>JAKSZT010038118.1:135486-156837 GCA_026826555.1 Tolypeutes matacus
TCACCGGGCTGCTCAGTAAATCAGTTTGAGTGCAGATTCGCGTCTGCTCTCAGCCTAATGTTGCTTCAGGTCGGCTTATCTGCTCCCCAAAGCTATGGGGCGGTGCAGGCAGCCATATCAATGTCTAAAAATATAAAATACCCTTCCCTGTCTTCCAACCGAACCATCCCTTTTTTGGGAAGTGTCCCATCCTCCTGGCTCCGCAGCGGCCCAGGTCTTATCCCTGGGTGGCTAGGGAAATCAGTTCTGTTCCCCGACCAAAATCCCCCCTCCGGTTCACTGGGTGCTAATTAGGTCGTTTGCTCTGTTCACTCAAGTTCCAAGGGGCGCCAGGCAGCCAGATCCCCAGAAAATAAAACTTTTTTGCCCCGCCCGCAGCTCCAAATGGCCGTTTTATTTTTTTTTTCTCTGACCGCGGGGCTCAGCCGCCTGTGCCAACCTCCACCGGCAGCCTCAAAACTCACGAATCTCCACCGTTCCATCCACGCCGCTGATCCGCGCAGATAGATGTCCCAAGCTTCTCACTCCACGCGTGCACAGCACAGACCCCCGGGCAGGATCCCGTCCCCAATCCGCCTTGCTCTGGGAGCTTGCACTGTGCGCCTTCCTACACTAACGCCATCTTGGCCCCTCCTGATGTATTGAATTTGAGCAGTTTCATAACAGAGGGAACCAGAGAAAAGCATTTGAAATACTTTTCTGAGAATATATTTTTAAGTTCCTGAATAATATGTTCTCCTGTTGTAGCACTTGGTTTTCTTTATAGTAACAGTAGCAGTTTGATATTGTTATGAATTCCAAAAAAATATATTAGATTATGTTTGTAAACTGGTCTGTTCCTCTGGGCATATTATTTGTATTAACTTCACATGTTTCACTTCTGCTTGATTAAATTATGATTAGGGCTTTTATTGGACCACATCAGTAGGACATTGTCACAAAGAAAATGACAAGGCAGAAGAGAAAGTTTGGAGTTCTAATTCTGGAACCATGGGAAATAAATACATGGAGAAGCAGTTACGTGAAGAAAGAAACAAGGCTCAAATAGACATAACAGAGGCCCTGGAAAGATGGACAAGCCATTCACCTGAAACTTTATAGCTGGCTTTGTGGAAATAGTAGAGCAGCTGTGTCTGGAGAGAGTCAAGCCCCAGAAGAGATATGATACTTATCCCAGCTTACAGCTGGTATTGGACAAAGCTGGGACCATGGAGCCTTAAGGGAAAGAGGAAGCCTGAACCCTTGCAGAGACTGACAGCCCTCTTGCTCCAAATGTGGCAACAGACTTTAGTGAGGGAAGTAACTTATGCTTTATGGCCTGGTAACTGTAAGCTTCTACCCCAAATAAAT
Organism: Tolypeutes matacus; assembly: GCA_026826555.1. NCBI lineage: Eukaryota > Metazoa > Chordata > Mammalia > Cingulata > Chlamyphoridae > Tolypeutes > Tolypeutes matacus. The sequence continues at coordinate 136,837 of JAKSZT010038118.1, forward strand.
ACCCTTTATAAAAGCCAACAAATTTTTGGCTTAGTTACCCCTTTGGCTGACTAATACAGTAACTCTCAGATGTTGGTTGTGATTCCAGCTTACCTTGCTGAGCCCTGCAGAATTTGCCAGGGAATTTCAATTGAATATCAAGTTTGGTTGCCAAATTTGTGGCTTTCTCAAACCAAAATTCATTATAAATTTCAATATTATCCATCATTTCATTGATTGAATGCAGCATTGCAGTCAAGCTGCTGGCTTCACAGAAGACATCAGAGGTTTGGCCCTGGAGATTTTTCCAAAGCGTTCTTGTAAAAGATACGACATTCTTAAGAACAGCAATGCAACAATGAAATCAAAAGCTGTTAATGAATGGGGAGTGGGAGTAGCTCAGTGGTTGAGCACCTGCTTCTCATGTACAAGACCCAGGATTCAATCTTTGGTACCTCTTAAAAATAGTTGTTACTGCACTAGAGTACAAATGCTCAGTCAGCTCTCTACAGTTATTCCATCTAACATTTGTGTCACTAACTTATACCTTTTAAACACAAAACAAGTCCTTGCAAGAAATCCAATAAAATTTCAAAATCATCATGCCTGCTTGTCCACTCAAAATGGTGCATTTCCTTCAGTTCATTACCACTTTCTTCATTGCTCTGAAAAAGGATAGAAATTACATTGTCAAGTTCTAAAAGTAGTTGTGTTGATTGATGGAATAAAAGAAGAAACTTTTTGATCATTCCCAGTGCAACAGATACTCCCATCACAGGGACTGATTTTGCTAACCACATATTTAAGGTACAGGAAGAACAGAGGGTGTAGATACCTTGGGGATATTTCTCTAGAAGTCTGGAAGCAACAGCTATCATTTTGTAAGAAAATTCACTGGACACAATGTAAAGCTATCCACAACAGTACCCCATGTTTAGTTCCCACTTCTCAGTTATTGTAGTGTGAAATTTCACAGCCAAAATTTCTGCATCAGCTTCATTGATTAGGCAGGGAGCCCACAAATTCCTCACTCGGACTGTTGATATTCATCAACAAACCACATAAACATGGGCAGGTGTTATTCCTGCTATGTCCATCACATCATCAATTATAACGGAAAAGAAGTGTGAGACTTTCACTTTGCTGAGAGCTTCTTCTTTAATGCAGATCTCACATATCTCTAGCATTTGTTTTCCTTTTCACCAGAATTTATTTGGCACTTCAGCAGTGCTTGAAAGTTATCAGGAGTAAAGAGAACTTTGAGGAGTTCATCAGTTTCATGTACATCCAGAGGTATGTTTCATTTTCCCATAAGAATCAAAATTTTAAATAAAGATTTTTAGTAATATTTGTTTTCCATCTCTTCAAGGGTTAAAGATAAAACTCTTCATCCTGTTCTTTACCCCCTTCTTCTGCACTGGGGTTCTGAACATTGTTGTTGTTTATTTCTTTATGTTTTTATTCCTGTTCAGAAATTTCATCAATTTTTCTCTCTTTCAGTCTTCTGATTTCATCTTCACTCAATCCTTTTATTTGTTTTCTCTGCCTACCATGTGGATTGTTCAAATAACGGGTAAGATCATATATTTTTGGTATAACATTATCTTGAAAAACTGTCAATTCACTGTATATTTTCATGAAAGAGTGGGAAGAAGGGGCAGATAAATCATGGTAAAGAACTGTAAAATTCTCTCTCCCTGCAGTGGCTATTGGGGCCCATCCTTCATTCTTATGTCAGACTTTAATGAGATCTTATCCCTGGCTAGCTGCTGGTAACAGAAAGGGATGCATAAATCCTGTTCCCCAAGAAGAGGGGTGGGCATGGCTGATTACTGATCACAGCTTTTGACTGAATTCTTGAATTCACATGGTTGGGTCCCAGATCTGAGGGCAGCTATAATTTCAACTGACCCAGACAAAGGCAGGGGAAAGGTAGCTGAAGGGTTGCATTTGTTGGAAAGACCAAGAAAGCACAGCTTTGGGGAGCCATCAGAAAAGATTTGGAGACTTTCCTAAATCCTCTCCCAGGGTGTTTTGGAGCTGGTATGAGACACATTTGTGGATCCCTGCCCCTGTTTTGGCTGAGAAAGAATGATTTTGGAATGTCCTCTCTGGGGTGACCCCCTCCAAGAATTTATCCTCCAATAAAAAGCAGCCTGAGACAATGAAAAGTGTGTATGTAACTATAGATGCACATAGTCTCAGATAAAGGTCTGCTGGCATAAAATACTCAGGAGATGAGGGCTGTTTCCTGGGAAACAAAGGGACAACCAAACTCTTGTAAACAAGGGAACTCCAAAACAACTAACAACCAAAATCCCAAGACAAGACAGAGAAAACCCTGCACACTCCATTTGCCTTGGGTAGACCTTCCTGATAGGAAGGCTGCAGCTCAGAAAAATCTATCTTACTACCAGTTTGTAATAAATTGGTTATAAAACCAGGAAAGAGACACCTCAAATAATAAATCACAAAAATTAATGTTTTAAAATATTAAAATATATAATGTGTACCAAAAGACTACAAGACAAACAAGGAAACAGGAAAACATGGCCCATCCAAAAGAAAAGGATAAAAATACAGAAAATGCCAATGAATAAGAGCAGAATGTGTACATACTGAATAAGAACTTTTAAATTTTTATCTTAGAAAAGTTCGAGGAGATAAAGGAACATACAAAGAAAGGACTAAAGAATATCAGGAAAGCAATGAGTGAATAACAAGAGAGTCTAAGTAAGGAGATAGAAATTTTAAAAAAGAACCAAACATAATTACTAGAGTTAAAAGCCACAATAATTGAAAAGAAAAAATGCCCAGAAGGATTTTAAGAGCAGATTGGAACCATCATAAGAAAGAATCAGTGGACTTGAAGACAAGATATTGGAAATGGATCAGGCTGGGGAGCATAAAGAAAAGAGATACAACCAAAACAAAAGTAGTCTAAGACAGTTATGGGACACCATCAAGTGCACCAATATACACATTATGGGTGTCCAAGAAGGAGAAGAAATAGAGAAAGAAGAAAAATGAATATTCAAAGAAATAATGGCAGAGAATATCCCAAACTAAGCAAAAGATGTGAATATGCACATCCAAGAAGCTCAGAGAACAGAAAAACAGGATTAAAATCATGAAAAAGACACCCTGTCCTATATTGATGATACTATCAAATGCACAGGACAAGAAGAGAGTTTTGAAAGCTGCAAGAGAAAAGTAATGTATTACATATAAGGAAGTTCAAGCAGATTGTCTATTTTTCATCAAAAACCATGGAAGCAAGAAGGTAGTAGTTTGAAACACTTAAAGTGCTGAAGAAAAACAACTATTAGCCAAGAATTTTATATCTAATGAGACTCTTGTTAAAAAAAAAATGAGGAAGAGGCAACCCTGTTGCAGACTGGCACTTTTTGCCACTGGTTTAGATTGGAGCAATGATTTCCCTCCCTGGGAGAAGGGTGGGTCTGGTCAAAGACTGAGAGTGGCTTCTGATTTGTGAATTTGGAATGTGAGGCCTGGCTATGTATAGCTGACCTAGAGGGGGAACTCTGACAGTGTTACAGCATCACCTGCCCAATGGAGATTGGAGGAAACAACCCCACCCCAGGCTGAGGGGAAAGGATTGGCAAAGATCACCATCTGCTGACAGGCGGCATGTAAAGTGTACTCCAGGAAAAAAAAATATGGGAGAGTTTTGGCATCTGTATTATCCCCTTCCCAAAGACCCTTGGAAACTAGTATGCACGCTATTAGTGGGTCCCTGGCACTGTTTTGATTAGTTAAACAGGGAAAATTTTAAAGACCTAAAGTTCAACCACGAATCATAGAAGACCCGTAACACAAAGCTAATAAAAAATAAAAGCCTAGGCAAAAAAGAGAAACTGACCATTAGAGTAAACTCATCATAACAGTCAGATGCCTAGACATCAGGAAAAAAATTACAAGCCATACTAAGAAACAGGATGATATGGCCAAGTCAAGGGAAGATATTAAAATGCCAGTTGAGATACAGGATTTGAAACAACTAATCAGTATATTCAAACAAAAACTTAACTTAATTCAAAGAGTTGAAGGATAATAGGGCTAAAGAGATAAAGAACATTAAGAAGACATTGGGTAAGCATACAGAATAATTTGAAAGCTTGAACAGAAAAATATTAGAACTTATGGGAATGAAAGACACAATGGATGAGATTAAAAAATATATTAGTAGAATGCAATGATAGATTTGAAATGGAAGAATAAAGGATCAGCAAATTTGAGGACAGAACATATGAAATTGAAAAGACAGAGGAAAATATAGAGAATTATAGAAAAAAAAAAAAGAGCAGGTACTCAGGGAATTGAATGATAGCGTGAAGTGCATCAGCATAGATGTAATTTGTGTTCCAAAAGGAGAAGAAAAGGTAAAGGAGTCAGGAAGAATATGTGAGGAAATAATAGCTGAAAATTTCCCAACTCTGATTAAAGATATGAAAAACCACATCTAAGATATGCAGTATACTCCAAATAGAATAAATTTGAATAGACTTATGCTGAGACACAAACTTATAAGAATGTAAAAAGCCAAAGATAAAGAATTATGAAAGTAGCAAAAAAAATAAACATTCCATTCTATACAAGGGAAATTTAATAAGACAGCATGGATTTCTGATAAGAAACCCTGGACGTGAAAAAGCAGAGTTATGATATATTTAAGATACAGAAAGGCAAAAACCACAAGCCATGAAATTTTTATCTGGCAAAATTTCCTTCAAAAATGAGAGTAGTTTAAAATATTCACAAACAGAAACTAAGTGAATTTTTAAACCAGAGGTTGGCACTATAAGAAATAGTAAAGGGAGTTCTGTAGCATGAAAGAATAAAAAGGAGAGACAGGCTTGCAGAGAGTGTAGATATGAAGTTTATCATAAAGAGTAACTAAAAGGATAAAAATATAAAAAAAAAAAAAAACAGACAAGAAGCAGATATAACATATGAAAGCCAAAGGATAAAATGGTAGAAGTATGTAATGCCTTTATAGTAATAACATTGAATGCCAATGGATTAAACTTCTCAATCAAAAGATATTAGCTGAACTAATGGATAAAATTATATGATCCATCTATATGCTGTCTTCAAGTGACTCACAATAGACCCAAGTTTACAAATAGGCAGAAAGTAAAAGGTTAGAAAAATATAGTCCATGGAATTAGTAACCAAAAAAATAAAAAGTAAAAAACAAGATCAGTGGTAGAAATTATTACAGACAAAACAGATTTAAATGCAAAGCTGTTATAAGACATAAGGAAGGACATTACATATTAATAAAATGATCATTCCAAAAGGAAGAAACAGAAACCATAAATATGTATGCAACTACCTAGGGTGTCCCGAAATATGTGAAGCAAACACTAGCAGAACCAAAGGGAAAAATGGATGACTCAACAATAATTGTTGGAGACTTCAAAACTCCACTCATATCAACAGGTAAGACAACAAGACAGAGGATCAATAAGGAAACAGAGAAAATGAATGATTAGATAAAAGAACAAGACTTAACAGATATAAACAAAATATTGCACCCCAAATCAGCAGGATATACATTCTCTCAAGTTCTCGGAACTTTCTCCAGGATAGATCACGTGTTGAGTCACAAAGGAGGTCTTAATAAATTTTAAAATATAGAAATTATACAAAGCACCTTCTCTGATTATAATGGAATAAAGCTGGAAATCAATAAGAGCTGCAAAATGAGAATTCAAATTCACAAATATATGGAAGCTAAGCAACACATTTTAAACAGTCAAAGAAGAATTTGTAAGAGAAATCAGTAAATATCTTGAGATGAATGAAAAGGAGATCACAACTTATCAAAACTTATGGGATGCAGTGAAGGCAGTGTAGAGAGAGAAATTATAAAACTAAATGTCTATATTAAAATGGAAGAAAGAGGTAAAATAAAAGACCTAACTGAACACCTGAAGGAAGTAGAAAATACAGCAAACTTTTGCCAAAGCAAGCAAAAGGAAAGGAATAAGAAACATTACAGCAGGAACAAATAAAATTGAGGCCAAAAAAAAAAAAAAAAAACATTAGAGAGTCAACAAAACCAAATGCTGTCTCTTTGAGTAGATCAATAAAATCAACTAACCCTTAGCTAGACTAACAAAGAAAAAGAGAGAGAAGATGAAAGTAAATAAAATCAGGAATGAATGGAGTGACATTACTATTGATACCATAGAAATAAAAAGGATCATAAGAAGATAATATGAAAACTGTATGCCAACAAATTAGACAACCTAGATGAAATGGACAATTCTTAGAAACACACAAGTGAACTACACTAACTCTAGAAGAAGTACAAGACTTCTGCTAACCAATCACAATGTAAAAGATTGAATCAGTCATCAAAAACCTACCAAAAAAGAAAATCCAAATATCAGATGGCTTCACAGGTGAATTTTACCAAACATGTTGAGAAGAATTGACACCAATTCTGCTCATACTCTTCCAAAAAATTGAAGAGGAGAGAAAACTACCTAACACATTTTATAAAGCCAACATCACCCTAATACCAAAGCCAGATAAAGATACTAAAAGAAAAGAAAATTACAGGCTAATCTCTCTAATGAATATAGATGCAAAACTTCTCGACAAAATACTTACAAATCAAATCCAACAACATACTAAAGGAATTATAAACTGCGTACAAATGGGTGTTATTCCTGGTATACAAGAGTTGTTCAACACAGCATAGTCAATTAATGTAATACACCACATTAACAAGACATTGATGAAGAACATGCATTCGAGAAAATCCAGCATTTTTCCCTGATAAAAATAATTTGAAGGATAGGAATAGAAGAGAAAATTCTCAACATGACACAGGACATATATGAAAAACCCAAAGTGAACATCGTACTCAATGAGGAAAAGCTGAAAGATTTCTAATATTGCAAATAAGGTAAGGATGTACAATGTCACCACTGTTATTCAATATTTTACTAGAAATTTTAACTAGAGTGATTAGGCAAGAAAAAGAAATAAAAGTCATCCAAAGTGGAAAAGAAGGAATAGAGCTCTCACTATTCACAGATGACATGATCCTAAATTTAGGAAATTCCAAAATATCTGCAATAAAGCTCTGAGCTAATAAAAATGTCCAGAAAAGTGTCAGGATACAAGATCTATGTGCAAAAATCAGTAGTGTTTCTATACACTTGTAACGAACATTCTGAGGAGGAAATTTTTAAAATAATCATATTTAAGAGCAAATAAATGTATCAAGTATTAAGGCTTTAATTTAATTAAATATGTAAATGACCCATACTCAAAAACCTACAAACAATTGCCAAAATAATTCAAAGAAGACCTAAACAAATGGAAGGGCATTTCATGTTCATTGATTTGAAAACTAAAGAGCATTAATTGACAACTTACCCAAATTGATAGGCAGATTCAGTGCAATCCCTATAAAAATTCCAACATCCTAATTTATAGAAATAGAAAAGTCAATTATCAAATTTATGTAGTAAGAAAGGTACATTGAATAGCCAAAAATACCTTAAAAAGGAAGAATGAAGTTTAAGGACTCACACTTCCTGACCGTAAAGAGTATTCAAATCTATACTGTTCATAACAGTATTCTCATAAAGATAGACTCATTGGTCAATGGAACTGAATTGAGAGTTCAGTAATAGACCCTCATCTTTATGGTCAACTGATTTTTATAAGGTTACAAACTCCACTCAGCTGGGAAAGAACAATCTCTTCAACAAATGGTCATGGGAGAACAAGGTATCCATATCCAAAAGAAGAAAAAAGATCCCCTATTACAGTCCCTATACAAAATTTAACTCCAAGTGGATCAAAAACCAAAAGAAAAAAGCCAGGATTATACAAATCCTAGAAGACAATGTACAGAAGTATATTGAAGATCTTATGGTAGGAGGCGAGTTCTGAGACCTTACAACCAAAGTACAATGAATGAAAAAGTTGATAAAAGGGACCTTTTCAAAATTAAAAACATGTGTACTTCAAAGGTGTCAAGAAGGTGAAAAGGCAGCCTAATCAATGGGAGAAAATACTTAGAAACCACATGTCCAAGAAGGGTTTAATAGCCATGATATATAAAAAGATCCTACAACTCAATGATAAGAAAACAAATTACCTGATTAAAATATGGGCAAAAAACCTGAATTGATTTTTTTTTCCAAACAGGAAATACAAATGGCAAAGAAAACCACACAATAAGATGTTCAATATCAGTAGTTTTTAGGTAAAGGCAAATAAAACTGGGAGATTTCATTTCATGTTATTAGAATGGACCCTATTTTTAAAAACTACAGGTGTTGAAGAGGATGCAAAGATATAGGAATAGTTATTCACTGTTGGGAGTGTAGAATGGTGCAGTGGCTGTGGAAGTTTCTTTCATAGTTTCTAATGAAGTTAAATATATCTTCTATATCATCCAGCAATCCCACTACTAGGTATATACTCAGAAGAGCTGAGAGCAGGGACACAAACAGAAATTTACACACCAATGTTCATAGCAGCATTAATTACAATTGTCCAAATGTGGAAACAACCCAGGTGTCCATCAACCATGAAGGGACAAATAGTGGCATATACAAAGGGAATATTATTCAACTTAAAAAAAAATAAACTCACGAATCATATGACAACATGGATGAACCGTGAGGGTATTATGTTGAGTGAAGCAAACCAGACATAAAAAGACAAATATTTATGATTTCACTAAAATGAACTAAATAAAAGGAACAAACTCATTTTAATAGCTAGAAAATAGGTCACTAGAAGATAGAATAAAGACAGTGAATGGGAAGCTGAGGCTCAATTTGTGCAGAATTTGTGATAAGGTTGACTGTAAATATTTGGAAATGGATAGAGAGGATGATAGCCCTTTACACTGATTGTAATTACCAACACTAATATATGGGTATTATTGTGGTAGGAATGGACAGTTTTAGGTCATATGTCACTAGAATAGAAGTTAAATGTGAAACATGAGACTGTATAACATAGCGAACCCTCTTGTGGAGAATAAGTGTGGTTAATAATGAAATATAAGAAAGTTTTTCCATGAACAGAACAAATATATGTTAATATTAAAATATGTTAGTAATAGGGTGATATTTGGGCAAAAATACAACTAAATCAAATCAATTCTTTCACCAATTGTTAAAAAAGTAAAATGTTAAGTGAAGGAAACCAGTCACAATGCACTGCATATTGTTAAACTGCATATTGTTACACTCCATCCATACGAAATATCAATGCAATTATATTTGTAGAGATGGAAGTAGATTAGCAGATATGTATGAAAGGATAGTGAAATTGAGAGGTCACTGCAAAGGGTAGGGTTTTTTTCTTTTCTTTTTGGAGTAATGAAAATGTTATAATAGTAACTGCAGTGATGTATGAACAGCTATGTGATTATAGCAAAAGCCATTGATGGTACACATTAAATGGATTATATGGTTTGTCAATATATTTCAATAAAATTGATTTAAAAATGAGGAAGAGATTAAGGCATTATCAGATAAACAAAGACTGAGGGAGTTTATCACAGGATCTGCCCTACAAGCAATGTTAAAAGGTGTTCTTCAGACTGAAAGGAAAGAACACTAGAAAGAGGTTCAAAGCCACATAGAAAATAAAGACCTGTGGTAAAATGTAGCCATTTGGATAATTATAAATGCTAGTATTATTTTATTGTATTGTTCAGTATTGTTACTTCCTGCAAGTGCTACAATACAAATGTATAAAATATAATGCTAAATCTATGCTTTTTGGGCATATAGTGTCCAAAAAAAAAAATTAGATTGTTATATATTTAGGATGTTAAGTTTTAACTCCATGGTAACCCAAAGGAAAATAGATTAAAAATATATCAAAATAGAAGTGAGAAGTCATTCAATAATGGTCAAAACAAAAAAGGAAATAAATGTATAAGTGTAGGCTCTAACAGAAGTGAGAAGGTAAAAGGTATGAGGCTAACAAAGGCTAAAGAACAAAATGGCAGAACAAAGTCAAGTATTATCATTAGTGACTAAATGTAAATGGATTAAACACTCCAGTCAACAGGCAGAGATTTGCAGAATGAATAAATATGCTTGGTTCATGCTTATTATGCCTGCAGGAGACACTCCTTAAAGTAAAGACACAAGTTAGTACAATAATGGAAAAATATATATATAATGCAAGCAGTAACCAAAAGAGAGATGGGGTGGCTACACTAATATCAGATAAAATAGATAAAACAGTTGCAAAGGAAATATATAGTCATTACATGCAGAGAAAGGGGATAATTCAACAGGAAAGTATAACAGTTATTAATAACATATGCACATAACAATAAAGGCCCAAAATACACAAAGCAAACACTGAAAGATTTGAAGGATAAATTGATGGTTCTATGTTAATAGCAGGAGACTTTAACAGACTCAATAATGGATAGACATCTAGTAAGATTATCAAAAAAGAAATAGAGGACTTCAGTGATACACTAAACCAACTAGACCTAAAAGACATATATAGAACAATGCACTCAATGAAAACAGAATACACATTCTTCTCAAGTATACATGGAACATTCTACAGGAAAGATCATATATTGGGCCACAAATTATCTCAATAAATTTAAAAAAAAATGAAATTTTGCAATGCACATTCTCTTACCACAAATAATAGAAGCTAAAAGTCAATAGAGAGGGATAAATGGGAAATTCACATATATGTGTAAATTAAATAGACAATAGGGTAAAGAGGAAACAAGAAGCAAAGTTAGGCAATATCTTGAGCTATATGAAAATGAAAATGCAATGTACCAAAATTTATTGCATGCAGCAAAGGCAGTGCTGAGATGGGATTTTATAGTTTTGATTGCTTGCATTAAAAATAAGAAAGACATCAAATCAGAGACCAAACCTCAAAACTGGATGAAGTAGAAAAAGAAAAAAAACAAAAAAACAAAATACAAAAAAACAAACTAAACCTAACACAAGCAGAAAAAAGAAAAAAACAAAGATAAGAATGGAGATAAATTAAATAAAAACAAAATAAATCAATATAGAGAATCAGCAAAACTAAAAGTTGTTTCTTTGAAAGGGTCAAAATTGACAAACTTATATAGACAGGAAAAAAAAAAGAACAAGGTTACAAATATCAAATATTAGGAAGGGGACATCACTACTGAACCAGCTAAAATGAAATGGGCTATAAGATGATAATATCAACAACTATATGCCAATAAATTAGGTAACCTAAAAGAAATGGGAAAATACTTAGAATGTCACAAACTACCTACACTGAGCAAGAAGAAATAGAAGATCTCAACAAATCAATTGCTAGTAATAAAAAGCTCTAATCAGTAATCAAAAACATTACAACAGAAAAAAGCTCAGGACCAAATCACTACACAAGGTAGTTCTACCAAGGATTCCAAGAAGACTTAACTCCAATTATGCTCAAACTCTTCCAAAGAAATTGAAGAAGAGGGAACATTCCTTAAATCATTCTATGATACCATATCCAACTACATACCAAAGCCATATAAAGTAACCATAAGAAAAGAAAACTACTACAAACCAATAACTCTTATGGATGTTGATCCAACAATCCCAAAAAATTACTAGCAAACTTAATCCAATCGCATATAAAAGGAATTAAACAACATGACCAAGTGGGATTTATCCTTGGTATGCAAGGTAGGTTCAACATAAGACAATCAGTTAATATAAGACACCACTTTAACAAAATGAAAGAAAAAAGGTTATTTCATCATCTCATTTGATGCAGAAAAGACATTTGACAAACTACATCTCCATTTCTTGATAAAAACACTTAGAAAAGTGTTTTTTAGGAATAGAATGAAACTTTCTCAACTTGGTAAAGGGCATATACGAAAAGTGCACAACTAATTTCCTACTTAATGTTAAAAGACTGAAAGCTTTCCTTCTGAGTTAAGGAACAGTACCAGTAATGCCCAATGTCACCACTGTTATTTAAAATTGTACTGGAAATTCTTGCCAGGGCAATTAGGCAAGATAAAGAAATAAAAGGCATCCAAATTGAAAAGGAAGAAGTAGAACATTCCCTATTTGCTAATGATATACAAAAAATCCTCAAAAATCCTAAACAAATCTCTTAGAACTAATAAATTAACTCAGAAAAGTGATGGGGTAAAATTTCAAAACCCATTAATCAGTAGTATTTCTATAAAAAAGCAATGATCAACTGAAAGAAGAAATTAAAAAAAAATCTATTCACAATAACAACTAAAAGAATTAAATATCTAGGAATAAATATAACCAAAGATGTACAGCACTTCATACAGAAAATTATAAAATATTGCCAACATAAATTAAAGATGACCTAAAGAAATGACAGGATATTCCATATTCATGGATGGAAGACTAAAGATCATTAAGATGTCCATACTACCCAAAGCAATTTAAAGATTCAACGCAATTCCAATCAAAATTCCAGCAAATTTCCTTGCAGAAATGGAATAGCAAATCATCAAATTTATATGGAAGGGCATGGGGCCGTGATAACTAAAGTCATCTAGAAAAAGAAGAATGAAGTTGTTGGACTCAAACTTCCTTACCTTAAAACTTATTTCAAATGTCAGCAATCAAAGCAACATGGTACTGGCACATGGACAGATATATTGACCAATGGAATTGTCTTGAAAGCACAGAAATCAACTCTTATATTTGTGGCCAACTGATTTTTGTAAATGTGGGAAAGACCACTCAATTTGAAAAGATAGTCTCCTAAACAAATGGTGCTGGGACTACTGGCTTAACATTTGTTAAAGAAGGAGGACATCTAACTCACACCATATTTAAAAAACTCAAAATAGATCAAAGGCTTTAATATAAGAGCTGGAACTATCAAACTTCTAAAGAAAATGTAGGAAAGCATGTTCAGGGCCTTTTATGAATCAAAGGTTCCTAAACATCACCATCAAAACACAAGCAAAAAATAAATAAAAATAATAAAACAATTGCAGGCTAAGTCCATTTACAAGAGCAAAGAGTTTGTGTGATATGTGGTGGGAGGTGTGGGAGGTGGGCAACATGGGAATCCCAGTGGGTTCCGTGTAATATTCTGGGTAATCTAAGCACCTCTTAAAATATATGTGTATATATATATATAACATTTTTGTAAGCAAATACACATATATGCATATATATTTATATATCATTTTGCAAATGTTTGTATGTATTGTGAGAATTTTGATTTTTACCCATAATAAAAATAAAAAGACAACCCACCCAAAAATAATAATAATAATAATAAAACAAAATAAATGTGGGACCTCACCAAAATTAAAAATTTTTGTTTCTCAAAGGACTTTACCATGACAGTAAAACAACAATCTACACAATGTGAGAAAATATTTGTAAAACCTATAATTGATAAAGGATTAATATGCAAAATACATAAAGAACATCAATTTAACAACAACAAAAAAGACAAATAACCCAATTAAAAATGGACATAAGAGAAAGCTAGAGAATAATCTCGGGACTGAATGAAACAGTGAACCCAGAATTGGATGAGAATTGTGGTTAATAGTACAAATTCAAGAATGTCCTCCTGTGAACTAGAATGGATGTTCATCACTATTGCAGGGTGGTGGGAATGTGGAGAAGTATAGGAAAAATATAATTAATGTAACCTATGTACTTTACTTGACAGCATACTGTAATACTCTTAAATCAATGCCAAATATGTATTGTGTCAAAAATAGGGGGGATAGGAAAAATATGCCAAATGTACACTATGGACCATAATCTGTGGTAATAGTATGATGATATTATCTCATAATCAGTAACAAATGTTCAACCACGGTGTAGTGTGTTTGTGAAGGGGTGTTGTACAGGAAATACACCCATGTGTATGATTGTTTTGTAAGTTCTCAACTTCTGTAAAAAAATATATTTAAAAAACCAAAAGATTGGGGAAGGAAATATTGAAATAAGCCTGCTTTTTAATTTTACTCTCTGAAGAGCATATACAAATAGCCATAAAGCATATGAAAAAATACTCAACATCATTTTCCATCTGGGCAGTGCAAATCAAAATCACAATGAGATGCCATTTCACACTCATTAGAATGTTTGCTATTAAAACATGGAAAATAACAAGTTTGGGGAGGATGTAGAGGAATAGGAAAACTCATTTATTATTGGTGGCAATGTAAAATGGTGCAGCCTCTGTGGAAGACAGCCTGACTGTTTCTCAGAAAGCTAATCAGAGAACTACCACATGACCCCACTGCTGGGTATATACCTCAAATAATCAAAAGCAGGGACTAAATCAGATATTTGCACACTGATCTTCATAGCAACATTAGTCACATTTGCCAATAGAAGAGAGCAACCTGTGTCCATCGGGTAATGAATGGACAAATAAAATGAGGTATTTACTTGCAATGGAATATTATTCAGCTATAAAATGGAATGAAGTTCTGATACATGCAACAACATGGATGAATATTAAAGGCATCGTGTTAAGTCACAAAAGGATAGATATTGTATTACCTCACAGTTTTGAATCAATAGAACATGCAAATTTATAGAGTCAAAATTTAGAATATAGGTTACCAGCAGAGAAAGTTAGAATAGGGAAGTACCATTATCTGAAGTCTGACAGAGTGTGTATAACATTGCCTTGGACCAAGGAACCTACTTTACAGAAAAGGATATGTGGCACTGGCAAAAATGACTGGCCCTCTTTTTCTATAAAATTCCACCTCCTTCAGAAACTACTGGCTTAAATAATGGATGGAATGATTTTTAGATGGTGTTTTTGGAGAGGATGCCTTATCATCATGGGGGCTTCATCCTCCATAGTGCAATATATTCCAAATCAATGAATTTTACATGGTGCCATGTCCTTAGGATGAATAAATGAGTCTAGAAACTCCCTCATTCAGTGATGTGGGAAATTTCCACTTTCCGTTATGACTTCTCTGAGTTGTAGTAGTTAAAATTTCCTGGTACTCATAGGGAAAGTCTTCTACCTGGAAACACAGTGAAAATCCCATTATACATAAAACTGTAGCTTTAAAGTAAAAAAAAAATTATAGTGAAAAACTGTTACACTAGATGATGAACGATATTATATATATTTATAAAATATTTAATGCACTGAGTAAATAACAATTATCAATATATGTGTGTCAATAACAGAATCACAAAATATATGGAGCAAACATTGACAGAATTAAGAAGCAATTTTACAAATAGTAACTGTTCTGTAATATTAGTAGACTTCAGTACCCTATTCTTAAAAATGGATATAATGTCTAAACAGAATATCATCAAGGAAACAATGTATTGGAACAATACTATAAACCAACTAATCCTATCAGACATATAGAGAAGACCACCACCACCAGCAGAAAACACATACATTTGAAAGGCACATGAGTCATTTTCCAGGATAGACCATGTTAGGTCACAAAATAATTCCATTAAATTATACAAAATATCTTCTCAACCACAATAGAATGAATGTAGAAATCAGAAGGATAACTGGAAATATCACAAAATGTGTAAATTAAGCAAAACACTCTAAAAAAATATCTGGTTTAAAGATGCAATCACAAAGAAATTAAGAACATTCATAGAGATGAATAAAAATGACAATACAATGTGAAAATATATAGTGCAAGAATGGCAGGTCACAGAGGGACATTTATAGGTATAAAGGCTTATATTAGTAAAAGAAGAAAGATCTAAAAACAGTATTATAACTTCACATATTGAAGAACAAGAAAAAGAAGTGCAAACTACACCTAAGTTAGTAGAAGGAAGGAAATAATAAATATTATAGAGAACATAAATACAATTGAGGAAAGAAACAAATTAAGAGAATCTTTGAAAGCAAAAGTTGCTTCTTAGAAAAGTCTGATAAAATCATTGAAAATTTAACTATACTTTCAAAGAGAAAAGTAAGAAGATGCAAATAATTAATTCATAAATATAATTAGAGAGATTATTATTAGAAAATGTATTAAAAGAGAACACCATGCACCATTTTTCCCAACAATCAGACAATCTACATAAAATGGAAAATTTTTAGAAACAGACTCAACTAGAAATAGATCTCAATAGACAACAAAAACATTTAATAAATACTCAAAAACCTCCAAACAAAAGAAGTCCAGGTCCAGATGGCTTCTGGATATGCACACTCTGTCAGATATTCAAAGAAGAATAACATTAATGATTTGTAAACTCTTGTAACAAAGAGAAGAGAATTCTTTCAAATTCATTCCATGAAGCCAGCATCACCTTGATTCCAAAGTCATAATACAGAATAAGGAAAGAAAATTACAGGCCAATTTCCTTTATGAATATAGATGCAAAAAATCCTCAAGAAAATACTAGCACCTTGAATTCAACAGCATATTAAATATGTTAGATACCATGACCAAATGGGATTTTCTCAGGATGCAACTGTGGTTCAACATAAGAAAATCAATCACCATAATCCATCACATCAATAGAATGAAATGAAAAACAAAAACAAAAACAAAAACACATGATCAACTCAGTTGATACACAAAATGCATTTGACAAAGTCTAACAGCATTTGTTGATAAGAAACACCCAGAAAACAATGAATAGAAGTGATCTTCCTAAAAATGATAAAAGCCATTTATGAAATATCCAAAGCTAACATCATATGCAATGATAAAAGAAGGAAAACTTTCTCCTTAACATCAGTAACAAGAAAAGCCAGTGCACATCAACCATTACTATGCAATATTCATTGGAGTTCTATCAAAGAAACAAAATAAAAGGAATCCAAATTAGAAAAAAAAAAAAGAATAAGTAAAAGTATCTCAGTTCACACATGACATGACACCTTATATAGAAAATCCCAATGATTCCATGAGAAAACTGGTAATCCTAAAAAACAAATTCAGCTATATTGCCAAGTACAAGAAAAAGGAAGACACAGTTGATAAAGGAGTGAATGATCTGAACAGACTTCTCACAAAAGAAGACCTATAGATGGAAAATGATCATATCAAATAAGTTGAACATTTTTCATTAAGGAATTGCAAATTAAAACAATCATGAGATATCAACTAGAATAGCGAAAATCCCCAAATACTGAGAATACCAATTGTCAAGAATATTCTTCAAAACAGGAAAGCTCTTAAGAAATGAGGATTATCTGAGAAACTTTCACAGCCAAGAGAACCCTAAAAAGACATGAAGATAAATAGTATGCATTATATTGGATGGGAACCTAAAGCAGAACAGAAACATTAGGTAAAAAATAAGAAAATCTGAAATAAATGTGTGTTTAATTAATAATGTATAAATGTTAGTCACTTTGCTAAAAAAAATCATAGTAATATAAGATTAACATTAATGATAGGGAAAATGGCTGTCATATTTGATGATTGTCTGTACACCATTGCAATATTACATAAATATAAAACTGTCCTAAATTTTACACAGTTTATGTTAAAATTTCTTCTAAAGGATTTGAGGAAAAGCCCTTTAAGTCAAGTTAGATAGAAATAAAAAAAAAAAAGCCCATTTTTTTCACTTTCAATGTAGTAGTTGATTCATGCAAAGATTGCTATTGGACGCTAAAACTACTGATGAACAGCTATTGGAAAACAGGAAATTCACACAATTTCCATGTATCACCCTGCAGGTTTTATTTTAATTAGAAAAGGAACATGTTTTCTTTACCAAGGAAAGATATGAAGGGTACAGCTTTACCAAGTTATCCAAGTTAACATAATCATAAAAAGACAAGGGGTCTTATTTAGATATAAAGAGAAAAACAAAGCACACAAATGCTACTGAAAATTTTAACCTGAATCTAATTGTGTAGAAGCATCAGAAAAATACAGTTTGTGGATATTTTAAAAGGAAACTGACTCAAATTATTTGAAAACAAATCTCAGAAAAACAAACAAAAGGGACAAGGTAATTATCCTAGATATAAATATATCTAAAGTGTCCTGAAAACACAAAATAAATAGCGACCTTACACTGAATGCTTGTTGAGGAAAAGTAGCTAAAGAGTCCAATGTTAGGACAATTATGAAAAATTTGAACATGAACAGTGTATCATATGGTTGCAAATTGTTGTTAAATTTGAGGTTAAAATATTGATATTATGATAATGTAGGAATAGTTTTTGTTGTTTTTGATATTTGCAGAAGTATTAATGATAAAATACCTTGAGGTAAGCAACAATATATATACACACACATACGGAGAGAGAAAAGGTAAATGTAATGAAATGCTAACAATTGTTTAAACTTGTTAAAAATATATATGTGTGGGTGAATGTGTCTCAAATGGTTGGGTGTCCATCTGCCATATGGAGGGACCTGGGTTAGAACCCCGACACATCCCGGCAAAATAATAAAAAAAAATAGAAGGTGGGCATGCTGCAAGGCCCTGTGCATGGGCTTGGTGCCAGGCCCCACCAAGCCATGCATCAAAATGATGACATAACAGGAGAGAGACACAGGGGAGAGCCAAGACAAGACATGCCAAAAAACTAGGAACTGAGGTGGCACAGGTAGCAGAATGCTTCTCTCTCACATCGGAGTCCCCAGGAGTGAATTCTGGTGAAGACAGAAGGATGAGATGAGAGGCCAGGAAACAGACACAGAGAATTGCCCAGTGAATGGACACAAAACAGCAAACGGTGGTGGGGGCAGGTGGGTTTAAAATGGATAAAGTAAATAAATAAATAAATCTTAAATATACATATATATATATATATATATATAGGCATTAATTGTATAATTCTTTCAACTCTTCTGTAGGTTTGAAATGTTTGAAAATAAACTTCGGAGAAAATGTCACTGATCCATATCCCTCTTGAATTTCTCTCCTATATCTATGCCTACATATCATCTTAGTTCTTCAAAGAGTTTTTCTCTCATATTACTTTTACTTCTTCATGCTATGCACAGTATGATTTGATGATTAAGAATTAAGCAGACAAATGTCCTGTGTCAATTCCTGATCTCTATCTTAGTACTTCTGTTCACAAATTTTAAAAACTCTCACTTTTTTAAAATACAGGGCAGCTATTGGAAAGTAAAATATGCAATGAAACTAAAGGCCTCAATAGATGCCTTATAATAGTGAAATGTTTACAAATCAATTTTTCTGTATTCATATAAAATTGACAAGGATTAATTTAAATTACAAAATAGAAGGGGCAGAAGTGCCATGTGTAGGGAAACCACAACTGAGGCCAACTCTGTCACTCTGGGGACCATAAATTCCAAAGTAGTGCACACTGGCAGGGTACCAAACTCCTGAGCTGTCTGCCCTTCCTATAGTGCCCATATGTTGCCAGAGCCCTCAGGAGCCCTGCTAGTTGAGGCAATATTTACTGTGGTAGTCAAGGAGATCCTTCTGAGACATGCATAAGCATAACCTCTGGAATGGCCTCCCAATACACTTTGAGGTCTCTTGGTCATATAAACTCATTTATTTTTACCCTTTCGCCGTTTTGGTCAAGGTCTTCTTCCAGTTTCATTGCTAGTTGGTGCTTGGTAGTAATCTCTCAGTGCTAGGGAGGCTCATCCATGGGACTCATGATCCATGCAGGGAGGAAGGTAATGCATTTATATGCTGAGTTTGGCTTAGAGAGAGGCCACATTGGAGCAACAAGGAGGCTCTCAGGAGGTAACTCTTAGGCACCCTATATTACTAGGCTAAGTTTCAATTTCAAAAGTAAAGGTTTAGGGAAGTAGATGTGGCTGAAGTGATTGAGTTGCCACCTACCACATGGGAGGTCTTAGGTTCAGATCCCAGTGTTTCCTGGATAAGACAAGCAAGACAGTGAGCTGGCATGATGGACTGGCATGGTGAGCAGACACAATAAGATGACACAACAAGGATACACTGTGAAACACAACAAAGCAGGAAAAGGAGGTGGTTCAAGTGATTGAGCACCACTCTCCCACATGGAAGGTCCCAGGTTCCATCCCAGTGCCTCCTAAAA
>JAKSZT010038118.1:169998-180331 GCA_026826555.1 Tolypeutes matacus
AAATCATCAAATTTATATGGAAGGGCATGGGGCCGTGATAACTAAAGCCATCTAGAAAAAGAAGAATGAAGTTGTTGGACTCAAACTTCCTTACCTTAAAACTTATTACAAATGTCAGCAATCAAAGCAACATGGTACTGGCACATGGACAGATATATTGACCAATGGAATAGCCTTGAAAGCACAGAAATCAACTCTTATATTTGTGGCCAACTGGTTTTTGTAAATGTGGGAAAGACCACTCAATTTGAAAAGATAGTCTCCTCAACAAATGGTGCTGGGACAACTGGCTTAACATCTGTTAAAGAAGGAGGACATCTAACTCACACCATATTAAAAAAACTCAAAATAGATCACAGGCTTTAATATAAGAGCTGGAACTATCAAACATCTAAAGAAAATGTAGGAAAGCATCTTCAGGGCCTTTTGTGAATCAATGGTTCCTAAACATCACCATCAAAACACAAGCAAAAAATAAATAAAAATAATAAATAAAAATAAATGTGGGACCTCACCAAAATTAAAAACTTTTGTTTCTCAAAGGACTTTACCATGACAGTAAAACAACAATCTACACAATGTGAAAAAATATTTGCAAAACCTATAATTGATAAAGGATTAATATGCAAAATACATAAAGAACTTCAATTTAACAACAACAAAAAAGACAAATAACCCAATTAAAAATGGACATAAGAGAAAGTTAGAGAATAATCTAAGGACTGAATGAAACAGTGAACCCAGAATTGGAAGAGAATTGTGGTTAATAGTACAAATTCAAGAATGTCCTTCTGTGAACTAGATAGGATGTGCATCACTATTGCAGAGTGGTGGGAATGTGGAGAAGTATAGGAAAAATATAATTAATGTAACCTATGTACTTTACTTGACAGCATACTGTAATACTCTTAAATCAACGCCAAATATGTATTGTGTCAAAAATAGGGGGGATAGGAAAAATATGCCAAATGTACACTATTGACCATAATCTGTGGTAATAGTATGATGATATTATCTCATCAGTAACAAATGTTCAACCACGGTGTAGTGTGTTTGTGAAGGGGTGTTGTACAGGAAATCCACCCATGTGTATGATTGTTTTGTAAGTTCTCAACTTCTGTAATAAAAATATATTTTAAAAAAACAAAAGACTGGGGAAGGAAATATTGAAATAACCCTGCTTTTTAATTTTAAAATAATGGGCATAAGACTAGAAAAGACATCTCTCTGAAGAGCATATACAAATAGCCATAAAGCATATGAAAAAATACTCAACATCATTTTCCATCTAGGCAGTGCAAATGAAGATCACAATGAGATGCCATTTCACACTCATTAGAATGTTTGCTATTAAAACATGGAAAATAACAAGTTTGGGGAGGATGTAGAGGAATAGGAAAACTCATTTATTATTGGTGGCAATGTAAAATGGTGCAGCCTCTGTGGAAGACAGCTTGACTCTTCCTCAGAAAGCTAATCAGAGAACTACCACATGACCCCACTGCTGGGTATATACCTCAAATAATCAAAAGCAGGGACTAAATCAGATATTTGCACACTGATCTTCATAGCAACATTAGTCACACTTGCCAATAGAAGAGAGCAACCTGTGTCCATCGGGTAATGAATGGACAAATAAAATGTGGTATATACTTGCAATGGAATATTATTCAGCTATAAAATTGAATGAAGTTCTGATACATGCAACAACATGGATGAATATTAAAGGCATCATGTTAAATAAAATAAGCCAGTCACAAAAGGATAGATATTGTATTACCTCACAGTTTTGAATCAATAGAACAAGCAAATTAATAGAGTCAGAATTTAGAATATAGGTTACCAGCAGAGAAAATTGGAATAGGGAATAGGAAGTTAATATTTAAATTGAACAGGGTTTCTATTTGGAAGGATAGAGGTGTTTTGGTAATGGATGATGGAAATAGTAGCACAATATTTTGAATACAGTTAACAGGAGTGAATTATATATCTGAAAATGATTAAGAGGGGAAATACTAGAATGCATATATTGGAAGAGAATATGTATTTTAAAAATCCATAGGTCCCTCTTTCTAAACCAAACTCATCATGTAAATGCATTACTTTCCCCTGGTGTGGGACATGACTCTGGGGATAAGCCTCCCTGGCACAGGGGGATTACTACCAAGCAAGAACTAGCAATGCAACTGGAAAAAGACCTTGACCAAAAGGGGAGAAAGGTAAAGATAAATGAGTTTATATGGCTAAGAGTAAGGAGGTTATTCCAGAGTCTATGCTTATACATGTCTCAGTAGGATCTCATTGACTCTTAAAGTAAATATTGCCTCAACTAGCAGGGCTTCTGAAGGCTCTGGAGACATCCAGACACTGTAGGCAAGGCAGATAGCTCAGGAGTTTGGCACACTGCCAGTGAGCCCTACTTTGGAATTTATGGCCCCCAGTGTGACAGAGCTGGACTCAGTTGTGGTTTCCCTACACATGGCTATTCTGCTCCTTCTTTCTGAACCTGTAGTTAGTACTATAGTTGATAGGTCTATGTCCAAGAAACTAAAATCTTTGTGCTATACATGTGCCAGTTGGGCCCTGAATCTCAAGTGAGTTGCAACACCTACTCTCAAGTTCATTGGACTCACCCAGGATAACTAACAAGGAGATGATAGACAATGGCCATCCCAAGGAACAGAGAGAGCATGAAACTACTCTCCATCTGCAACCACATGGATAGTCCCATCCATCAGCCCCATGGGATCGAAACCCTTTCTCAATTAGAGGCAGGGTGAGCAATGCCATCCCAGGATCCTCAGGATTGGGGAATGAATGATGAACTAATTCATCATAGAGTAAGCATTTTATTATTCTACGATAAACTTAATGTGATTCTAGAAATGCAAGAACTTTTCTCTTTGATGTGGAGGCAGTGACCACCACAGACTCTGCGGGGAGGAAGAGGGGAAAACAGGTGTAATATGGGGGCATTTTCAGGATTTGGGAATTGTCCTGAATGATGTTGTAATCACAGATACAGGCCATTTTATATCTTGTCATAACTTAACAAAATTGTATGGGAGAGAGAATAAACCATAATCTAAACTATAATCCATGCTTAGTGGCAATGCTCCAAAATGAGTTCAGCATTTATAATAAATGTACCATAATAAGGAAGGATGTTATTAATGTGGAAAATGTGGGAGGGGTAGGGAGTGGGGCATATAGGAATCCCCTATATTTTTAATGTAACATTTATGTAATCTAAGTATCGTTTAAAATATATGCATATATGTATATATATTTTTTTAATTTACACTACATAAAAAGTGAACTCTTAGTTAAACCATGGACTTTAATTAATAGGGCAATTATAAAAAATGTTCTTTCAACAATTGTAATAAATATTCCACACCAATGCAAGTTGATGTTGGTGGGGTGGAAAATGGAAACTGTGTATTTTATGTATTATTGTTCTGTAAACCCACAACTTCTTCAAATTTAAAGCATGGTATGAGAAGTATTATGGAATTTGTTTGTAAAATGTCCTATTTGTTCCTCCCACTTACTTTTGTTGCCCATACACTTCACTAAAATTGTTCTCTAACTAAGGTCACAAGCAAACCCTACATGATAATTCCAACATTCATCTTCTAATTATCTTTCTAACCATACTGCAGTGTTTAATACTATTGAAAATCTTTTTGATAACACTGGCTTGTGTGATAAAACTCACAACTCCTATTTCCTGACTGTCCTTTCTCAGTCTTCATCACAGGGTTTTCTCTCTTTGACCTAATGCTGATTTTGTTCTCATTAGTTCTATCTCTGCCTCATCTTTTGTTTTATTCTAGAGGTTTCCCTAGATTATCTCAAGTCCTGTATTTTCCACTATTATCTAGTTGCTTGTTCCTTCATGAGAGGAGGGATTCCAAATGTTTTTGGTTTTATACAGCTATAAATAAGTCATTTAGTGTCTATTCCAAATATAAATATTTCACATAAAAATTGGCTAGATGAACCACTAAAATAAGACTATGGATATTTTACTACAAAAAAATAGACAATAAAATGATATTAAATAAAAGAATTGTTATTAAAATATTAACATATTTCTTTTTTCACTTTATGTATAATAATATGAAATATGTTTGGTCTTCCTAAAATGATGATTAATTAAATTAATAAAAATAATGTTATTTTTGGGGAAAAAAACTGTGATGATATATGCCTTATTATTTTGAAGTGTTATTTAATTGGTATGGTATAGCAATTCTTGGACTGATGTAAATTATAATCAAACATTTTTAGATGTCTGATATAGTTGAAAAAATTATCACACACACATTCATCTATTCAAATGGCTTAAGAATATCAGTTTTGAGTGGGTCCTAGAACATGAAAGGACTCTTTAATGGGTTCATGCAAGTTGAAATTTGAGTCAAGGCAAGTATATAGATTCAGCTGAGGTGAATGGCCTGGATGTTTTTCAGTGTACTGCAGGAAGAAAAAAAATTAAAATTAGGGACCAGGAGATTTATGGAAGAATTGTATGGATATAAGTATTATATTAGAGATGAAGGATGGACATCTTTATATTACATGGTAATGCCCACAAAAATATATCTAGTAAGGGTCACTAAACAATCAAGAATACAGAATGCCTCAGCTGATTGAGGTCATCCAGCTTCATTAAACCACCACCCCAGTGCTGGCTCATTGGGCACATGAATAAAGTGAATATATTTAGCTAGAATGGAGGCATGCATGTGTGTAATAGCATGAACTCCCACTTTCAAAGCTGTAAAACTTGCCAGCAAGAGGATAACAAAATATTTCAAGGAGAACTCCCAGCCCATTGGTGGAAATTTGGCTACTATATACCCCCTAAATGTTGAAGGAAGCAAAAATTCATTTTAACTGAAATGAAATAATACAAGTATGAATTATGTTTTTCTGTATTCAAGGCCTCAGTAAGTACCATTATCTGAAGTCTGACAGAATGTGTATAACATTGCCTTGGACCAAGAAACCTATTTTACAGAAAAGGATATGTGGCACTGGCGAAAATGACTGGCCCTTTTTTCTATCAAATTCCACCTCCTTCAGAAACTACTGGCTTAAATAATGGATGGAATGATTTTTAGATGGTGTTTTTGGAGAGGATGCCTTATCATCATGGGGGCTTCATCCTCCATAGTGCAATATATTCCAAATCAATGAATTTTACATGGTGCCATGTCCTTAGGTTGAATAAATGAATCTAGAAACTCCCTCATTCAGTGATGTGGGAAATTTCCACTTTCCGTTATGACTTCTCTGAGTTGTAGTAGTTAAAATATCCTGGTACTCATAGGGAAAGTCTTCTACCAGGAAACACAGTGAAAATCCCATTATACATAAAACTGTAGCTTTAAAGTTAAAAAAAAATTATAGTGAAAAACTGTTACACTAGATGATGAACGATATTATATATATTTATAATATATTTAATGCACTGAGTAAATAACAATTATCAATATATGTGTGTCAATAACAGATTCACAAAATATATGGAGCAAACATTGACAGAATTAAGAAGCAATTTTACAAATAGTAACTGTTCTGCAATATTAGTAGGAGACTTCAGTACCCTATTTTTAAAAATGGATATAATGTCTAAACAGAATATCATCAAGGAAACAATGTATTGGAACAATACTATAAACCAACTAATCCTATCAGACATATAGAGAAGACCACCACCACCAGCAGAAAACACATACATTTGAAAGGCACATGAGTCATTTTCCAGGATAGACCATGTTAGGTCACAAAATAATTCCATTAAATTATACAAAGTATCTTTTCAACCACAATAGAATGAACACAGAAATCAGAAGGATAACTGGAAATATCACAAAATGTGTAAATTAAGCAAAACACTCTAAAAAAATATCTGGTTTAAAGATGCAATCACAAAGAAATTAAGAACATTCATAGAGATGAATAAAAATGACAATACAATGTGAAAATATATAGTGCAAGAATGGCAGGTCACAGAGGGACATTTATGGGTATAAAGGCTTACATTAGTAAAAGAAGAAAGATCTAAAAACAGTATTATAACTTCACATATTGAAGAACAAGAAAAAGAAGTGCAAACTACACCTAAGTTAGTAGAAGGAAGGAAATAATAAATATTATAGAGAACATAAATACAATTGAGGAAAGAAACAAATTAAGAGAATCTTTGAAAGCAAAAGTTGCTTCTTAGAAAAGTCTGATAAAATCATTGAAAATTTAACTATACTTTCAAAGAGAAAAGTAAGAAGATGCAAATAATTAATTCATAAATATAATTAGAGAGATTATTATTAGAAAATGTATTAAAAGAGAACACCATGCTCCATTTTTCCCAACAATCAGACAATCTACATAAAATGGAAAATTTTTAGAAACAGACTCAACTAGAAATAGATCTCAATAGACAACAAAAACATTTAATAAATACTCAAAAACCTCCAAACAAAAGAAGTCCAGGTCCAGATGGCTTCTGGATATGCACACTCTGTCAGATATTCAAAGAAGAATAACATTAATGATTTGTAAACTCTTGTAACAAAGAGAAGAGAATTCTTTCAAATTCATTCCATGAAGCCAGCATCACCTTGATTCCAAAGTCATAATACAGAATAAGGAAAGAAAATTACAGGCCAATTTCCTTTATGAATATAGATGCAAAAAATCCTCAAGAAAATACTAGCACCTTGAATTCAACAGCATATTAAATATGTTAGATACCATGACCAAATGGGATTTTCTCAGGATGCAACTGTGGTTCAACATAAGAAAATCAATCACCATAATCCATCACATCAATAGAACGAAATGAAAAAAAAAAACAAAAACAAAAACACATGAACAACTCAGTTGATACACAAAATGCATTTGACAAAGTCTAACAGCATTTGTTGATAAGAAACACCCAGAAAACAATGAATAGAAGTGATCTTCCTAAAAATGATAAAAGCCATTTATGAAATATCCAAAGCTAACATCATATGCAATGATAAAAGAAGGAAAGCTTTCTCCTTAACATCAGTAACAAGAAAAGCCAGTGCACATCAACCATTACTATGCAATATTCATTGGAGTTCTATCAAAGAAACAAAATAAAAGGAATCCAAATTAGAAAAAAAAAAAAAGAATAAGTAAAAGTATCTCAGTTCACACATGACATGACACCTTATATAGAAAATCCCAATGATTCCATGAGAAAACTGGTAATCCTAAAAAACAAATTCAGCTATATTGCCAAGTACAAGAAAAAGGAAGACACAGTTGATAAAGGAGTGAATGATCTGAACAGACTTCTCACAAAAGAAGACCTATAGATGGAAAATGATCATATCAAATAAGTTGAACATTTTTCATTAAGGAATTGCAAATTAAAACAATCATGAGATATCAACTAGAATAGTGAAAATCCCCAAATACTGAGAATACCAATTATCAAGAATATTCTTCAAAACAGGAAAGCTCTTAAGAAATGAGGATAATCTGAGAAACTTTCACAGCCAAGAGAACCCTAAAAAGACATGAAGATAAATAGTATGCATTATATTGGATGGGAACATAAGCAGAACAGAAACATTAGGTAAAAAATAAGAAAATCTGAAATAAATGTGTGTTTAATTAGTAATGTATAAATGTTAGTCATTTTGCTAAAAAAAATCATAGTAATATAAGATTAACATTAATGATAGGAAAAATGGCTGTCATATTTGATGATTCTCTGTACTACCATTGCAATATTATATAAATATAAAACTGTCCTAAATTTTACACAGTTTATGTTAAAATTTCTTCTAAAGGCTTTGAGGAAAAGCCCTTTAAGTCAAGTTAGATAGAAATTTTTTTTAAAAAGCCCATTTTTTTTCACTTTCAATGTAGTAGTTGATTCATGCAAAGATTGTTATTGGACGCTAAAACTATTGATGAACAGCTATTGGAAAACAGGAAATTCACACAATTTCCATGTATCCCCCTACAGGTTTTATTTTAATTAGAAAAGGAACATGTTTTCTTTACCAAGGAAAGATATGAAGGATACAGCTTTACCAAGTTATTCAAGTTAGCATAACCGTAAAAAGACAAGGTGTCTTATTTATATATAAAGAGAAAAACAAAGCACACAAATGCTACTGAAAATTTTAACCTGAATCTAATTGTGTAGGAGCATCAGAAAAATATAGTTTGTGGATATTTTAAAAGGAAATTGACTCAAATTATTTGAAAACAAATCTCAGAAAAACAAATAAAGGGACAAGGTAATTATCCTAGATATAAAGATATCTAAAGTGTCCTGAAAACACAAAATAAATAATGACCTTACACTGAATGCTTGTTGAGGAAAAGTAGCTAAAGAGTCCAGTGTTAGGATAATTATGAAAATTTGAACATGAACAGTGTATCATATTGTTGTGAATTGTTGTTAAATTTGAGGTTAAAATATTGATATTATGGTAATGTAGGAATGTTTTTTGTTGTTTTTGATATTTGCAGAAATATTTAATGATAAAATACCTTGAGGTAAGCAACAATATATATACACACACATATGGAGAGAGAAAAGGTAAGTGTAATGAAATGCTAACAATTGTTTAAACTTGTTAAAAATATATATACATGGGTGGATGTGTCTCAAATGGTCGGGTGTCCATCTGCCATATGGAGGGACCTGGGTTAGAACCCTGACACATCCCGGTAAAATAATAAAAAAATAGAAGGTGGGCATGCCGCAAGGCAATGTGCGTGGGCGTGGTGCCAGGCCCCACCAAGCCATGCATCAAGATGATGACATAACAGGAGAGAGACACAGGGGAGAGCCAAGACAAGACATGCCGAAAAACCAGGAACTGAGGTGGCACAGGTAGCAGAATGCCCCTCTCCCACATCGGAGTCCCCAAGAGCGAATTCTGGTGAAGACAGAAGGAGAAGGATGAGATGAGAGGCCAGGAAACAGACACAGAGAATTGCCCAGTGAATGGACACAAAATAGCAAATGGTGGGGGGTGGGGTGGGGGGGTTACAATAGATAAAGTAAAAAAATAAATAAATCTTAAAACTATATATATATTAGCATTAATTGTATAATTCTTTCAACTCTTCTGTAGGTTTGAAATGTTTGAAAATAAACTTTGGAGAAAATGTCACTGATCCATATCACTTTTGAAATCTCTCCTATATCTATGCCTACATCTCATCCTAGTTCTTCAAAGAGTTTTACTCTCATGTTACTTTTACTTCTTCATGCTATGCACAGTATGATTTAATGATTAAGAATTAAGGAGACAAATGTCCTGTGTTAATTCCTGATCTCTATCTTAGTACTTCTGTTCACAAATTGTAAACTCTCACTTTTTTTAAATACAGGGCAGCTATTGGAAAGTAAAATATGCAATGAAACTAACGGCCTCAATAGATGCCTTATAATAGTGAAATGTTTACAAATCAATTTTTCTGTGTTTATATAAAATTGTCAAGCATTAATTTAAATTACAACACAGAAGTGGCAGAAGTTCCATGTGTAGGGAAACCACAATTGAGTTCAACTCTGTCACGCTGGAGACCATAAATTCCAAAGTAGTGCACACTGGCAGGGTACCAAACTCCTGAGCTGTCTGCCCTTCCTGTAGTGTCCATATGTTGCCAGAGCCCTCAGGAGCCCTGCTAGTTGAGGCAATATTTACTGTGGTAGTCAAGGAGAACCTTCTGAGACATGCATAAGCATAACCTCTGGAATGGCCTCCCAATTCACTTTGAGGTCTCTCAGTCATATAAACTCATTTATTTTTACCCTTTTACCGTTTTGATCAAGGTCTTCTTACAGTTTCTTTGCTAGTTGGTGCTTGGTAGTAATCTCTCAGTGCCAGGGAGGCTATTCCATGGGACTCATGACCCATGCAGGGAGGAAGGTAATGCATTTATATGCTGAGTTTGGCTTAGAAAGAGGCCACATTTAAGCAACAAGGAGGCTCTCAGGAGGTAACTCTTAGGCACCCTATATTACTAGGCTAAGTTTCAATTTCAAAAGTAAAGGTTTAGGGAAGTAGATGTGGCTGAAGTGATTGAGTTCCCACCTACCACATGGGAGGTCTTGGGTTCAGATCCCAGTGTTTCCTGGATAAGACAAGCAAGATAGTGAGCTAGCACGATGGACTGGCATGGTGAGCTGACACAAGAAGGTGACACAACAAAGATACACTGTGATACACAACAAAGCAGGGAAAGGAGGTGGGTCAAATGATTGAGCAACTCTCTCCCACATGGAAGGTCCCAGGTTCCATCCCAGTGCCTCCTAAAA
>JAKSZT010038132.1:0-13060 GCA_026826555.1 Tolypeutes matacus
CTGAGGGTGGCCTCCACCAATCCAGGCAGAGAGGAAGGTGCCCAGGGAAGAGAGCAGTTTTCCTTAATGGGCAACTGTATTTGCAAAGGGTGAGGAGAAGTGCCCCCCTCCAGTAACATTGCAGAAATAAATCACCATCATCAAATCAACCACTTTGTATGATTTCATTGTGTACTATTTTCATAATTTCTTTTGAATTATAACCAAATTATCTGTGCCAATAGTATAAAAGTAACTTATGTCTCTTATGGCAAACAATAATATTCCTTCTCTAGCCTCAATCACCATTCCTCTTTCTTCACAATTATCTGCATTGGCAGATTATTTTGGGTACACATTTCTGTTTGTAAATACATGCATTCTCTAGTTTCGTTGATCCCATAGCTTATCACATATGAGAAAAATATTTGAGTACAACATAAAAATATAAATAAATGTTCTAATTTCTTAAAATACTTGAGATTAGAGGTATATCATCTAATTATGAAAGGATAATTTCTGATTTTAAATAATAAAGAAAATTGGAGTTAAGATAAGGTAACTTTTGATTAGGTCACTTTGTGTTAGAATGCTTTAGTTTATTTAAGGGCCTCTGGTTAGATTTCAGGCAACTCGATGGACTCCAATCATTGTGTTGAAATCCTACATACATGGAACACAGAGAAAAAGAGTTTTGCCCTGTTTACCATGACATGTAAGAGAGGGCTACAGGATCTCCTACAGCTATGGAGAGACACATTAACCCTGAGAGTGTGATGGAGAGGCTGTACTCATGGAGCATCTTGAAGTTGAAGACATCCAGGCCAGAGGAGAAGGGAGAGGTGTGAAAAATTGTGTCTTATGACCCACTACTGAACTCTGGGATAAAGTGAGTTTAGAGGAGAAGGCAGAAAGAGACAGGCAGGTGCAACATTTTGCCTTGGCAGGAGTCTAGCAGCAGCTGACCCTTTTTAAGGCAGCATTTTTGTTGATGCCTTGATTTGGACATTTTTACAGCCTCAGAACTGTAAGCTTTAACCCTAATAAATTCTAATAAAAGCCAACCAATTTCTTTGCAAAGGCAACACTTGGTCAATTGAAACAGCTAGGGACACAGGTTTGCAGACCTGCCGTGTTCCCAAATGGTTGAGTGATGCACTGCCCAGTGAATTCACCTCTAAACTTTGGATGTCTCCAGTCTAGGTGAGAATGACTACTGGTAAGATGGAGGGGGAAGTGATCTTAGCCATCAAGTCCTGCAAGACAGTGAGTCAGGCAGGGTAGGCACATGGTTTGCAGACTACTCTAAGTCACAGATGCCCCAGTATGATGTACCTGCCTCAGGCAGGGTTTGGCCAGGTGGTCAGGGGCAAATGAAAGCATGGGACCTGGAGTCTGGTGCAGCAGATGTGTCAGGGCACAGGGAGGAGACTTCCTGCTCCTGCTCCTTTTGCCCATTCCTCCTTCCCTTGACCTCCTGCAGGGACAATCTGAGGTGGCTGCTCTTACTGTTCCCCTCCTGGATTCAGGCACAGAATCAGGTCTCCTGCTCACAGTTCTACATTCATCTTCTCCAATCTTGGGGCAGCTAAAGGAAGAGCAATGCCTAGATGAAACCTGTTGGTCTCAGGAAGGAAAAGTCAAAATTCACATTACAGCATTAGCTTTTTTTTTTTCTTTTTTTTTATTGTGGGTAAAAATCAAAATTTT
Source organism: Tolypeutes matacus (assembly GCA_026826555.1). Lineage (NCBI taxonomy): Eukaryota > Metazoa > Chordata > Mammalia > Cingulata > Chlamyphoridae > Tolypeutes > Tolypeutes matacus. Next base: position 1,690 of record JAKSZT010038132.1, read on the forward strand.
CACAATACATACCAACATTTGCAAAATGATATATAAATATATATGCATATATGTGCATTTGCTTACAAAAATGTTATTTATTTATATATATATATAAATATATTTTAAGAGGTGCTTAAATACCCAAAATATTACACAGACCTCACTGGGATTCCCATGTTGCCCACCTCCCACACCTCCCTCCACATCCCACACAAATATCTCCCACAAGTGTGGCCCACCACCCACAATGGACTTACACATCCTGGGGCCTTGCCACCAACCATAGACCACAGTTCACACCGTAGACAACACTCTCTCCCACACAGTTCCGAGTGGTGTCTGCTGACTTAAAATGGCCTACATCCATTGCCACAATGGTACTCAGGACAACCTCCAAATCGCAAAGAAGCCCCTGTATTTCAACTGATCAACTCTTCCCTGCCCCGAAAGTGTCCAGTGACCACTGGCTCCACCTCACTGTTATAATTTCTTCCATTGCTAGATTCACAATATGTTTACAACAGAATACCATCAAGTCCACTATAGTCCATAGTTCTTCCCACAATCCTGAGGCGACTGGGATGGTGATGTCCACTCCACCTCCAAGTGAGAGAGGGCTTATATCCCATGGATATGGTGTGTGGGATGATCCTGCCTGCAGATTCAACTTTAACAGCTCCTGAACTACAGTGGCCTGCTTTCTACTTCACTCCAATTTTCATTATTATTTCAAGTCATAAATGATCCTTTCATAATTAGGTGAAATACTTCTGCTTTCAAATATTTTAAGAAGTTAGAATATTTATATTCTTAAGTTGTTACCAATATTTTTCTCATATGTGTGATAGGGTGTGTGATGGATGAAATGAGAATGCATGTATTTACAAATAGGAATTTGTACCCAAAAGTATCTGCAAAACAGATAATACTGAACAAGGGGGAATGCGGGTTGAGGCTAGAGAAGACTGTTTGCCATAACAGACATAAATTATTTTTGTACTCTTTGCAGGGATAATTTGGTTATAATTTTGGTTATAATTTAAAATAAATTTTGAAAATAGTACACAATGAAATTATACAAAGTGGTTGAATTGAAGATATTAATTTGTATCTGCAACATTACTGTGTGGGGCATTTCCCCTCACCCTTTGCATAAAGGCAAAGTGCTCACTTCCCTCAGCACCCTCCCCAGATGCCTGGTCACGTTGAGGCCTCACTCAAGAAGAGTGAGCATGGAGCACAAGGAGCATGGATGTGACCATGTGAAGGCCACACCACTCTCTACATGTGTCCAGTTAGAGGGTTGTTAGCACCACAGGACAAGATGGACTTCCTGCTGCTTAATCCACAGTGAAGACCTGCTAGAGGGACTCACATAACTAACTGAGGCTGTGAGTGCTGAGCAGGACTCTCTCCCTTTCCTCTTTGCTGATCAAGAACCTATGATGATGGTTTTCATTGGGGCTCTGAGAGTTTGGTTCCCAAACAGAACATTCCCTCTCTGGCTTGGGGGAACTGCAGTGAACACGTGTTACATTCAAGCTTCTTCGGTTGTTCAATAGGTCTTCCCATCTAACTGCTTGGTTATCTTCTGGGATTGAAGAGGTCTGCATCATTTTCACCTCTGTTAAAAATGTGTTGAAAATTTAATATTTAATTAGTCTGAGAACTTTTGACATCTGTACCCTCTGAGGTTTTCTGCAAAATCGCAATACCTCAAAATCTCACATCTGTTCTTGTCAGCACTAGGTCCCAGGAATTTCTGGGTTTCCCATACTATTTATTAGTGTCACTAGCCTAATGTTAGTCATTCCGGTGGTGTTATTGCTAAAGCTAATGCTGTGGACATTCACATAATAAATGAGGGAATCTGAGTTCCTAGCCTGGAGAGCTCTGCCACAGTCTCCAAGGGAGCAACAATAGTCCTCTGAGTGCAGGGACAGTGTCTGTCAAAAATACCAGATGGCTTCACAGCTGAATTCTACAAAACATTCTGGAAAGAGCTAACACCAATTCTACTTAAGCTCTTCCAAAATCTAGAAGTAGAAGGAATATTCCCTAACTCATTCTATGATGCCAACATTATCCTAATACCAAAACCAAATAAATATACCACAAGAAAGGAAAATTAGAGAGCAATTTCTCTAATGAACCTAGATGCTAAAATCCTTAACAAAATACTTGCTAATCGCATTCAACAACATATCAAAAGGATTATACACGATGACCAAATGGGTTTCATCCAGGGTATGCAAGAATGGTTCAATATAAGAAAATCAATCAATGTAATACACCACATAAACAGATTGAAAGAAAAAAAATCACATGATCATCTCTATAGATGCAGAAAAAGCATACAACAAAATACAGCACTCTCTCCTCATAAAAACATTACAAAAGATAGGAGTAAAAGGAAACTTACTGAATATGATAAAGGGTATATATGGAAAACACAAAGCTAACATCATTTTCAACGGTGAAATCCTAAAAGCTTTCCCTCTGACATCGGGAACTAGACTAGGATGCCCAGTATCACCACTCCTATTGAACATTGTCTCAGAAGTACTTGCGCAAGTACTGAGGAATTAAAAGGTCATAAAAGGCATCCAGATTGGAAAAGAAGAAGTAAAAATTTCATTATTTGCAGATGGCATGAGCTTATATATAGAAAGCCCTGAGAAATCTACAAGTCTTCTAGAACTTATTAAGGAGTTCAGTAATGTTGCAGGCTATAAAATCAAAGCTCAAAAATCAATAGCATTTCTGTACACCAATAATGAGCAAACTGAGGAGGAAATCAGGAAAAAAATACCATTTACAATATTAACTAAAAGAATCAAATAACTAGGGATAAATTTAACTAAAGATGTAAAGGACTTATATACAGAAAACTACACAACACTGTTAAAGGAAATCAAAGAAGACTTAAATAAATGGAAAATATTCCCTGTTCATGGATAGGAAGAATAAACATCATTAAGACGTCTATCCTACCCAAACTAATCTACAGATTCAATGCAATCCCAATAAAAGTCAATACCGTATTTTTTAAGGAACTGGAAAAACTAACCACAAAATATATTTGGAGAGGCAAGAGGCCCCGAATTGCCAAAGATATATTGAAAAAGAAAAATGAAGTTGGAGGTATCACACTACCTGACTTTAAAACATACTACAAAGCTACAGTGATCAAAACTGCATGGTACTGGCACAAGGATAGACCTACTGAACAATGGAACTGAATTGAGAGTTCTGATATAGATCCTCACATATAGTGTTATCTGATATTTGACAAGGTCATGAAGCCCACTCAGTTGGGAAAGAATGGCCTCTTTAACAATTGGTGCTTGGAGAACTGGATATCCATATCCAAAAGAATGAGAGAAGAATACCATCTCACACCTTATACAAAAATCAACTCAAGATGGACCAAAGATCTAATTATAAGAGACAAAACCATAAAAACCTTGGAAGAAAATGTAGGGAAGCATCTACAGGACCTTGTAATAAGAAATGCTTTCATGAACTTCACAGAAAAGCACGAGCAGCAAGAGAAAAAAATAGATGAATGGGATCTCATCAAAATGAAAAATTTCTGCACCTCAAAGGATGTTATTCAGAAAATAAAAAGGCAGCCTATCCAATGGGAGAAAATATTTGGCAACCATATATCTGATAGGAGCCCAGTATCCTGCTTATATATAGAAATCGTGCACCTTGAAAATAAAAAGACAAACAACCCATTTAAAAAATGGACAAGTGACCTGAAAAGACACTTCTCCAAGGAAGAAACACAATTGGATAAAAAGCACATGAAAAACTGCTCAACATCACTTGATGTCAGGGAAATGCAAATCAAAACTGCAATGAGATACCATCTTACACTCATCAGAATGGCAGCTATTAAAGAAACAACAGACACTAAATGTTGGAGAGGATGTGGAGGAATGGGAACCCTCGTCCACTGCTGGTGAGACTGCGGTATGGTCCAGCCACTGTGGAGGACAGTTTGGCGGTACCTCAGAAAACTAACAATAGATCTTCCATATTATCCAGCAATTCCACTGCTGGGTATATACCCAGAAGGACTGAAAGCAAAGACACAAACAGATATATGCACACCAATGTTCACAGCGGCATTGTTCACCATTGCCAAAAGTTGGAATCTGTCTCGGTGCCCATCAACAGACTAATGGATAAGCAAAATGTGGTACATACATACAGTGCAATATTACTCAGCTTTAAGAAAGAATAAAGTGCTAACACATGGAATAACATGGATGAATATTGAAGACCTTATGTGGAGTGAAGCAAGCCAGGCACTGAAGGATGTACTGTATATGACTTCACTTATCTGAAATGAGGAAAGTGAGCAGTCTCTGAGAACTATTTTCTGAAAGATAGGTTAACAAGGGAGAGTAAGAGAAGAGCAGACTTTGAGCCAACACCCATATGGACATAATCTATGATAAAGGGATAGAGTGTGGTTGCATGTTGGAGGTTGGGGCAGATGGGTGGTGGTGTTCCAGGGTATGGTTGTGCTGCACTGGTGGGTGGGAGGATTAGGAAGGGCAGGTTCAAATTCCCATTGCATGTAACTGTGAATCTTGACAATCCATGTGGCAGGATAGGGTGGTTTCATGTGCCCTGGGGGGCTGGGTGGGAGCGAACAGTCAAGATCTAATTTTGTGTTTGGTGGTCATGGGAAAGGTTTTTCATCACCTTACAGTAATGGACACAGGACATGGTAAATATCATCAAAATTATTAAACTGTATCATCTAAATTGTAAAATTTACTGTAAATCATTGACAATGTTTAGTTGCTATATTTTGTTATCTGTATAACAGTTATAAAAATGCTAACATCTAAAAAAGAAAAGGGGGGTTTAATATGGGGAGGGGAAGGGGGCTGGTCTTGTATCTGGGTGTCTCCGGTACTCCATATGTGAGTTTGCTATGACCTAAAACGTCTTTGAAAATTCAATAAAAATTTTGGAGACAATGGGGATTGAGAGGGGGAAGATGTCATGGCACACTGGACATCCGATAACACAATGATAAAAGGGAAAAAAAAGAATATATATATATATATTTAAAGGCATTTCTTTTGCTTTTTTCCCCATTTTTTGAATGTTCCAATCCACTAATTATATTTTGTTTTGTTTTTTGTTTTTTTTTCCCTGAATTTCCTTATGTTTGTCTCTTGCATGTAAGTTTATCATTGTTGTTTCTTTTACCTATGGTAATAAAAGTTTCATTGAAATTTTCTCCTGGGAGTCATTATTTGCACGAAGCGTACCACTTCAAGTTCTTCTTGGACCATTCTAGGGAACAATGCAATGGTTGTCAGCACAAAATTTTGCTAAATGACGGCCACACCCAAAGTACAGCCACTGATTCATGAGTTCCCATTTCTCCCAGACTTGGGAGACCCACCCTGATCCCTGTGCCTGGGGTTAATGACCTTGTTTGAATCTTGTATGGACCCCAGAATAGTATGTTCCTACTAACCCATTGCTGTTTGTGTAAGCCTTTTGTATGTAGAACAGTTTGGTTAGATTCAGATAAAGGTCTTTTTGATTAGTCACTTTTTGTAAGATTGCTTTCATTTAGTTAACGTTCTCTGATTAGATTTCAGGCACAAGGATGGACGCAATCATTGTTCTGAAGTCCTACATACATGGACCACACAGAGAAAGAGTGCTCTCATGTTTACCCTGCCATATGAGAGGTGTCTCCCGGATATCCTACAAGTGTGGAGAGACACAGAAAACCTGAGAGGCTGATGGAGAGGCCAGAGGTGGGAGAAATGGGACATCTTGAAACAGAAGACATCCAGGTCAGAGGAGAAGGGAGAGGTGTCATCAATTGCATCTGAAGGCCCACTGCTGACCTCAGTGAGAAAGTGAGTTTCGAGGAGAAGGCAGAGAGAGAAAGGCAGGCCCAACATTTTGCCTTGGCATGAGCCCAGCAGCTGACCCTTGTTAAGACAGCATTTTAAATGATGATTGGATTTTGACATTTTTACAGCCACAGAACTGTAAGCTTTAACCCTAATAAATTCCAATAAAGGCCAAACAGTTTCTGGTATTTTGCTTTGGCAGCGCTTGGCAAAATCAAAGAGCTAAGGACAAAGGTTTGGAGAGCTGCCCTGTTCCCAAATGGCACTGTGATGCTGCTGCCAGGGAATTCACCTGTAAACTGTGGGTGTCTCCACACTATGCAGGAATGTTTACTGGTAAGATGGATGGGGAAGTGCTCTTGTTCAGCAAGACCTGCAAGATAGGGAGTCAGGCAGGGGATTCACATGGTTCAGGGACTAATATAAAGTCACAGATGCCCCAGTATGATGTACCTGCCTCAGGCAGGTGTGGGCCAGGTGTACAGGGTGAGATTAAATCATGGGACCTGGGCACTGGTGCACAGAGGAGTCAGGGCACAGACAGGAGACTACCTGCTCCTGCTTCTTTTGCCATTCCCTCCTTCCCTTGGCCTCCAGCGTTGACCCTATGAGGTGGCTGCTCTTACTGTACCCCTCCTGGTTTTCAGGCACAGACTCATGTCTCCTACTTCCAGTTCTACGTTCACCTTCTCCAATCTGGGGGCAGGTAAGAAAGAGCAATGCCAAGATGAAAAAAGTTGATGACAGGATCGAAATGTCAAAATTCACAGTACAGCATTGGATACAGCAATAACATCACTAGAATGAGCAACATTAGGCGAGTGACTCTAATGAATAGTACAGAAATCCCAGAAAGTTCTGGACCTAGGGCTGACAAGAATAGAAGTAAGGTTATGAGAGAGCGCAATGTTTGCAGGAAAACTCAGATGGTCCCGATGCCAGATATTTAGGTGATTAATTAAATATAAAATTTCAACAGATTCCTAACAGTGTTGAAATGATGCAGCCTTCCTCAATCCCAGAAGAGAAAGGAGGTGTTGGATGGGAAGAAACTGATGAACAGTTACTGGAGAAGGTGGAATGTAACACGTGTTCACTGCAGTTCCCCCAATCCAGAGAGGGAATGTCCTTTTTTGGAACCAATCTCTCAGAGCCCCAATGAAAACCATCATCATATGTTCTATGACCACAAAGGAGGACAGGGAGAAAGCCCTGCTCAGCACTCACAGCCTCAGGTAGTGATATGAGTCACTCCGGCCAGTCTTCACTGGGGAGTAAGCAGCAGGAAGACCGTCTTTTCCTTTGGTGTTAACAGCCCTCTAACCAGACACGTGTAGATTGCAGTGTGCCCTTCACAGAGTCATGTCCATGCTCCTTGTGCTCTGTGCTCACTTTTGCTGAGGGTGGCCTCCACCAATCCAGGCAGAGAGGAAGGTGCCCAGGGGAGAGAGCAGATTTCCTTTATGGGTAACTGTATTTGCAAAGGGTTAGGAGAAGTGCCCCCCTCCAGTAACATTGCAGAAATAAATCACCATCATCAAATCAACCACTTTGTATGATTTCATTGTGTACTATTTTCATAATTTCTTTTGAATTATAACCAAATTATCTGTGCCAATAGTGTAAAAATAACTTATGTCTCTTATGGCAAACAATAAAATTCCTTCTCTAGCCTCAATCGCCATTCCTCTTTCTTCAGAATTATCTGCATTGGCAGATTATTTTGGGTACACATTTCTGTTTGTAAATACATGCATTCTCTAGTTTTGTTGATCCCATAGCTTATCACATATGAGAAAAATATTGGAGTACAACATAAAAATATAAATAAATTTTCTAATTTCTTAAAATACTTGAGATTAGAGGTATATCGTCTAATTATGAAAGGATAATTTCTGATTTTAAATAATAAAGAAAATTGTAGTTAAGTAAAAAGCAGGCAACTGTAGTTCAGTGGCTGTTAAACTTGAATCCACATCAGAATCAGGTGATAAAACAGAAAAAAATATAAACCATTGGGGTGCCTTAAAAGAAAATGCTACAGGAGAGGGGCAAGATAGCATGAGTTTAGGAAGATACTCACTGAATAGCTCTCTGGGGATGGCCAATTTGGGAAGGGTCCTGCCTAATGTTCTGTGCTTTCGGCATATGGAGTGAGAAGCTTGGGTCACCTAGCAGCGGGCATATCGATGGCGTGGAGTGATCGGTGGAGATTCTTGAGTTTTGAACCTCCCTGTGGGCTCCTCAGATGGCTGAGCCCACCCACAGGGAAAATAGCTGGTTTCAACCATGAGTCCTGCAACCGTGACTCATGCTCCTGGTTTGAGGCACCATAATCTCAGGGAAGGAGGGCTCTGACAGAAGGTGTAGAGGGGTTTAACTTTTGTGGATTTGGCTGCCTGGAAACCCACATAGCCTTGGGGATCACATAAGCTGGCTTGAAGCAGAGCCAGACTTAGGAGAGAGGCGAACCTGCTGAGGAGACCTGATTTACACAACAGAACTTTGACACAGAGGCCTGGCCCCAGAAGTGGTGGAGTCAGACAATTTTGTTACTCTGCCCTGACAAGCATCATAGCTTCACTCCCATGGGGAGGCAGGAAGTGGGAAGGGCTTGATTAGTTTCCATAGCCTATTTAGTGCCCCCTTGGTGAAGGGAGTGATCTAGCAAAGAACAAGTTTTGGGGCCCTTATATCGCCAAAAAGAAAAAAAAAAAATAGACAGTCAGTTTAAAAAATGAATTCCTGCTCTTAATTTAGTTTAATACTGAAAATGTGCCTCAAAACCTTCAGAGAGAATCCAGAAGGGAAATTGAAAAACACAAGTAGGCTGAGAGGATCGGCAAGGACACTAGAAGTAACACTTCATCCATAGCTTTGTTTGCTTGCTATTTTGGTTGTTTGGTGTTTCTCTGTTTTTTTTTTCATTGTCTCTTGATTTTCTTTACTCTTTTCTTTTCCTTTTCTGTTTTCCTTCATTTTTTAAAAAAATTACGTGTTCCTAGCTTACCTCTTATTTGCTGTTCTTCTTCTTCAGTGATTTCCTATGCTCTCTCTTATTGATATTGTACCCCAAGCTATCTCTTATCCTTCCTTCAGCTCTCTGCCTTCTGCTTTCTGTTGAGATTCTTAGACACTATGCTTTTTCATTAGCCCACAATGTAAGGGGACCATTTTTTTTCTATCTATTTTGTTTTCTTCTTATTTTATAAATATTAGCTTTTTCCTTTTAGCCTTGTATTTACTCTTCCTTTCCCTCCTCATCATTCTATCTTTCTAAATCATTATATGTATATTCCTTTATTTGGTTCCCCAGCCCATTGTAGGTACTCCACTTTTTTTTTCATGTAACAGTACACTGCCTACACAAGTTAATATTCATTTCACTAAGCCCTATTTGGCCCCTCTTCTAAGTTTTATCAATATTACTATTATCCTTCTTCCTTTCTCACATCTTTCAATTCCTCTGGAACTAATTTTTTGCCTTCAACGTAATATAGAAAGAAGCAAGGAAACAAAATAAGAAGCCAAAGAGTCAAAGAGAAAACACACACACAGAGACACCAACTAAATAAGACTCGAGAGGGCAGAGAGAAGTTAATCAACTGAATAAGCCCAGCAAGATAAAATGATGACTCGAGGGCAACAAAAAATTACAAACCACCCTGAGAAACAGGAAGACATGGACCAATCCAATGAATAAACTACAAACCAGGAATATATGCAGAATATCGAACAACTAAACAAAGATCCCCAAATATATATCATGAAACAACTTAATGAAGTGAAGGAAGACATTAAGAACATAGAGAAGACACTGGGAGAACATACTGAAGAAATTAGAAACATGCCCCAAAAGAAAACAGATATGATGGTGATCAATGGCACAATCCAAGAAATCAAAAGGATGATGGATTCACATACCAGCAGATTTGAACCGGCAGAAGAAAGAATTAGTGATGTGGAAGACAATACAGCTGAAATCATGCAGATAGTAGAACAGATAGACAAAAAATATATAAAATATCCAACAGAGACTCAAGGATTTAACTGACAACCAAAAACACACAAACATACACATTATGGGCATCCAAGAAGGAGAAGAGAAGAGAAAGGGAATAGCAGGGGTGTTGAAGGCAATAACGGTTAAAATCCTCCCAACTCTATCGAGAGAGATGGATGTGCAGATACAGAAAGCAAATTGAACCCCAAACAGTATAAATCCCAACAAGCCAACTTCAAGACATATACTCGTCAAAAATCCAATGCTCAAGACAAAGAGAACACACTCAAGGCAGCAAGAGAAAAGAGAACCATCACATAAAATGGACGCACAATAGGAATAAGTGCTGATTTTCATCTGAAACCATGGAGGAAAGAAGACAGTGGTACGACATAGTCAAAGTACTAAAAGAAAATAACTTCCAGCCATGAATTCTGTATCCCCCAAACTGACATCCAAAAATAATGGAGAGTTCAAAACATTCACAAATAAACAGAAATTAAGAGAGTTTGTCAATAAGAAACTGGCACTTCAAGATATACTAAAGGAAGTTCTACAAGTTGAAAGAAAAATCAGGAGTTAAGAGAGTTTAAAATCAACTAAAAAGACAAAAACAGAAATCAAACAACATATGACATATATTGATCCAAAGAAAATATGGCTGAAGTAAGAAATTCATTGTGAGGAATAACACTGAATGTTAATGGATTAAATTCACCACTCAAGAGAGACAGGTTGGCAGAATGGATAAAAAAATATCATCCATCTATATGCTGTCTACAAGAAACCCACCTTCGACCCAGGGATTCAAGGAGGCCGAAAGTAAATGTGTGGAAAACAATTTTACAAGCTCATAATAGCCATAAAAGGGCAGGATTCTGATTCTAATATCAGACAAAATAGACTTTAAATGCAAAACTATTGTAAGAGACAAAGATGGACACTATAGATTAGTAAATGGGGTAATCTCTCAAGAAGAAAGAACAATCATAAACATTTAAACACCTAATCGGGGTGCCTTAAAATTCATGAGGCAAACTCTGGAAAAGCTAAGTGGAGAAATAAATGAATCTACAATCATAGCAGGGGACTTTAAAACACCATTAACATCATTAAACAGAACATCAGGACAGAGAATCAACAAAGAAACAAAGACTCTCAACAATACATTACAGGACCTGGACTTTATAGACCTATACAGAAAAATATACCCAAATACATCAGGATTTACATTCTTCTTGAGTTTCTCTCCAATATGAGTTTTTTTCATGTTCTTTGAGATCTGATTTGTACCTAAATGCTTTTCACATGCCCTACATGCATACGGCTTCTTTGCAGTAGGAAATCCCTTGTATCTGAGATTTGACATTTGAATTAAAGTTTTCCCAAATATCTATGATTTCTCTTCAGTAAGAATTTTCTGATGAATAAAGAGGATTTTCTCAGGTTGAAAACTTTCCCACATGTATGACATTTCTAAATT
>JAKSZT010038136.1:16206-35098 GCA_026826555.1 Tolypeutes matacus
AATTAATAAATAAATAAAATCTTTAAAAAAAAAAAAAAAAAAAAAAAGGCACAGGGTACATGCTCTGAAGGCGACTCAAGAACTAAGAAGCATGGGAAGCGGCTGTGGCTCAATCAGTAGGGCTCCCGTTTACCATATGGGAGGCCCTGGGTTTGGTTCCCGGGGCCTCCTGGTGAAGGCAAGCCCGCCCGCATGGCGTGGTTAGCTGACCCAGCGAGCACAAGCAGCAAGGGGGGGATAAATGAATAAATAAATAAAATCTTAAAAAAAAAAAAAAAAAAAAAATAGAACTAAGAAGCACTAGGGTCAGCTAAGAAGTGTCTTGGCCCTTGGACTCTTCCATGACTCCAGACACACCTTATCCCCACTCCCAGAGGCTGTGGGAGATCCTTACCATTTTGAGGAAGAAATGAGGAAGAAATAAGACTGAAAAATGAGACAATCCAAATTTCTTTTTCATTTTAGTACCTTCATGATCTGAATATACCTTCTCTCTACCCCAGGCAGAACCATAAGGAAAGCAGAATGCTGATGGCTTCCAAGAACAGTAAAGGACACAGCAGTCATAAATATTTATCTCCTCCTGAGCCAAGTTTTATCCTTCTCCTCACCTTTGTCCCAGGCTGACAGACCTTTTACCTTTGTGACCCTGCTTTTCCTGCCACATATCTCTGTTAACCTAAGTATTTATCCTTGACCTAAACTGGAGATGAAGAAATGTTCCTCTATATCTTTTGGAAGGGGAAAGTCAAGATAGCTGATGATCTCTGGTAGGGGACCCCAAACAGCTCATCTTGTTTAAAGGATACATTGGGTAGTGGTCTAGGGAAACTGGACAAGATTGGTAAGCCAGACCAAATCAGGGAGACTTTCACTTTTCACATTTGTAATTCCAATGCAAAAAGCAAATAAAACACATTCACCAGCTGGACAGTGAGCCCAAATCTCTATCAGACTCTAAGAATTAAGCTTCATCTGGGGTGTAGAGGCAAGTTCAGTCCAACCATTAGGGGAAGAAGGCATCTGGTGCCAACGTCATGAACCATCATGCAGTGAAAAGGACATTCATAACTTGAATTTAATAAAAGGAAATAATAAACAACCCCAAATTATACCACTCAAAACAAAACAAATTTTCACATATCTTGTATCATGAAGTTTCCTCTCTGGTGCTGTGAACTACCTCTGGAAGACAGACAAGGGACAGGCCAATGAGAAGGATTCAGGGTCACTCTAGTTCATGCACTTCTTTCAGTTCCCAGTAAGGGTCCCTTCTAACCAAAGCAAGAGCAAAAGAAAGAAGAAGAGGAGTAAGTGTCCAGGGACACACTGCCAAAATCGGGAGAAGCAAGAATTGGATGAAGAGGGATCCGACATTGCCTGAAATTCCTGGAACCTAAATCCCCTTTCTCCTGAGATCAATCAACAGGAAAGAACTTTGTTAACTGTACTTAATGAGGTTCCACAAGTGACTGTGCTTGCTCTTAGGAAATACATATGGAAGTATTACTTGTTCAGGGAGTGTGACATATGCAACTTACTCTCAAATATTTAGAAAGAAGATATAGAAAGATTAGATAGATAGATAGACAGATAGACCAAATGTGGCAAAATGTTAAAAGCTGGTGGATCTTGGCATTGAGGCAGAGGGTTTATTAGTATTCTCTGTATTAGTTTTGTACTGTGTTTATAACTGTCCTATAAGTTTGAAATTATTTCAAAATAAGAGTTAAAAAAAAAAAAGTAGGGAAAATCATTGGAACATTGCTTTGTACAGTGGTTCTCATCTAAGGACAATGTTTTCCACCAAAAGACGTTTGCTAATGACTGAAGACATGTTTAGAAGGCACAGCTGGGGAGAGGGGTTGAAACTGGCATCTAGTGGGTAGAGGCCAGAGATGCTGCTAAACACCCTACAGTGCACAGGAAGCTCTTCAGCTTCTTTAGTCGCTATTGCAGCTGAAGCAAACTTGTCACAGCTAAGACCTGAGTGGTGGACTCGGAAGGAATCAGTGAATTTTCTGGAGTCTCAACCCATGCCCCAAGAGTTCTTCCAGTCATCTGGAAAGCCTGTAGCTGGACGAGGCAAAAAGGAGTCCAGGAAGCATATAAGAGATTACTCAACATCCTTCTTAGTCTAAGAAAAATAGTCATTTTCAAACTAGTTTCAAACCAGTAAGAGTTTCATTTCTTTTTTAATAGCTACGAAAAATAGTAATTCTAATAATAATAATAATAGTTAACCCTAGCCCCTTCTCATCAGGTTCACCTAGACTCTGGTCTCTCTCTGCAATTGACTCCTCCCCAAACCCACCCCTCTCTGTCCAGTCCCTGAAGTTGTGTTTATCCATAGTTCCTCTCTCTTTATTGCTGAGTAGTATTGCATTGTATGGTCAATGCTTATCCATTCACGTGTTGGTGAACATTTGAGTTTCCAATTTTTGGTTATTATAAATAAAGTTTTTTTTTTTTTTTTTTTTTTTTACCGGGAGGTACCGGGGATCGAACCCTGGTCTCTCCATATGGTAGACAGACGCCGAACCTCTTGAGCCACATCCGTTTCCCTATAAATAAAGTTTTTATGAACATTTGTGTATGTGTCTTCATGTGGATATGTTTTTATTTCTCATGGGTAAATACCAAAGAGTGCAATGGCTGAGTCATATGGATGGTGTATATTTAACTTTCCAAGAAAATGCCTGTTTTCTAGTGATTGTACCATTTTACATTCCCATCAGGGGCCTATAATAGTTCAGTTGCTCCACATCCTCACCAACAGTTGAAATTGTTTTGTTTTGTTTTTTAACCATTTATTGAAGTATATCATTCATACATGAACATACAAAAACCGTAAGTATTCAGTAAACATTGTGAACTCACAAAACAAACATGCAGAACACCACAGAGGGCTCCCACACATCACCCCCACAAATACCCCGCATTGTTGTGAAACATCTGCCAATAAATTATGAAAGAGCATCGTCAAAGCATTACCACTAACTAGAGTCCGCATCTTACTCCCCGATACATTTTTTAAAAGGATTTATTTATTTATTTACTTTTTTTTTTTTTTTTTTAATATGGAGCGCTTCACGAATTTGCGTGTCATCCTTGCGCAGGGGCCATGCTAATCTTCTCTGTATCGTTCCAATTTTAGTATATGTGCTGCCGAAGCGAGCACTATTTATTTACTATTGTCCACACACACACCCCCAGCCCATTTTTGCTGCTTTTGTGTCCATTTGCTGAGCAACTCTCTGTGTCCATTACCTGCCCTCTCTTCTCATCCTTCTCCTCCTGTCTTCACTGGGATTTGGTCCTTGGAACCTCCAATGTGGGTGAGAGGCGTCCTACCACCTGTGCCACCTTAGTTCCTGGTTTTTAGGCATGTCTCTTGGCTCTTCCTTGTGTCACTCTCCTGTTACATCATCATCTTTCTGCATGGCCCGTGGGGCCTGGCAGCGCACCCGCTCTAGGGGCCTGGCAGTGCTTCTGTGCGCGGGGCCTGGTGGCCTACGTGCCTTCTATATTTTTCTTTTTTTTACTTTTAATGAGAGGTCCCGGGGATCGAACCTAGGTCCCTCCATATGGGAAACAGACACCCAACTGTTTGAGCCACGTCCGTTTCCCTGCTATATCTCTTAAGGTTGACCAAAAATACCTAGAGTTAAGGTCTTCTCCCATACAGGATGGTCATATAATAAATCAGGCTTAGTTTGTCACCAGCATTCTAAAAACCAGACCTAGGGAGAAAAACTAGGTCTGGGGACACATGCATGGTTTCTAATACAGCGAATGTTTAGCCTACCCTGATTATCACAAAATTGGGACAGCAAGAATATTCGCATGAAATTGTTGATCTTTCTCATTTTAGCCATTTTAATGGGGGTAAAGTGGTATTTCATAATGGTTTTAATTTGCATTTCCCTAATGACTAATGATATTATCTTTTTTTTTTTTTTTTAAAGATTTTATTTATTTATTCATTCATTTATCCCCCCCTTGCTGCCTGCGCTCGCCGGGTCAGCCAACCACGCCGTGCGGGCGGGCTTGCCCTCACCAGGAGGCCCCGGGAACCGAACCCGGGGCCTCCCATATGGTAAACGGGAGCCCTACTGATTGAGCCACAGCCGCTTCCCGATATTATCTTTTCATTGCCTGTTTCCCATCTGTATGTCTTGGTGTGTTTCACCACTTTTTATTGAGTTATTTGTCCTATTTTTTTGAGTCATTAGTATTCTTTATATATTCTGGATTCAGACCATTTGTTAGATATATGTTTAGCAAACATTTTCTTTCAGCAAACATTTTCTTTTCCTTTTAAAAAGAAAAGGTCTTAAATTTTATGAAGTCCAATTTATTGATTTTGTGACCAACTTAAGAAATCTTTGCCAAACCCAAGGTTTTACTGAATCCTCCTATTGCCTGAATGTCTTCTTAGAATTCTGGTAAGTTGTGTTTGTAGCAAAAGGCACGCGGGGTCCTGGTTGCAGTGGCCACATTCATAGCTCAGTTGATGCAAAAAGAGGTAAAGCGCTTCTTAGCCATGGAATCATTATTGGCCAGGATAGTTTTCTGCCTGGCCACCAGGAAGGGTATGGATTAGGACTCTGTGGAGTTATTGCTGTCCTGAGTCCTGAGAAGTTGCCTTCTTCCCTCTCCACAAACCCTTCTTGCACCTGTTGTCTCCAGGATCTTGTGGGGTCTGCAAGAAAGCATATTCCTCCACGAAGCCGGAACCAGTTCTGGTCTTCAGTCCAGATGGCCAAGTACTGTCGAATATCCACCGGCAGGAGCAAAGCTAGGAAGTCTAACTGGGGACACTGGCCTTTGTCTTTGTTTCTGTCATCCTTCTCCTCAGAACAGGGGACAAACTCACCACCGCTTTCCCTACCCCTTACCAGGGTTACACATGTACTCTCTCCCCTGTCATTAACAAAGCACCAGAGTTGGGAACTCAGGGCATTTTAAAAAAAAGGCAATTGCACAATGAGGATGATGGTGAAGCCTGCTGAAGAACCAGGACCACAAGGTGTGGAGATAGGCCCAGTTGTGGATGGTGAACTCAAGTCCCACCAAGAAAAGGGAGAGTCAGAAAGGTTCCTAAACCACCACCCCCACCACCCCATTTCAGAGGAACAGTAGAGTGCTGGGGTTCACCATAGATTTTGTTTTAAAGATTTATTTATTTATTGCTCCCCCCCCACCCCCCAACGTCATTGTCTGTGCTTGCTGTGTGATCTCTATGTCTGCTTGTCTTCTCTTTAGGAGGCACTGGGAACCGAACCTGGGACCTCCCATGTGGAAGAGTAGCTCTCAATCACTTGAGCTACCTCTGCTACCTGCTTGCGTTGTATCTCTCATTGTGTATCCTTTTTGTGTCTCCTTGTTGCATTACCTTGTTGCGTCAGCATACCACGCCAGCCCTTTGTGCAAGCTGTCTTGCTCGTCTTCTCCAGAAGGCACCGGGACCTAAACCGAGACCTTCCATGTGGTAGGCGGGAGCTCAGTCACTTGAGCCACATCTGCTTCCCTCTCCATATATTTAAGGCCAAGGAATCTCAGGCACCAGCATTGGATCCTTCCACATCCAGTTCTTCCATCTCCCCATTTTAGGAGTTTCAGTAACTCCCTTAAGGCATACTCCTCTTGTTCTAGAACCATTTCTTCTGACATTCCCATCCTGGGTATTGAGTAGAGTTTCGCTGTCTGCCAGAAGTAAGTCACAGCACCAGAGAAGCTTTATGGCACAATGATGTGTGGAGATTTGTACAAGTTTTAGAGGCCCCACATGATGCCTTTCCCTATTCTCTAGACTGCAGTGACCCGTGGATGGAAATGGAGTCCAATTCTTGTACTTTTGACATAGGCTTAGAAAGACCTAGTGTCATGTGATGAAAGCATTTTATCTGGTATTTCATTGGAATTAGAAAAGTAAATACTGAAAACTGCTCTGATTTGTTTGACTTGCCAAAGGTTCTATTCTCTCAGTCCTCCACCTGATATGTCAATTGAATAATAACTATTTTGAAGTCTCTTTCCAGATATCATTGGCCTACCTGTCTTCCCCTTCCTCCCTTCCCCAGAAGATGCAGGGGAACTATTCCTGTTGAACATTTAGGTCCAGGGCAAATCCTTAGGGTGAGGAGATATAGGGCAGGAGAAGCAGAAGGCACAAAGAGAGAAGGCCTGTTTGTCTGCATGGGGCACATTTGAGGAGGACAAAGTCTGCATCAGGAGGCAGTGGATAAATATTTGTGGACTCTATGTCCTTGATTGGTCTCTGAAAGCATGAAGTGTTTTGGCTGGGGTGAAGAGGAGGTGAGATCTAGAAAAGCGTCATTCAGATCAGGGAAGCACTGAGGCAAAGGACGTGTTTGGACCCCCTCGTTCCTCTGGCTTGTTTCTTTCCCCAACAGGTAAGGATTTCTCATGGCTTCTCAGGGTAGGAGTGGAAATGCGTCCATGGTAACTGACACTTCCTGGCTCTGACCAGTCACGGTGTCGCTCCGTCTGGAGCCCTTCCTCACAACCTAACCTGAGCACTGCTTCTTTGCAGCAGGCTGCTCTTGGCCACCCACCATGATCCAGGCTGTGCTGCTCCTTTGCTGTGTCCTGCTGTCCCCAATGGCTGCCTTTCCAAGAAATGCCCAGAAAGAGGACCTGACTATCCAGTCGTCATTCACAGAGCCTGAGGCTCCACCAAACGCGCTCTCCGGCCAGCTCCCTCTCCCAGATCCCAGGTCCTGCCAGGATCTCTTGCACAAGGGCCCCACTTTAGCCCCTCTGCCTGAGTACCTGTCCAACTTAGCTATGAGGGTGGCCCTGGAGGAGGTCGGCTGCCCAACTGAGGCCCACATTCTGGAGCGGCAGCTCTTTAGAATGGGAGGAAAGGACACCACTAAAACCCTCATCCATGAGATTCGAAAGCTCATGACAGCAGATGGGATCAGCAATACTAAGGCCATTTTGTGGGATATGGGAGGATCCCCAAGGGACCTGGGGCGGGTCCGGCGCTCAGCAACCCTTCCTGAGGCATGTAACCATGACAATGGATGGTTGTACTATGAGTCAGGAACTGCGCTGGTTGAGCTTGCTGAGAAGTTACCTCCCTCTGATCTGGTAACAGAGTTCAAGGCTTCTGCCATCAATGCCACCGAGAAATGCACAGAAGAGGCTTGGGACCATGTGATAGAAGCAGGCAAACGACTGATGGAAAGTTCTGAACTTAACAACTACTCGATGCCTATAGAAGATCAGATAAAGTTTGCCACGCGTTTCATAAACATTCTGAAGCGCGTTATATGGGAGATAATAAAGGAATATTTCCAGCCTTATTTTAGATAGGGATTGTCATCTAGACATCACATTTCCTTTCTCAGATGTCTCTGATAAGACCCTTACCAGGGACTGGGCAAAGTAGGTAGGTAGAAATGTTGGGGACAGCTTAGGACCAATATATGCATTTTTTAAGATAACAGTGCCAAAAGACGTGTATGACCTGAGTTAGCTTTGCTGCTCCTTTAGTAGCTCTCAGGCTCTATTTCTTCTACCAGTTTCACTTCCTTTCAGTCTTCAAATATTGTGCATTATTATGTACTAGGCATGAAGGGTACTTGTAATCTTTCTCCATTCATCTATCTTGTATTTTCTAATTCCTGTAGTGGGTGCTGTAGCTTTCTTATGTTAATTTTTAAACTGAAAAGAGAAATAAAAAGCTTCTCCTATATATAAAAAGCCATCCGGTATCTCTTGACTTTTTTTGTTTCCTTGGCTCCTGTGTGAGCTAGAGAGAAAATGTGAGGGGACATACAAGAAATTCCCATGTCTTTCAAAGCTTGTGTCAAGGGAGAAAGGTTTGAGCTGTTAGTACCAATGGGCAAATATTTGCAGAGGCCATGTCCTTTACTGATCATGGGGAAAGTAACAGGGAACTGGGCAGAGTGTATCTAGACCTACCAGTGTTATATCATTTCTCAATATCTGGAATGTGTGATAATTTGAGGTCCCATTAGTATGTGGAAGTGAAGCAGAAAAGTCCCTGCTGATTTGGAAATGGGGGGAGCAAAAAAGCAATCATGTCTGATTTCCATTTCCTAGACCCTGATTTAAAAGTAATAGCAGCCAAAAGCTGAGGGGTGAGATGTCCTCTGAGCCCTGGATTGCTTCAGACCACGGCCCTAGAGGGCAGCTTGAGTGTTGTCTTCCATTCTAGCATATTCTGAGCTCATTAGGAAATACATGAGACACATCAGGACCTGCTACTTTACTGCCTCCTGCTGTACCAG
This sequence comes from Tolypeutes matacus, assembly GCA_026826555.1. Lineage (NCBI taxonomy): Eukaryota > Metazoa > Chordata > Mammalia > Cingulata > Chlamyphoridae > Tolypeutes > Tolypeutes matacus. Next base: position 24,495 of record JAKSZT010038136.1, read on the forward strand.
GTCGCTGCCATTCCATGTGGACCCAGACAAAGACCTGATGCCCTTTCTCTTATCTCCAGGATCCCAGCCATGCACTGCAGGTTCCTGGTTCTTCCGGACTCTGCTCCCTCAGGCCTTTACTGCGTGGCTTGTGGGGATTCGCGGCGCACCTGCACATGGGCCCGCACCCTCAATTTTTTTTTTTTTTTTTTTTTTTTTACCGGGAGTTCCCAGGGATTGAACCCAGGTCCCTCCATATGGGAGACGGACGCCCAACCATTTGAACCACATCCTCCCCTTGCTATATCTCGTAAGGCTGACCAAAGATACCCAAAGTTACAGTCTTTTTCCATACAGGATCATATAATAAATCAGGCTTAGTTTATCACCAGCATTCTAAAAACCAGACCTAGGGAGAAAAACTAGGTCTGGGGACACATGCATGGTTTCTAATATAGCGAATGTTTAGCCTACCCTGATTATCACAAAATCAGGACAGCGAGAATATTCTTATCAAAACAGACACAGAAGAACACACAGAGAGTAGAAAGTGAGCTGAAAACAGTGGAGGCAGGGGGACGGCGATAAATAAATAAATAAATCTAAAATATATATACAAACACACACACATATATAAATAAATGAGGGAGACATTCCTAGATAAACTAAAGCTGGGGGAGTTTGTCACCGCTAGACCTTCCCAACAGACAATGTTAAAGAGAATTCTTTAGACTGAAAGGAAAGGATACCAAACAGTGGATCAAAGCAAGAGAAAAAAATAAAGAACTCTTGTAAAGGTAATCATATGGGTTACTATAAATGCCAGTACTGTTGTATTGTATTCTTTTGGTATTTAATCCCACTTTTTACTTCTTACAGGTTCAAAAATGCAAATGCATAAAATGTAATGATAATTTGATGGTTTGGGAAATACAGTGTATAAAGATATAATTTATAACAATACAACAAAAAGATAGGGGCAGCAGGGTATAGTAATAGTGTATGTGTGTGCCACTGAGGTTAAGTTGATATCAAATCAAATGTGATTGTTACAGATTCAGGATGTTAAATTTTAGACCCATAGTACCCACAATGAAAATATATGAAAAACATATACAGGAGACAGCCAATAAGATGGCGGCAGAGTAAAGCGCTCTTAGAATCAGCTCCTGCTATGGGGCAGTTGGTGACCACCCAGAACTATCTAGAGCACCTGTTTGGGAGCTCCAGGAGACCAGAAGTGCATCCTGCAACACCTTGAAAGAATGGAAGGAGGAGACTGCCCATCTGAGGAGAAGATTCCTAAGTAGAGCACTCCACATCCCGGAGGCCAGTGCCCATCCTTCACTGGAGGCACAAGCCACCTTGGGAGCTGTTCCTCGGCTGGAATTGGAAGCTCCACTTCCCAAAACAGGGGAGGAAGAGACGGTTGGGCACCAACTTCAGCTACTGATTAGTATATGCGGCGGGCTAAAGAATAATCCTAAGAACAGCTAAAGTTTGAACCTGTCCAAGTCAGAAAGACGCCGGTGGCCACCATCTTAACTCTGAACATGAAGGGAAGCGGGGCTGACTGAAAATCACAGTGCTGGTAGGGACTGGCATTTTTTTTTCCACCTAGATCAGATTGTCCCTCTAGCCTAAGCCTTAGCCCCACCTTGGGCAGAGAGGAAGCTGCGGGGAGCTGCGTTAGCCTCTCTGGGAAACTACAGGCCACGCCACAGAGGCCAAAGATCATCCAACTTTGGCAGTGCAAGTCACCCCAGGAGCTATTCTGTGGCCAGAATTGGAAGCTCCATTTCCCAGAAACAGGGGAGGGAGAGACAGTTGGCCACCGATTTCAGCTACTGATTAGTAAATTCAGCTGGCTAAAGTATAGACCTAAGAACAGCTAAAGTTTGAACCTGTCCAAGTTGGAAGGAGGCCGGTAGCTGCTATTTTGTCAACATCCCCAGCATGAGGGGAAGCCCGGCTGACTGAAAATCACAGTGACAGTAGAGACGAGTTTCTTTCACTCAGATAGGCTAGCCCTAGCCTAGGCTACAGTCCCACCTCTAGCAGGTAGGAAGCTGGCGGGCCCTGCACCAGCCTATCCAGGTAACTGCAGGTACATTTAGCTGGAATAGACTGAATAATCGTAAGTCTACTGGGGCAACTGTGGTCATCTTGGACCTGCACTGCATAGATTGCTGCTCACATCTGCAGCTCCATCCCTGCCCCAGGCAGGGGAGAAAGGGGTGTGAAGCTTCATCAGTCTGTCTGGGCAACTATAGTCTAGGCCTGCATGAGTTGGTTAACCAACAATTTAAAGTACTTGTATTCAGAAAACTACTACTCATTGTTTAAAGAAATTTTAAGAAGACCTAAATAATTGGAAGACTATTTCCATGCTCATGGATTGAAAGACTAAGTATCATTGAGATGTCAATTCTACTGGAATTGATATACAGATTCAATGCAATCCCAATAAAAATTCCACCAGTATTTTTTAAATAAATGGAAAACATGATTATCAAATTTATTTGGAAAGGTAAGGGGTCCTGAATAGCCAGAAACATCTTAAAAAGGAAAAGCGAAAGGGAAGCGGCTGTGGCTCAATCAGTAGGGCTCCCGTTTACCATATGGGAGGCCCCGGGTTCGGTTCCCGGGGCCTCCTGGTGAAGGCAAGCCTGCCTGCACGGCGTGGTTAGCTGACCCAGCGAGCACAAGCAGCAAGGGGGGGATAAATGAATAAATAAATAAAATCTTAAAAAAAAAAAAAAAAAAAAGGAAAAGCGAAGTTGGAAGACTCTCATTTACAGACTTTAAGTAGTGTTACCTAGCCACAGTGATAAAAACAGCATGGTACTAGCATACAGACAGACACACAAACCAATGGAACCAAATTCATGGGTAAAAAACAGACCCTCACATCTATGGTCAAGTGATTTTTGACTAGCCTGTCAAATCCATCCAGCTCAGACAGAACAGTCCATTCAACAAATAGTGCTAAGAAAAAGCAAAAGAAGGAAAGAGGACCCCTATCTCACACCCTTTAAAAAAAGTAACTCAAAATGAATCAAATACCTAAATACAAAAGGAAGATTCATAAAACTTCTAGAAGAAAATGTAGGAAAATAACTTCAAGACCTGGTGGTAGGTGGTGGATCCTTAAAGGAGATAAGAGGAGGACTGAGATAGACTACTGATATTTAATGTATGTAGAAGATTTAATTAGCTTTACTGTAAAAGTGTGGAAATGTACAGAGTTGATGGTAACACATTATAGTGAGTAACAACTGGTTTATAAATGGGAATGTGGCTGAAAAGGGTAGTCTAGGGATGTAAATGCCAATTGACAGAAAGCTAGAGAATAATCTAGTGACTGAATAGAACAGTAAATCCAGAGGTGGATGAGACTAGTGGTTGATGGTAGAGATGCAAGAGTGTCCTTTGTGAGCTAGAGCAGATATACATCAGTATTGCAGGGTGGTGCGAATGTGGAGAAGCATGGAAAAAATACAACTGTAACCTATTCAGTGTGGTGAACAGTAATAATGTAAAATTCTTGCATCTATGCCAAAGATGTACTGTGTTGATAATGGGGGAGTATTGAGAAAGTGTGTCCAATATACACTGTGGACCTGGTAATAATTGGATATTATCCCATAATCTGAAACAAATATTCCACCACGGTGTGGTATGTTGATAGAGGGGTGTTGTTTGGGAATTCTGCACATGTGCATGATTGTTTTGGAAGTTTACAAGTTATATCATAAAAACATATTTAAAAAAACAACAACAGGGTGGGTTGGGGAAAAATACACCAAATGTAAGATAAGGACTATAGTTAGTACTAAGATTTTGACAATATTCTTTCATAATTTGTAACAAATGTCTCACAACAATGCAAGGTGTTGGTGGATGGTTGATGTATGGGACCCCTGTATGATGTTATGAATGTTTGCTTTGTAAGTTCACAACTTTTACTATACACTTATTGTTTATGTATGTTCATGTATAAATGATATTAAAAAAAATAATAATGATAGGGTAGCCTGTCCATGGGTGAGCTGCCAGCCCCGTGAGCAGGTGAGCTGTCAGGCCCCACGAGCAGGTGAGCCGTCTGGACCCCTGTGTGGGTGCACCGCCAGGCCCTGTCTGCAGGTAAGCTGCCAGGCCCTATGCACAGATGTGCTGCCAGGCCCCATCTGCGGGTAAGTTGCCAGGTCCCATGTGCGGGTGCACTGCCAGGCCCTGCGAGTGGGTGAGCTGCCAAGCTTCGTGCGCAGGTATGCTGCCAAACCCTGCAAATCACGCAGCAAGATGATAATGTAACAGAAGAGTGACACAAGGAAGAGCCAAGACGAGACGCACCGAAAAACCAGGAACTAAGGTGGTGTAGGCAGTAGTAGGACGTCTCTCTCCCACATCAGAGGTTCGGAGGATCAAATCCCAGTGAAGACAGGAGGAGAAGGATGAGAAGAGAGGGCAGGAAACAGACACAGAGAGTTGCCCAATGAATGGACACAGAAACAGCAAAAGCGGGTGGTGGTGGTGGTGGTGGTGGTGGTAAAAAATGGATAAAAGTTAAGTAAATAAATAAATAAATCCTTAAAAAAATGTATAGGGGAGGAAGATTCGGACTCTAGTTAGTAGTAATACGTTGACAATGCTCTTTCATGATTTGTTAACAAATGTTTCACAATAATGCAGGATGTTTGTGGGGGTGTGATGTGTGGGAGCCCTGTATGATGCTATGCATGTTTCTTTTGTTAAGATCACAATCTTAGGGGGATGGATGTGGCTCAAATGGTAGGGCGTCTGTCTCCCATATGGAGGGACCTAGGTTCAATCCCCGGGACCTCTTGGTAAAAATTAAAAAAAAAAAAAAAAAAAAAAAAGATCACAATCTTATGCTTATAGTTTATGTATGTTCATGTATGAATGATATACTTCAATAAATTGTTTAAAAAAATAAAATAAAATAATAGGGTGGGTTGGGGGAAAATACTTTGGTTAGTAGTAGTATTTTGAGGATGCTCCTTAATCATTAGTTAAAATGTTTCACAACAATGCAAGGTATTGGTAGTAGGGAGAGGTATGACAGACCTGTATGATGTTACATATGCTTGTTTTGTAAGTTCACATCTATTACTATACACTTATTGTTTATGCATGTTCGTGTATGAGTGATATACTTCAATAAATTAAAAAAAAAAAACATATACAGAAAGAAATGAGAAGGGACTCAAAATGGTACAATACAAAAAATCAAATATGAAAGTAGGCATTAATGGAAGAATTGAGAGACAGAAAAAAAGGTGTAAGACTTACAAACACCATGGAGCAAAATAGCAGAAGGCCTGCATTATCACTAGTTACTTTAAATGTAAATGGATTAAATTCTCCAGTCAAAAGACAGAGATTGTCCGAAAGGCTTAAAAAGCATGACCCAGGGAAGCGGCTGTGGCTCAATCAGTAGGGCTCCCGTTTACCATATGGGAGGTCCCGGGTTCGGTTCCCGGGGCCTCCTGGTGGGGGCAGGCCCGCCCGCACGGCGTGGTTGGCTGACCCAGCAAGCACAAGCAGCAAGGGGGTGATAAATGAATAAATAAAAATAAAATCTTTAAAAAAAAAAAAAAGCATGACCCAAGTATATGCTGCTTATATTCACCTTAAACTCAAAGACACAATTAGGCTTGTGATGGTTTGAAATTGTATGTACCCCAGAAGATCACATTTTTAAAGCTAATCCATTCCTGTGAGTATAAACCTATTGTATGTGGCTCTTTTGATTAGGATACTTCAGTTAAGGCATGGTCCAGGATGGATCTTAATCCTCTTACTGGAGTTCTTTATAACCCAGATGAATATTGGGTGGGGTGGGGGGAGGAGAGATATATATTGAGAAAGCCATGGAGGCAAGAAGCTGAAGGCCACAAAACCTGGAAGAGAAGGGAGAGACCAGCAGACACCGCCATGTGCCTTGTCACGTGACAGAAGAGTCCGGGATTGCCAGCAGCTGGTCTTTGGGGAGAAAGCATCACCTGATGATGTCATGATTTGGACATTTTTTCTCAGATTCAAAACTGTTAACTTGTAAACTAATAAATTCCCACTGTTAAAAGCCAACCCACTGTATGGTATCTGCATTTCTGCAGCCTAGAACAAGGTTGAAAGTGAAAGAATGGGAAATATATATTCCATGCAAATAATAACAAAAAGAGAACTGAGGTAGAGATGCTAAAATCAGATAAAATAGATTTAAACAAAAACCATTACAATGGAAAAGTGGATCATTATATCCTGATAAAGGGGTCAATTAACAAGACATAACATAAATACATATGCACCTAATGGAAGAGCCCCAAAATATATAAAGCAAATGTTGACATATCTGAAGGAAGAAATAAATGTCTCTACATTAATAGTAGGAGACTTCAGTATAACATTTTAAATAATGAATAGAGCATCTACTCAGAAATAGAAGACATGAATGAGATTATAAACAAACTAGAACTAACAGACATAAAAAACATGTCACCCAACAGCAGCAGAATATCTATTCTTCTCTAGTACACATGGATCATTTTCCAGAATAGACTATATCTTAGGTTACAAAACAAGTCTCAATAATTTAACAATATTGAAATCATACAATGAATTTCCTCCGACAACAATGGAATGAAGCTAGAAATTAATAACTGAAGGAGAACTGGAAAGTTCACAAATATGCAGAAATTAAACAACCAATGATTGCAGCTGAGGTGATGGTTATTTTATGGTGGCAGTAGGGATGTCTATAATAGATTTGGTAATGATAGAAGCAATTTTGGAGGTGGCAGAAGCTACAAGGATTGTAGTAACTACAACAATCAAAAAAAAATTTTTTTTAAGATTTCACAACCCCGCACCCTCCCACCCCCGTTGTTTTGTGCTTGCAGTCTGCTCTTTCTGTGTTCTTCTGTGTCTGCTTGTCTTCTATTTAAGCAGTACCGGGAACTGATCCTGGGACATTCCAGAGTGGAGAGAGGCTGCTCAATCTCTCGTACTACCTCAGCTCCCTGATCTGCTGCATCTCTTATTGTCTTTCTTCTGTGTCTCTTTTTGTTGTGTCATCTTGCTGCACCAGCTCATCACATTGGCCAGCTTGCTTTTCACCAGGAGATCCCAAGAATCAAACCCCGGACCTCCTATATGGTTTATGGGAGCCCAATCATTTGAGCCACATCTGCTTCTCAAACCAATCAATCTTTAAATTTTGGATGTGTGAAGCAAGAAACTTTGGAAGCAGAAGATCTGGTTCTTTTGGTAGTGGAGGCCAATACTTTCCCAAACCATGAAACAAAGGTGGCTATAGTGTTTCCAGCAGCAGAAATTGCTATGGCAGTGGCAGGTTTTTATTTTTGTTTCATTTTTTTTTAAAGAAGCTTTAGATTACATAAATGTTACATAAAAAATATAGGGGATTCCCGTATGCCCCAGCCCCTCCCCCTCCCACAATTTCCCCAATTAACAACATCTTTCATTAACACAGAACATTGGTTACAATTGATGAACACATATTAAAGCATTACTACTAACTGTGGACTATAGTTTATAGTTTACACTCTATCCCGCACAATTTTGTAGGCTATGACAAAATATATAGTGGCCTGTATCTGTCATTGAAATGTCATGCAGGACAATTCCAATGCCCCGAAAATGCCCCCATATTACACCTATTCATCTCTCCCTCCACTCAGAACCTCTGGTGGTCACTGCCTTCATATCAATGATAAAAGTTCTTCCATTGCTAGAATAATAAGTCTATAATACAATAATAATGTGTGTACTTGCGTCCATTGTTCATTCCCTTATCTTGAGAATTTGGGGATGGTGATGCCCACTGTTTCTAATTGAGATGGGGCTTAGATCCTGTTACTCAGCCAAAGGGGTGCTGATGCAAAATACCAGAAATCGGTTGGTCTTTCTAAAGGGTATTTATTTGGGGTAGAAGTCCACAGTTACCAGGACTTAAAGCTTAAGTTTCTTCCCTCACCAAAGTCCATTGCCACATGTTGGAGCAAGACAGCTGCTGATGTTTGCCAGGATTCAGGCTTATTGGGTTCTTCTCTTCCTGGGACTCCATTTCTCTCCGGGCTTAGCTCCTGTTTCTTCTACAAGGTCAGCTGTAGACTATGAGGCTCTCTAGGCTTTACTTCTCTCCACAAGGCCAGCTGTGAACTCCCAGGCAAATGACTTGTCTCTATCCTGGGACCTTCACTCCTTCCTCACCAGAACTTCAACATCAAAACTACCCAACTCTGTTCTTTGTCATGCCTTTTATATATATATATATATATATATATATATATATATATATATTTTTAAGATTTTATTTATTTATTCATTTATCCCCCCCTTGCTGCTTGTGCTCGCTGGGTCAGCTAACCACGCCATGCGGGCGGGCCTGCCCTCACCAGGAGGCCCCGGGAACCGAACCCCGGGCCTCCCATATGGTAAACGGGAGCCCTACTGATTGAGCCACAGCCGTTTCCTTGCCTTTTATATTTGATTCCCACCCCACAAAGGGGTGGAGCTCAATGCCCTACAAACGTGGCCCAGTTAACACCCTAATCATAACTTAATCACGTCCAGATTAGCAGACCAGTTTACAAGCATAATCCAATATCTATTTTGGGAATTCATAATTACATCAAACTGCCAAACTGCTACAGATCCCACGGGGCAGATGGATGGAACTATTCTGCTTGCAGTTGCAGACACTCTTTGTTCCTTGGGGTAGGCATTGTCCATCATCATATTCTTTTTTTTTTTTTTTTAACTTTATTTTGTACATTTAATAATTGAAAACATAAGCAATTAAAAACTAAAAAGTAAACACAGATCAATAAATATATACATTTCTCAATTAAATGTAATGGATACATGTAAAATTTTGTTGTTTTGTTTTTTGTTTGTTTTTTTGTGTGTGTGAATCAAACAATATATTACACAATATACTTGGTTCACAGTAATGCATTCATACAGTATTTGTCCTTTTGTGTCTGGCTTGCTTCATTCAACATAATGTCCTCCAGATTCATCCATATTGCCATATGCTTTATGACTTCATTTCTTCTTACAGCTGCATAATATTCCATCGTGTGACTAGACCACAGTTTGTTTATCCATTCATCTGTTGATGGACACCTGGGCTGTATCCAACTTTTGGCAATGATGAATAATGTGGCTATGAACATCGGTGTGCAGATGTCTGTTGGTGTCACTGCTCTCAGTTCTTCTGGGTATATACACAGTAGTGGTGTTGCAGGGTCAAATGGCAAGTCTATATTCAACTTCTTTAGGAACTGCCAAACAGTCCTCCATAGTGGTTGTACCATCCTGCATTCCCACCAACAGTGAAGAAGTGTTCCTATGTCTCCACATCCTCTCCAACACTTGTAGTTCTTTTTTTTTTTTTTTTCCTAAAGATTCCATTTATTTATTCATTTATCCCCCCCACCCCCCCCCGCCGCTGCTTGTGCTCGCCGGGTCAGCCAACCACGCCGTGCGGGCGGGCCCGCCTCCCATATGGTAAACAGGAGCCCCACTGATTGAGCCACAGCTGCTTCCCTCTGTCTTTTTATTTATTTATTTTTTTTAATTTATTTTTTAAAAGATTTTATTTATTTATTCATTTCTCCCCCCCTTGCTGCTTGTGCTCGCTGGGTCAGCTAACCACACCATGCGGGCGGGCTTGCCTTCACCAGGAGGCCCCGGGAACCGAACCCGGGGCCTCCCATATGGTAAACGGGAGCCCTACTGATTGAGCCACAGCCGCTTCCCTCTGTCTTTTTAATAGTGGCCATTCTGATAGGTGTGAAATGATATCTCATTGTAGTTTTGATTTGCATTTCCCTAATCATGAGTGATGTTGAGCATTTCTTCATGTGTTTTTTTGGCATTTGTATTTCTTCTTTGGAGAAATGTCTATTCAAGTCTTTGGCCCATTTTGTAATTGGGTCATTTGTTTTTTTATTGTTGAGTTGTAACATCTCTTTATACATCCTGGATATTAAACCCTTATCAGATATGTGATTTCCAAATATTTTTTCCCATTGACTTGGCTGCCTTTTCACCCTTCTGACAAAGTCCTGTGAGGTGCAAAAGTGTTGAATTTTGAGGAGGTCCCATTTATATACTTTTTCTTTTGTTGCACGTGCTTTGGGTGTGAAGTCCAAGAAACCACCACCTACTACAAGGTCTTGAAGATGTTTCCCTACATTTTCTTCTAGTAGTTTTATGGTCCTGGCTTTCATATTTAGATCTTTGATCCATTTTGAGTTGATTCTTGTATAGGGGGTAAGATAGGGGTCCTCTTTCATTCTTTTGGTTATAGATATCCAGTTCTCCCAACACCATTTGTTGAAGAGACTGTTTTTTCCCATCAGCGTGGGCTTGGTAGGTTTGTCAAAAACCAGATGACTGTATAGGTGAGGGTTTATTTATGGATTCTCAATTCTATTCCACTGATCAATGTGTCTATCTTTATGCCAGTACCATGCTGTTTTGACCACTGTAGCTTTGTAATATGTTTCAAGGTCAGGCAGCGAAATTCCTCCCACATTGCTCTTCTTTTTTAGAATACTTTTGGCTAT
>JAKSZT010038136.1:35198-46151 GCA_026826555.1 Tolypeutes matacus
TTTAAAAGGAAAAGAAAATGTTTGCTGAAAGAAAATGTTTGCTAAACATATATCTAACAAATGGTCTGAATCCAGAATATATAAAGAATACTAATGACTCAAAAAAATAGGACAAATAACTCAATAAAAAGTGGTGAAACACACCAAGACATACAGATGGGAAACAGGCAATGAAAAGATAATATCGGGAAGCGGCTGTGGCTCAATCAGTAGGGCTCCCGTTTACCATATGGGAGGCCCCGGGTTCGGTTCCCGGGGCCTCCTGGTGAGGGCAAGCCCGCCCGCACGGCGTGGTTGGCTGACCCGGCGAGCGCAGGCAGCAAGGGGGGGATAAATGAATGAATAAATAAATAAAATCTTTAAAAAAAAAAAAAAAAGATAATATCATTAGTCATTAGGGAAATGCAAATTAAAACCATTATGAAATACCACTTTACCCCCATTAAAATGGCTAAAATGAGAAAGATCAACAATTTCATGCGAATATTCTTGCTGTCCCAATTTTGTGATAATCAGGGTAGGCTAAACATTCGCTGTATTAGAAACCATGCATGTGTCCCCAGACCTAGTTTTTCTCCCTAGGTCTGGTTTTTAGAATGCTGGTGACAAACTAAGCCTGATTTATTATATGACCATCCTGTATGGGAGAAGACCTTAACTCTAGGTATTTTTGGTCAACCTTAAGAGATATAGCAGGGAAACGGACGTGGCTCAAACAGTTGGGTGTCTGTTTCCCATATGGAGGGACCTAGGTTCGATCCCCGGGACCTCTCATTAAAAGTAAAAAAAAGAAAAATATAGAAGGCACGTAGGCCACCAGGCCCCGCGCACAGAAGCACTGCCAGGCCCCTAGAGCGGGTGCGCTGCCAGGCCCCACGGGCCATGCAGAAAGATGATGATGTAACAGGAGAGTGACACAAGGAAGAGCCAAGAGACATGCCTAAAAACCAGGAACTAAGGTGGCACAGGTGGTAGGACGCCTCTCACCCACATTGGAGGTTCCAAGGACCAAATCCCAGTGAAGACAGGAGGAGAAGGATGAGAAGAGAGGGCAGGTAATGGACACAGAGAGTTGCTCAGCAAATGGACACAAAAGCAGCAAAAATGGGCTGGGGGTGTGTGTGTGGACAATAGTAAATAAATAGTGCTCGCTTCGGCAGCACATATACTAAAATTGGAACGATACAGAGAAGATTAGCATGGCCCCTGCGCAAGGATGACACGCAAATTCGTGAAGCGCTCCATATTAAAAAAAAAAAAAAAAAGTAAATAAATAAATAAATCCTTTTAAAAAATGTATCGGGGAGTAAGATGCGGACTCTAGTTAGTGGTAATGCTTTGACGATGCTCTTTCATAATTTATTGGCAGATGTTTCACAACAATGCGGGGTATTTGTGGGGGTGATGTGTGGGAGCCCTCTGTGGTGTTCTGCATGTTTGTTTTGTGAGTTCACAATGTTTACTGAATACTTACGGTTTTTGTATGTTCATGTATGAATGATATACTTCAATAAATGGTTAAAAAACAAAACAAAACAATTTCAACTGTTGGTGAGGATGTGGAGCAACTGAACTATTATAGGCCCCTGATGGGAATGTAAAATGGTACAATCACTAGAAAACAGGCATTTTCTTGGAAAGTTAAATATACACCATCCATATGACTCAGCCATTGCACTCTTTGGTATTTACCCATGAGAAATAAAAACATATCCACATGAAGACACATACACAAATGTTCATAAAAACTTTATTTATAGGGAAACGGATGTGGCTCAAGAGGTTCGGCGTCTGTCTACCATATGGAGAGACCAGGGTTCGATCCCCGGTACCTCCCGGTAAAAAAAAAAAAAAAAAAAAAAAACTTTATTTATAATAACCAAAAATTGGAAACTCAAATGTTCACCAACACGTGAATGGATAAGCATTGACCATACAATGCAATACTACTCAGCAATAAAGAGAGAGGAACTATGGATAAACACAACTTCAGGGACTGGACAGAGAGGGGTGGGTTTGGGGAGGAGTCAATTGCAGAGAGAGACCAGAGTCTAGGTGAACCTGATGAGAAGGGGCTAGGGTTAACTATTATTATTATTATTAGAATTACTATTTTTCGTAGCTATTAAAAAAGAAATGAAACTCTTACTGGTTTGAAACTAGTTTGAAAATGACTATTTTTCTTAGACTAAGAAGGATGTTGAGTAATCTCTTATATGCTTCCTGGACTCCTTTTTGCCTCGTCCAGCTACAGGCTTTCCAGATGACTGGAAGAACTCTTGGGGCATGGGTTGAGACTCCAGAAAATTCACTGATTCCTTCCGAGTCCACCACTCAGGTCTTAGCTGTGACAAGTTTGCTTCAGCTGCAATAGCGACTAAAGAAGCTGAAGAGCTTCCTGTGCACTGTAGGGTGTTTAGCAGCATCTCTGGCCTCTACCCACTAGATGCCAGTTTCAACCCCTCTCCCCAGCTGTGCCTTCTAAACATGTCTTCAGTCATTAGCAAACGTCTTTTGGTGGAAAACATTGTCCTTAGATGAGAACCACTGTACAAAGCAATGTTCCAATGATTTTCCCTACTTTTTTTTTTAACTCTTATTTTGAAATAATTTCAAACTTATAGGACATTTATAAACACAGTACAAAACTAATACAGAGAATACTAATAAACCCTCTGCCCCAATGCCAAGATCCATCAGCTTCTTTTTTTTAAACATTTTTTTAACTTTATTTTGTACATTTAATAATTGAAAATATAAACAATTAAAAACTAAAAAGTAAGCACAGATGAATAAATATATACATTTCTCAATTAAATGTAATGGATACATATAAATTTTTTTTAAAAATCAAACAATATGTTACACAATATATTTGGTTCATAGTAACGCATTCATACAGTATTTGTCCTTTTGTGTCTGGCTTGCTTCTCTCAACATAATGTCCTCCGGGTTCATCCATGTTGCCATATGCTTTATGACTTCATTTCTTCTTACAGCTGCATAATATGTGAATAGACCACAATTTGTTTATCCATTCATCTGTTGATGGACACCTGGGTTGTTTCCAACTTTTGGCAATTCCACCAGCTTTTAACATTTTGCCACATTTGGTCTATCTATCTGTCTATCTTTCTGTCTAATCTTTCTATATTTCCTTTCTAAATATTTGAGAGTAAGTAGCATATATCACACTCCCTGAACACATAATACTTCCATGTATGTTTCCTAAGAGCAAGCATAGTCACTTGTGGAACCTCATCAAGTACAGTTATCAAGTTCTTTCTTGTTGATTGATCTTAGGAGAAAAGGGATTTAGGTTCCAGGAATTTCAGGCAATGTCGGATCCCTCTTCATCCAATTCTTGCTTCTCCCGATTTTGGCAGTGTGTCCCTGGACACTTACTCCTCTTATTTCTTTTGCTCTTGCTTTGGTTAGAAGGGACCCTTACTGGGAACTGAAAGAAGTGCATGAACTAGAGTGACCCTGGATCCTTCTCATTGGCCTGTCCTTTGTCTGTCATCCAGAGGTAGTTCACAGCACCAGAGAGGAAACTTCATGATACAAGATATGTGAAAATTTGTTTTGTTTTGAGTGGTATAATTTGGGGTTGTTTATTATTTCCTTTTATTAAATTCAAGTTATGAATGTCACGGAAGTGATTCCATGCCCTTTTCACTGCATGATGGCTCATGATGTTGGCACCAGATGCCTTCTTCCCCTAATGGTTGGATTGAACTTGCCTCTACACCCCAAATGAAGCTTAATTCTTGGAGTTTGATAGAGATTTGGGCTCACTGTCCAGCTGGTGAATGTGTTTTATTTGCTTTTTGCATTGGAATTACAAATGTGAAAAGTGAAAGTCTCCCTGATTTGGTCTGGCTTACCAATCTTGTCCAGTTTCCCTAGACCACTACCCAATGTATCCTTTAAACAAGATGAGCTGTTTGGGGTCCCCTACCAGAGATCGTCAGCTATCCTGACTTTCCCTTCCAAAAGATATAGAGGAACATTTCTTCATCTCAAGTTTAGGTCTAGGGTAAATCCTTAGGTTAACAGAGATATGTGGCAGGACAAGCAGGGTCACAAAGGTAAAAGGTCTGTTTGTCAGCCTGGGGCAAAGGTGAGGAGGAGGACAAAACCTGGCTCAGGAGGAGATAGATAAATATTTATGACTGTTGTATCCTTCACTGTTTTTGGAAGCTGCTCTGCTAGATAAAATGCTTTGCTAATGCTTTGCTATATTTAAATATATAGATTGATATGATGATGACCTAATTAACTCAAATATAAGAAAGCAATACACAGACATATATTTATTTATTTTATTAAGCTTACGTTAATAATTGGCAGAATATAATATACGCAAAGGATTGTATATAAACAGGGGTCCAACTGCTGCATCATATTCCTTCACTATACACATACATATAGATATAGGCTCACCAAACCAGGGGACACACCAACATACCTGGCCCACAACTGTCCAGAGTCCCAGATGGAAGCAATATAAAAATATATATATTTATATATAGTTAGTGAACCTTTGTTAATATTTGAAAGAATACAAAATAGGAAAAGGATTGTTTATAAACAGGGATCCCACTACCATATCCCAATCCCTCACGATATGCATACATATATTCACATGCTCTCCAGACGGGGGGGAACACCAACATACCTGGCCCACCACCGGCCAGAGTCCCGATTGGATGCAACATAAATATATATGTGCATATCTAATTTAATAAGTCTATACTGGCAGTTAGAGTGAGAAACAAGAATAACATAATCAATCCAAAGATTAAATCAATATTGAATGGAGTCACAAAATGACAAAAAAGTAAAGCAGTTTTACATACAAACTCACCAACATCTAGCTTATGGCTGGGAAGTCCCGAATCAGCAACTGATACTAGAGTCTTGATTGAAAACAACACCTGTGCAGAGCACCCTCTCCCAGGGTGGGATTTCAACGGGCCTGACCAGGGACTGTCCCTTTTATTGTGCTCATAATCAATGAACTTAATACTATCTATGCCAACTTGTGAGCACTGTGTCAATTCCCGAGGAAGTGGCCAGGCTCCTCAGGAAGTAACACAACACTCTCCAGGCAGTACATTCCAAGGTTTATGCACCAGTCCCTGAGAAAGTGGCAGCCTTCCCAGAGAGGAACACAACACTCCCCAGAATGCATGCTATCTTTCTTATTTGTTATAAAACATCCCCAATGTGTCCACTGTTCTTTTTCCTATCATTCCTCCTAAAATATGAAAAGTACTGACTAGCAAGGCATTGGTTTGCTGATTAACGAACTTTCCTCCATGATGTTTCACTTTTAGGTTTAAACAATACTCACTAAATTTTTTCCCAATACAGAATCCATCAACATTCTGGTTTCCTCGTGGTTCAGCCTGGGGTAGAGAGATGGTATGTTCAGATCATGAAGGTACTAAAACGAAAAAGAAATTTGGATTATCTCATTTTTCTGTCTTATTCCTTCCTCAAAATGGTGAGCTATCCCACAGCCGCTGGGAGTGGGGGTGAGGTGTGTCTGGAGTCATGGAGATTCCAAGGGCCAAGACACTTCCTAGCTGACCCTAGTGCTTCTTAGTTCTTGAGTCGCCTTCAGAGCATGTACCCTGTGCCTTTTTTTACCCATGTCCCAAACTGAGCACTGCTGCTTTCCAGCAGGCTGTACCCGCTGTCCCACTATGATCTGGGCTATGCGACTTCTTTGCTGTGTCTTGCTGTCCCTGATGGCTGCCTTTCCAAGAAATGCCCAGAAAGGGGCCCTAAGCTTCCAACCATTTTTTATAGAGCCTAGACTGCTACCTAACATGAGAGCACAGATCCCTCTCCAGATTCCAAATCCCTGTCTCTTGTGCAAGGCCCCTACTTTAGCCCCTCTGCTTGAGTGCCTGCCCAGTATAGCTCTGAGTATAGCCCTCAGAAGAGGTTGGGTGCCCAGCTGAAGCCCCTTACTGCAGCTTCTGCTGTTTAGGATGGGAGGAAAGGACACCACTGAAACCCTCATCTGTGAAATTCAAAAGCCCAATGCAGCAGAAGGGATCAACAATACGAAGGCTGTTCTGGGGGATGTGGGGAGATCCCTAGGGGAGTTTGGTACTTGGTCTTGAGGCACATGTCCATGGGTACAGGTGACAACTAGTTAGCACAGGTGGTCATTAAGTTTGCTGAGAAGTTACCTCTACTGAGCTGGTACCCAAGGTTTCTGGGTCAGTGTCACCCAGAGCTGCGAGTCTGAAGCCTGGGAACAAACTGAAGCAATAGGCAAAAGGCCTATTTGAATTCTTCCTCCCTCCCCTCCCCCACCCCAATTAAGATCCTCTCATTGTCTGAGGATGATCAAATAGTTCCTTGATGGAGGAAGTGAAGAACATTGTCCAGGCTTTTATGTGGTAGGAAACCCCTCTTAGGACTTCACATTGCCGTGTAAGTTCTCTGGTAGGACTGGGTAGAGTGACCAGGCACCGAAGGTACTGAGGAGTGTTGGGGACAGCTTTGGACTGAGGTATGCTCCCTATTCAATCCCAGTGATAAAAGCTATGCATGCTTGGAGTCAGCCTTGCCTAGTGTGAGAAGCTTCCAGCCCCTATTTTTCCACCAGTTTCTGTTTTATCGGATATTGACCATGTATTAGGCACAAGAGGTGTTGTCACACTTTCCAACTTGGTTTGCCCTGTACTTTTGAATTTTTAAAAAGGAATAAAACGCCATTTTTATATATTTGAATGATAGGCATCTGATTTCTCACTGGGTCTCCCTAAGTCCCTGCCTTGAGCTAGAGTGGGAATATGGCAGCAGAGGGGTCAATATTGGAAAAAAACAAAAAACAAACAAAAAAAAACCCAATCGTGTGCTATTGAGGAGTTTCTGTTAAGTGAAATAACTCAGATCTGTCAGTACATGTGTCAATTCAGTTCTTGGAGAACAGAAGCCAAGATGGAATTAGCAATGCGGGAGGTGAAATGGGTAACGCGGTTGAAGGATCAAGGGGAGATGGAGCGGGCGTTGTCTGGAAGAGCCTACAGACCACAACGCCAGTGAGACAGCAAGGAAAGAAGAAAGGGAAAGATCTCAGTCTGCTGAGGAAATCTTGGCAGCCCCAGAGCAAAGATGACCTGACTGGGACATTCCACGTCTGGCAGACATGGCCAGGCGCTAGCCACTAGCACCTCCGCCATGCTCAGTCACTGGCTCAGAGCAGCTTGGGAAGAGTGACATTGGCATGAACACTGCAGAAGATCCTAAGGAGTGGAAGCCTAAGGCTGTCGGCTGACTAGCCTCCTCACTGCATGTTTCTCTCTCTCTGTCTCTCTTTTTTAAAGACACATGTATTCAGAGTCATGTTCAGACTATTACATTTAGTAATTGATAGCTTGGGAGCAAAAAAAAAATCTTTATTAAAACCCTTTGTAAGGGGGTCGGATGTGGCTCAACTGGTTCGGCGTCCGTCTCCCATATGGAGGGACCCGGGTTCGATCTCCGGGACCTCCCGGTAATAAATAAATAAATAAATAAACCTTTGTAAGGGAAGCAGATGTGGCTTAAGTGATTGGGTTCCTGTCTACCACGTCTGAGGCCCCAGGTTTGGTTCCTGGGGCCTCTTGGTGAAGGCAAGCTGGCTCTCACGGTGGAAAGCTGGCGGCCTGGGCCGCGGAGAGCTGCTGCAGCGGGATGACGCAACAAAGTGAGACGCAGAGGAGAGACAGTGACAGATGCAGCAGATTGGGGTGATGAGGTGGCTCGGGCGATTGAGTGCCTCTCTCCCATACCAGAGGTGCCGGGATCGGTTCCCGGATGCCTCCTAAAGAGGAAAGCAGACACGGAAAACACATGGTTAATGGACACAGAGAACAGGTAGTAAGTGCAAAACAACAGAGGGGGCGGGGAATAAGTAAATAATAATAAAATCTTAAAAATAAAACAAACCCTTTGTTGTAATGCTTTATACTTCCCACGTACAGAAACTAAAATCACCTATTATACAATTAGTCACAAATACAGTCCTTAAGGTTTTTGTCCACATACATGAGTATTGTGTAAGTATTGTCTAGGTAGCAGCTAAGCCCTGGCACCACTGTGTGTGGCTAGGTTCACAAATCTGTTGTAACCTGTAGCTTCCCTGTCACTCCTCTGGCTCTCCTCTCCTGCTAAGCTTTGTTTCCTGGTAGACATTAGAACCTGCTCCTAGTTGTCTCAGTGGGTGGAGACCCACATAATAACTGAAAGAACATGGAATTCCCATCATGGGGAGTCCTGCTACTTCTCTAAAAGAACAGCAGGAATCCCCCGAGTACAAAGGCAGTGCCTAGTGAAGGAAGACAGTCCATTAGGCCAGGCCCTTGATATTGATGATTGTACTTAAGAACTTTTTCTTGTGAAATTGAAACTTAGCCTAGTATTATATACTGCCTAAGAGTTACCTCCTAAAGCCTCCTTGTTGCTCAAATGTGTGGCCTAGCAATGCATCTGGAAAAAGACTTTGACCAAAAGGGAGAAATGGTAAATACAAATGAGTTTTTATGGCTAAGAGAGTTTAAAGTGAGTCAGGATGTCATTCCAGAGTTATGCTCATGCATGTCTCAGCAGGGTCTAATGGACTGCCACAGTAAACAGCAGGAGCTCCTGAGGCCTCTAGAGATAACTAGACACTATAAGCAGGGCAGACAGGCTCAGGAATTCGGCACCCTGTCAGTGGGCCTTTCTCTGGAATTTATGCTCCCCATTGTAACAGAGTTTGACTCATTTATAGGTTCTCTACACATGGCTCTTCTGTCCCTTTTGTTTGAACCTATAATTATGCTATACATGTTAAGTATGTGCCCCAGAGACTTAAATCTTTGGTTTGTCCACATGCCAGTTGAGCCCTGAATCTCAGCAGAGTTGCAATACCTACTGTCTAGTTCACTGGACTCACCTAGGACAACTAACAAGAAGATGATGGACTTCTGGGAAGATGGCAGACTAGTAAGACACGGGAATCTCTTCTCCAGAAAAATAGCTAGAGGACAAGCTGAAACAGCCCCAAAAAAGGTCTTCTAGGGTTTAGGTCAGCAGGTGAAGGCTGCACACCACCCAGAGGAGAGAGGGACAGAAGAGGGAAATCACGACTACAGAACTGTGAGTTGCAAGTAGCAGCTTCTGCTGCTGCCGGCACCCTCCCCCAGACTCTTCAGAATTCTCGGGCCCCTGGGCCTGCGACCACAGACAAAGGGGGCTTCAGGGATCTGCCACTCCCGGAAAGGGGAGAAAGAGGGACACAGCCTTAGGCTGACTCAGGTTCTGACCTGAAATTAGGGCTGCGAAGCCCCACGGACCCTTCCACGCGGCGGTTTGCCCTGGGAGCCTAGAAAGGACTGGAGAAATCCGACCCTCACAACCTCCCTCTCTTCTAGCCTGGACTAATAGTTGAGGACACCACGGGAGAGGGGAGAGAGAGCCTGGGGCTGACCCTGCTTTGGACTCCCAGGTTTGGTCTGCCCTGTCCTGAAGCCCTTCCAGGCTGGGTGGGTCTGCGCCATTGTTTGCCCTGGAGTCTGCAAGGGGCTAAAGATATACAAACCTCCAAATATCCTCCTCTACTAACAGGGACTGATTGTTGAGGATTCAGAAGGGAGTGGAAATATTTCCTAGCTGGGAAAAGGGAGGCGCTACAAGAGAAGTCTGGAGAACTGTCTCAGAAAGTTTGAATCACAGGGCTCCTAGCCCCCAGACAGGAAGCTCTATCACATTGATCTGGTCTGTGTCACAACAAATACGCTCCAACCAGGCATTGAATTGTGAGCTGCCAACAAGCGCCATCTCCTGGCAGACCAAGGAAGTACACATAAGAAAATTAATAAGTAAGAGAGGCTTTTCCTGGCCTCTATAGCCTCCCTGTCCAAGGCCTAGGAAACGACTCTGCAACCAATTACTGGGTCCAGTGCCCAGTTTTGAGCAACCAGCAGAACAACCCTAACAATCAAGGTTGAGCCAAAAATCAAAGAGCGGTGGTAACTCACAGCCTCCTGCCACTAAAACCCCATAAAAGAGAAAGACATAGAGCATCTAAGTAAAATACAAACTAACCAGATGCATAAGCACCAACAAAAAATTATGGGCCATACTAAGAAAATAGAAGACATGGCCCAAGAAAAGGAATACAGCAAAGTCCCAGAAGAGATGCAGAATTTGAGAGAACTAATCAGTGAGATGAGCACACATTTCCAAAATCAAATTAATGGGATGAAAGAGAATATAGTTAAAGAGATCAATGACATCAAGAAGTCATTGTGCGAACGTAAAGAAGAATTTGAAATCATGAACAGAAAAGTAACGGAGTTCATGGGAATGAAAGACACAATAGGTGAAGTAAAAAATACATTTGAAGCATACAACAGCAGACTCGAAATGATAGAAGAAAGAATAAGTGATACTGAAGACAGAGCAGCTAAAATTGAAGAGAGAAAAGAACAGAGAGAGAAAGGAATGGAAAAAATTGAGCAGGGGCTCAGAGAGTTGAATGACAACACAAAACGCAAGAACATACGTGTCATGGGAGTTTCAGAAGGAGAAGAGAAAGGAAAAGGGGCAGAAAGAGTATTTGAGGAAATAATAGCTGAAAATTTCCCAACTCTCACGAAAGAAATGAACTTTCATGTCCAAGAAGCACACCGTACCCCAATAAGAATAAATCCAAATAGACCTACGCCAAGACACATATTATTCAGAATGTCAAATGTAAAAGATAAAGAGAAAATGCTCAGAGCAGCAAGAGAGAAGCAAACGATCACGTACAAAGGACGTCCAGTAAGACTTTGTGCAGATTTCTCTTCAGAAACCATGGAGGCGAGAAGACAGTGGTATGATACAATTAGAAAACTGAAAGAGAAAAACTGCCAGCCGAGAATTCTTTATCCAGCAAAACTGTCCTTCAAATATGAAGGT
>JAKSZT010038143.1:0-18139 GCA_026826555.1 Tolypeutes matacus
CCCACCTCCCACACCGCCCACCACATCCCACACAAACATCTCCCACAAGTGTGGCCCACCACCCTCAATGGACTTACACATCCTGGGGCCTTGCCACCAACCATAGACCACAGTTCACACCGTAGACCACAATCTCTCCCACACAGTTCTGAGTGGTGTGTGCTGATTTTAAATGGCCTACATCCGTTGCCACAACGGTACTCAGGACAACCTCCAAATCCCAAAGAAGAGCCTGTATTTCAACTGCTCGTCCCCTCCCTGCCCCAAAAGTGTCAAGTGGCCACTGGCTCCACCTCATTGTTATAATTTCTTCCATTGCTAGAATCACCATATGTGTACAACAGAATACCGTCAAGTCCACTCTAGTCCATAGTTCTTCCCCCAATCCTGAGGGGACTGGGATGGTGATGTCCACTCCACCTCCAAGTGAGAGAGGGCTTATATCCCATGGATATGGTGGGTGGGATGATCCTGCCTGCAGGTGCAGGCCCTCTCCATTCCTTGGGCTGGCCGTTGCCCATTGTTGTCTCCTCGCCAGGTGACTTGGATGAGTCCATTGAGCTGTAGGATAGGAGTTGCAGCTCCACCGAGATTCCACACACACCTGGCACATAGGTAGGCCATAGGCTCCAGTCTCTGGACGTATACCTAAAAACTTCAGCATCACATATAGGTTTGAATAGAAGGGACTGATGAACCATGTGCAGGGAGGACTTATTTGAGTCCAATTCTGTCACTCTCAGGAGCACAGATTCCAAAGCAGAGCCCACTGATAAGGCATCAGTCTCTGGGGCTATCCCCCCTTATATAGGACCTGGGTGTCTCCAGAGCTCTCAGGAGCCCCTCTGTGTGGGGTGATAGGCACTTTGATGTTCTATGAGCTCCTACTGAGGTGTGCGTAAGAGTTGCCTCTGGGATGACCTCCTGACTCCCTTTGAAGTCTCTTAGCCACTTGAACTCATTTGTCTTTACCTTTTCCCCCTTTTATTCAAGGTCTATTGCCTTCATTTTTGAAGAAGCTTTAGATCACAGAAGGGTTACAACTGGGGCAGGAGAGGAACACTGGTGTGGGGTGTCAGCAATGGGGGATACATGGCAAGAATTCGCCTAGACATACATATAAGGTATACAAATGTGTTCAAATGTTCATGGGGCATTGTCACAGTGAGTGGAGAATTACAGTATAAATGAGAGAATATTGAATTCCCATCCTGGGGAACTCTGCCACATTCTGTAATGGAACAGCAACAGTCCCACAAGTGCCGGGCAATGACTGGTGAAGGAGAATTGTCCATTGATGGGCCCTTATATTGATGACTCTGCTCATGAACCTTTGCTCTTAAAATTCAAACTTAGCATATCGTTTTGGGGTGCCTAAGAGTTGCCTCCTGAGAGCCTCCTTGTTGCTCAAATGTGGCCTCTCTCTAAGCCAAACTCAGCATATAAATGCCGTATTACCTTCCCCTCAGCATAGGATTTGACTCCTGGGGATGGGCCTCCCTGACACTGAGGGATTACTACCAAGCACCAACTAGAAATGCAACTGGAAAATGACCTTGAATAAAAAGAGGGTAAAGTAAAGACAAGTGAGTTTATATGTCTAAGAGACTTCAAAGTGAGTCAGAAGGTCATCCCAGAGGTAACATTTATGCACATCTCAGCAGGATCTCATGGACTGCCAAAGTAGATACTACCTCAAATAGTGAGGCTTCTGAAGGCTCCTGAAGGCTCTGGAGTTACTCAGGTCCTTTGGTGCTTTGCCAGGGAGCCCTTCTTTGGAGTTTGTGCTCCTGAGAGTGACAGAGTTGGACTCAGTTATGCTTTCCCTACACATGGCTCACTTGTCCCTTCTACTTGAACCTATACTTGGTGCTGGACTTAGTAAGTGTACGTCCAAGAGATTGAATCTTTGGGCTGTCCATGTGCCAGTTGGGCCCTGAGCCTCAGCAGAGTTGTGGCACCAATCAGTCCAATGAACTGACCCAGGACAAGTAACAAGGAGGTGAGGATTGACAACCACCATACTAAGGAAATGAGAGAGCCTACAACTGCAAGCAAGAGAGCCCCATCCATTGGCTGTATGGTATTGAAACCCCTCTCAATTAGAGGTGGAGTGGACATCACCATCCCATAATCCTCAGGATTAGGGAATGAACTATGGACTAGAGTGGATTTACTGGTATTCTACTATAGACATATTGTTATTCTAACAGTGGGAGAAATTACAGCATTGATGTGAGGCAGTGGCCACTGAAGGCTCTGGGAGCAGGGGGAGTAAAAGACAGATATAATGTGGGGGCTTTTTCAGGACTTGGGACTTATCCTGAATGGCACTGAAATAACAGATATAGGCCATTATATATCCTCCCATAGCCCGCAGAATTGTGTGGTAGAGAGTATAAACTACAATGTGAACTATGGTCCATGCTCAGTGGCAATGCCCCAGGATGCATTTATCAGTTGCAATGAATGTGCCACACTAATGAAGGATGTTTATGTGGGAGGGTGAGGGAAGTGTAGGGAGTGGGGCATATGGGAACCCCTATATTTTTTGAGTAACATTTGTGTAATCTAAGTATCTTTAAAAAATAAAATATATTTTAAAAAATAGGAACTAAACTATCAAATATTAATGAATAAATTAGCCAGTGAAGTAAAGAACTTGTACATGGAAAACTACCAAGCATAGCTATAAGAAATCAAAGAATATGCACATAAATGGAAAGACATTCTGCATTCATGTAATAGAATACTATTGTTAAGTCGGCAATCCCACCCAAAGTGATTTGTAGATTCAACACAATCCCTGTAAAAATTTTAACAGCCTTCTTTGCAAAAATGGAAAAGCCAATAATGAAATTTATATGGAAGTCTAAGGAGCCCCAAATAGCAAGGCTACCCTCAAAAAGAGGAATAAAGTTGGATAACTCATACTCCCTAATCTTGTTATTACACAAAGAACCTAGGAGCCTTTGTTCAATCTCTGCCCCTGGCAAAAATGGAAGCAAACATGATTGAAAATAACACCAGATATCTGGGATGGAAGGGATCAGGTTCAGTGCACCAGGTTGGAAAGCCAGCAGTGGTCATGGTTTAGGTCTCTGCACTCAGCAGGAGAGGTACTTGGGTGCACTTTCATCACTTTCTTGTGACAGAAAAGGTAGATTCACTCTGTCCACCTTAAAAGGCTGCTGCACATCTGGGCCCAAGACACCTCAGGAGGGAGAAGAAGCAGGGCCCAGTCTGGGCAATTTTGGGAGGCATCAGGGCAGATTCACCCTGCCCACATTAAAGGGCTACTGCTCTCCCAGCCCCAATGTGCTCCAGAAAGGATAGGAAAAGCTGCATAGTGTGAACATTCTCAGCACAGGAATATTTAGCCTGCCACATGGGGGAGGGGCAGCCCAGATTGTGGCAGTTGGTTAGAAAATTGCAATCAGTGGCTGAGAGCTGTGCAACAGTTTCATCTCAGCAAGGTGGACAGCTCAGATTTAACCACACCCCCATCAGGGACAATGTCAGCTAAGAATTAAAGATACAACAACACCAGGGCAGCAGGGAAAAATAGGATGAAGGGTGCTGGGCATATTAGGAAAATGTTGAGTTGGGGAAAGGTCAAGGAGAAAGTTGTGGCCTTTAGGGTTTCTTCCACAAAGTATATTGGAATCAATCTACACTACATTTATGAGTCTCTGCACCTGATTTGGCTGAGAAATCTGGTATGGAAAGGTTGTCACCAAGAGGACAATTCTACCAAAATAAGCTCTTCAGGTAATAGCAGCTAGAGAAAACAAAAGGATAATTAAAAATAAATAGTGGAAAAACAAAAAACAAACATTCCAGTTTAATATTTCTGGAGGAGAAAGATGGGAAAGGAAGCTTGCTCCTCGGGATGAAATAAATGCACATGTAGTATAATCTCAAAAATTGTGCCGTATTTTAAAAATCAGATGAATAAGAGCTGAAAAATACGGTTTGTTCAACATGAGCTATTACAAAAGTTCAATAAAAGTTGAACAAAGTGGCAAGGAGGAGCTTTAGCAAAGCCAACCAATACGAAAGTGTGATAGGCTAAAAAAAGAAACTGAGCACAGAATAAATACATCAAAAAGATCAGATGCTGAAACACCAACAAAAATTACAAGACATATTAAGAAACAGGAAAATATGGTCCTGTCAAAGGAACAAATTAAAACCCTAGACAAAACACAGGATCTGAGATGACTAATTATAGGTATCCAAAAAATATCCTCAATAAATTCCATGAGAAGGCTAAAGACATTAAGGATATTAAGAAGACACTGGGTGAACACAAAGAAGATTTGGAAAGCTTTCAAAGAAATTAACAGATCTCATGGGAATGAAAAACATAATGGATTAGAGTAAAAATTATTAGAGTCATATAACAGCAGATTTGGAATAAGCAAGGAAAGAACAAATGAATTAGAAGACAGAGCATCTGAACTTGAAAAGAAAGGGGAAGAGAGAGAGAAGAATGGAAAAAAATTGAAAAGGTTCTCTGGGAATTGAATGACTGCATAACATACAAATAGATGCATTATAAGTGTTCTGGAAGGGTAAGAGAACAGAAAAGGGGCAGAAAGAATACTTAAGGAAATAATGACAGAAAATTCCCCACCCATATGAAAGATAAAAATATCAATATCCAAGAAGGACAACATACTCCCAACAGAATAATTCAGAACAAACCTACTCCCAGACAGACACTATTTAAAATGTCAAGTGCCAGTGATAAAGAGAGAATTATGAAAGCAAGAAGAGAAAAACAATTCATCACATACAAGAGACACTCAATAAGACTAAGTCCTGATTTCTCATGAGAAACCATTGAGAAAAGAAGGCAATGGTATGATATATATGTTACTGAAAACTGCCAGCCAAGAATTCTTTACCAGACAAAACTGTCCTTCAAAATTGAAAGTGAGGTTAAAGACTTCACAGATAAACAAAAACTGGAAGTGTCTGGAACCAAAAGACAAAACTTACAAGAAATGCAGAAGCCAGTGCTGTACCCAGAAAGGAAGAGACAGGAGAGAAAGTAGAAATGCTTGTTAGTAAGGGTCAATAAAAGGATAAACAGACAGAAAATAGTAAGATATGACAATGGAAATCTAAAGGATAAAACATATGAAGTAAGTAATCCCATTACGTAATAACATTGAATGTTAATGGACTGAACCACCAGTCAAAAGACACAGACTGGCAGAATGGATAAATATATATGTATATATATCAGCCATCAGTGTGCTGTCTACAAAAGACTAACCTTATATGCATGAACACACATAGGATAAAAATGAAACTTTGGAAAAAATTATTCCATACATCAGTAACCAGAAAAGAGCCAGAGTAGCTAGACTAATATAGAACAAAATATAATTCAAATCCAAAACTGCTGAAAGAGATAAAGAAGGACTTTATATATTAATAATATGTGGAAATCACTAAGAAAAAATAACAATAATGAACATTAATGCAACTAACCAGTGTGCCCAAAAATATTGTGGCAAAACTGAAGGGAGAAATAGTTGTCTCTACAATAACAGATGGAGATTTCAATACAGGACTCTCATTATTGGATTGAACATCTGGACACAGGGTCAAAAGGATGAAAGAAAGCTTCAATAATATGATAAATGAACTACACCTAATAGACATATATAGAATATCACACCCCAAAACAACGGAATATACATTATTTTCAAGTGCTTATGGCTCTTTCTCCATGATAGACCATATTTTGTATCACAGAAAAAGATGCAATAAATTTTAAAAAGATTGAAATTATACAAAGCATTTTCTTTGATCATAATAGAATGAAGGTAGAAAGCAATAATAGGCAGAAAAAGGGAAAACTCACACCTATAAGGACATTAAACAACACATACTTAAACAATCAATGAGTAAAACAGAAATTACAAGAGAAAAAAGTAAATACCTCCAGGTGAATGAAAAGGAGAAAACAACATATCAAAATATATGGGATTCTGTGAAGGCAGTGCTGAAAGTAACATTTATTGTCCTTAATGCCTACATTAAAAAAGAAGAAGAAGTTCAAACAAAGGACCTAAGTGAATATGTGGAGGTTATAGAAGAACAGAAAACGAATACAAAACCAAGTAGTAAGAAAGAAATAACAAAGAATAGAAGAAAAATAAATGAAATTGAGAACAAAAACAAAAAAAAAGAGATAATCAACAAAACCAAAGATATTTCTTCAAAAAGATCAACAAAACTGATAAATTCTTAGCTTGACTGACAAAGAAAAAAGAGAGGGAGAGAGAAGCTGCAAATAAATAAAATCAGAAATGAGAGGAAGTTCATTACTACTGATCTCATAGGAATAAGAGATTTCATAAGAAAATAATATAAAAAACCATACCAAGTTAGACAACATTGATGAAATGTACAAATTTCTTAGAAAAACATGAACAAATTACACAGACCCTACACGAAATAGAGACTTCATCAAACCAATCACAAGTAATGAGATTGAAATAGTCATCAAAAACCTCCCCAAAATGAAAAGCTCAGTACCAGCTGGCTTCAAAGGGGAATTCTACGAATCATTCAAAGAAGATTCAATACCAATCTTCCTCAAACCTTCCCAAAAATTGGAACAGGAGGGAATGCTAACAAACACATTCTGTGTAACCAACAATACCCTAAAACCAAATTCAGATAAAAATCTTACAAAAAAAAGTAAATTACAGACCAATTACTCTAATGTATATAGAGGAAAAAATCCTTAACAAAATGCTTGCTAACTGAATACAACATCACATTAAAAGAATTATTATTACATCATTATCAAAAGGGTTTTATCCCAGGCACGCAAGAGTGGATCAACATAAGAAAATCAATAAAGTACACCATGTTAATATATTGAGGAGGAAAACTCACATGATCATTTTGATTAATGCAGAAAAGGCATTTCACAAAATCCATCATCCTTTCTTGATAAACACACTGCAAAAGATAGGAATAGGAGGAAACTTTCTCAACATGATAAAGTGCATACATGAAAAACCCACAGCTAATGTATTCAATGGTGAAAGACTGAAAGCTTTCCTGCTGAGATCAAGAACAAGACAAAGATGCTCACTCTCTCCTCTGTCATTCATTATTGTGCTTGAAGTTCTAATTAGAGAAATTTGGCCAGAAAAAGAAATTAAAAGCATCCAAAGGGAGAAAGAACAAGTAAAACTTCTGCTTTTCATCGATGACATGATCCTATAGCTAGAAAACCCTGAAAATTTCACAACAGTGTTACTAGAGCTAATAAATCAATACTGCAATGTGACAGGATACAAGATTAATATACAAAAGTCAATCAAACGTGTTTGTGTACACTAGTTATGAACAATCTGAAGATTAAGTCAGGAAAAAAAAATTCCATTTACAATAATGACTAAAAAATCAAGTATATAAGAATAAACTTAACCAATGACATAAATGAATTCTATTCAGAAAACTACAAAACTTTGCTGAAAAACCAAAGATCTAAATAAATGGAAGTATATTCTGCATTCATGGACTAGAAGACTAAATATCATTAGGATGTCAAGTCGATGCAAATTGATTTTCTGAATCACCACAATCCCAATAAAACTTCCAAAAGCCTTTTTTGCAGAAATGAAAACTTCATTATCAACTTTATTTGGAAGGGTGAAGGATCTGAATAGCCAAAAATATCTTTAAAAAGAACATCAAAGTTGTAGGGCTTTCACATCCTGACTCTAAGCACATTAACTTAGCTACAGTGCTAAAAACAACATGGAGCTGGCATGAAGAAACCCATGGTCACCAATGGAATTGAATGGAGAGTTCAGAAATAGACCCTCACATGTATATTCAAGTGGTTTTTGACAAGGCTGTGAAGCACTCCCAGATGGGCCAGAAAATTCTATTCAACAAATGGTTCTGGGACAACTGTATATCCATATCCAAAAGAGAGAAAGAGGGCTTCTATTTCACACCTTTCATCAAAAAAGAACTCAAAATGGATTAAAGACCTAAACATAACAGTTAGAAGCACACAAATCTTAGAAGAAAATGTAGAGAAACATCTTCAAGATCTCATGATATGTGGTGATTTCTTAAACCTTACACCCAAAGCACAAGCAATGAAAGAAAAAAATAGACAAATGGGTTCTCCTCAAAATTAAATAATTTTGCACTTCAAATGACTTTAGCAGAAAGGTAAAAAGGCAGACTACTCAACGGAAATAAAATTTTTGGAAACCACATATCCAAAAAGGATTTGATTTCTATGTTATATAAAGAGATCATACAACTCAATAATAAAAAGACAAGGAACCTAATTTAAAAATTGGCAAAAGACTTGAATAGACATTTTTCAAAGAGGAGATACAAATGGCCAAAAATCACAAGAGAAAATGTTCAACATCATTAGCTATTATGGAAATGCATATTTAAACTACAATGGGAGAGCATTTCACTCTTATAATGGCCATTCTTTTTTTTAAAAGAAGCTCTCACCTCGCGGCCTTGGCGTCTGTGGAAGTGGAGGCCTGCCACTGGTAGAAGAGTCTGTGGAAGTGGAGACTTGCCACTGGTGGAAGAGCCTGCTCTCTGCTTGCCGCGGGAGCTTCAGGACGCAGCAGCTTGGCCTAGGGCCGGAGGGAGCCATGGGTCCTGTGTGTGATGGGGATCGGGCAGCGGTGTAGAGGCGGAGCAGGGCCCGGGAGCGCTGCAAGTCCTCCTGCCCTGGCCCCCACGGGCATCCGCCTGTCCCCACTGGAGGTGGCCTTGTTCTGCCTGCTGGGTCTCGGCGTGCTCCACCACCTCTACGCGGGCTTCCTGCCTGGATGCTTCAGCCTCTTTGGCCTGGGCGGCGAGCCAGGTGGCGGTGGGGCCTGGGGCTGACGGGGGCGCTGTGGACCCGCGCGAGCTGCGGGCTGCGTCAGTGCTGAGGGCAGTGCAGGGCGGCGGCGAGGTGCGGCGTGTCCGCGAGAGCAACGTCCTGCACAAGAAGCCCAGAGGGAAAACGCGGGAAGACGCGGAAAAGATAACCAGCCGCGACAGTGCTGTCCAACTACAAGTTGTTCTACTTGTTCACGAGCGCCTTCCCCAGCGTCCAGATAAATCCTGAGGTACATGTGTTTGCAGCTGATGAGGAAGGTATCTTACAGGACCGTAATATTCCCGAGGATATCCTGAAGGAAATAACTACCCCTAAAGAGGAGCCAGCAGAAAGTGTTACTGTCTGGATTGACCTGGTGGAATATGTCTGAACTTGAAGTTTGGATGTCACACTGTCCAAAGGCCTTTAATTCCTCCTTAATGAACTGAGTCTTGTACAGTGATCAAGTTTCTGTCCAGTCTCTAGGAAAATATCACAAATCTGATAAGGTGATGGGCCTCTTCTGGTAGGCATTTATTCAGTGGAAATTCATTCAAGTTTTGGTTGGTTAGAACACTTGGTTTAAGACTGCAGGTGGAATTCTAAAAAGAGTACCAAAGGCCTTATCTTTTTACTTTGCAGGAAGATAAGGATACCCTTTTTTCTCAGGAGAGTTGGCAAAGGCTACAGTTGCCAGAGTCCTGTGGTATAACCAGTCATTTTAATTGTAATATGTCACACTTTCAGGGAAATTGGCCTGGCATAGTAGAAAATGGAATGTAAATGGAAGGGTTCCCCTACCCAATATTATAGGGATACTTTCTGATATAATGGAAACAAAAATAGTTTGCATAATAAGAATGGTTGCTTTGGTTTTACTTTTAATTTCATTTTTAAATTTCATTTATTCATTTTTTAATTTCATTAATCTGCATGTATATAATCCCTTTGTGAAGGATTTGTGATGTATGTAAAAATTAAGATGCCAGCTGACAGTTAAATGCACTGTTTTCATAATTTGTTTGCTAAAGTCTAGTAACTAATGATTTTAAGTAATTTTACTGAGCATTCTTTTTTTAAAATTTTTTGTTTCTGAAAGTCAATATACATTGCAGAATCAGAATAAGCACAAAGAACAGTATTTATATTTATTTATGAGACATTATTGTGCCAGAACATACCAGTAAAGCATCTTCATGAATAAATTGAATTATTCATTGTGACACATAATTGTCTCCCAGGATTACAAAAATGAAATTATTTCAAAACAGTGCAAAATAACTGAGGAGGCAGTTGACTTTTAGTGGCTCTCACCTCCCCAACTCTTGGTCTTCTCTTCCCTTGTCTTTGACCTTATTTAGAGTATAACTTTCCCTTACAGTTGAGTTTCATGTGTCACATTCAGTAGCAGCAGAGATGTCAGCAACCTCAGTATCCATGAGCTGTTCCTTTCTTCTGCCCCCTTTATCTCCTCTACCCTATTATTTGTTTCTCTTGCCTATTAATTTTCTTTTATTTTCTTTCTGCTTCTCTTTTTTAGCCAGCATATTCTACTTCCAACACCTGCCCCCAACTTATATATGTACCCATTTCTCTCAAAGACGTCTTAGAAAGGAAGGAAAATCACCTTCAAATCCATGAAGCTTTAAATTGTGAGATCTTGTTGCAGCCAGTGGAAAGAAACCCAAGTGGCACTCTTAAGGGTACAGATGAACAAAGTTTTATTATGCGTGGGCCCAGAGGAGAGTCAAGTCTCCAAAATATCTGAGCCCTGTTTTCCGATTTTCATGTTTATATAGGAACACTAAGCAGGCAAATTTCTGAGCAAGCAGGCAGGCAGGGTTACAAAAGCAGAGGAGGGAGGTTAGCTTATCTTCCTAAAAGTAGAAGGCCATTAGGGAGGAAAAGAGTCATTATCTGTTTAGAGTTGTAAATTTCAATTCAAAGGGGCAGGTAGTTGTGCTTATCTTCCTGACCTGGATTCCAAGGAGAAAAGGGAGTGGGGGGAGGGGAGAAAGGAACCAGGGACCAAGGGGAGTTTATTTTCCTAAAGCTGTGGATTTCTGCAGAGATTGGCTTAGGGTCCCGGCACTTCCCTTTTCATTCCCCCCTTTTGATGCCCTTATAATTCTTTATGGGGCATCATCTGCTAACATGGGGAGTTTTCTATAATTCCCAAGGGCTGATATTTAACATGAGGCATTATCTGGTGTTTTAAGGCATTTAAGTGGGAAGTGATGTATTGCGTTAGGTACCGGAGACTGCATGGCCCAAAAGTTAAGAGGAAAAAGACTGAAGTTATTACTGGCATAAATGGCAAAATCCAGGAGAGGAGATACTGGAAGTAGTTCCCATTGGCAGATGCCTGGTATACACGGTTTAAATGGTCTTTGGCTCATTCTTTCAGTAGGGCCACTTTGTCACTAACTATTCCTGAGGAGTTTGCATAGAAACAGCATTCTTTTCCCAGGACCTGACAGATCCCCCCTGAACTTGCAATGAGCAAGTCTAATCCTCGCCTGTTTTGTAAAACCATTTCTGCCAATGAGTTTATCTGGTCTTGCAACCCATTGAGAGCCCCCGATATTTCTTCGAGGTCATTTGATGTTTCCTGTGCTAGTGTTTGTAAGCCCTCCTGACCAAATGTGAGTGAGGTCCCTGCTACTGCTGCACTCCCGACTACTCCTAGTCCTAAGAGTATTGGAATTGACTGTATTGCTCATTTGGCTCATGAGAGCTCTCAAAGCAATTCATCTCCATACACCGAGAATGATGGTACTGGCCAAGCCAGGTAGCAGATGCCTTGGCCATCCTGGGGTAGGCATCGGTAGGCATTGGTGCCACAGACCCAGATGGTGGAGTTTATGGTGCATTGGTCAGGCTCATTGAGTAGGCAGGTGGAGTTACAGTTGGCCCTTCCAAGAGGGAGGATGGTTGAAGGAGACCTGATAGCTATGATTTTACAGTTAGCCAGTTTTCCTGGGGGTTCGGTTATGCAGGCAGGGAGGGGCTTGGTTCCTGCTGCAGAGTTGTCATGGGTCAGGAGGGTTACATTCCATGGGACAGGTACGGGGAAGATGGTTAGACTGGAGGAAGTGCATAGCCAGCAGGAGGCAGCTATGTCGGGGCAAGATTCATTTAGGAGTGGTGGAAACATTGTGGGGGACTGTTCTTACTTTGGCTTTTAGTGTCTGGGCAGTTTTACTGATATTTTTCATCAGGGTTTTCTCTGGGGGTTGGGTTACTGGGATCAGTTGGACCAATATGAGGTCCCCTGGGTCAAGCCCCAATGGGTTGTATATTCTGATTCTTAATTTTAGTCATGTTTGGGCCTTTAAAAAGTTATTTTCTGATCTGGTAGTTATGTTTAATAAGGTGAGTTTTATGGGGTCACAGGTTTCTATGCCACACCCTGCTGGGCTGGGGATTTTCTGTAGGCGTTATGGAGAATTAGGTGAGACCCCCTTCCAGGGAGCAGAGGCACCTACCAGCAAGCTCCAAGAGTGGCAGAATCCTCCCCCCTTTTCGGGGTCTCAGTAGAGGTATTTGTCATAACTTCCATAGTTGCAACCCTTACACCCTCTCCTGGGGGCAGGTATGGGGGCATGGCGGTATGGGGCAACTAGCAAGGTGTAAGGAGCATGATCTTGGATTGCCCTGCAAACGTCAAATATTACAGAGGCTGAAGTTGCACCTGCCCAGAATGGGACTGAAGCGTTCAGCACAGATTGTTTGCCCCAGCTTTGACTAATTTGCAGCTGCCATAGATTTTGGGGGCAGGTATTGGCTCCTAGGGAGGGGACAAGGAAGCAAAGGACAAGGAAGTCAAGGCAGAGAAGCATCCTATCATACACCAGTAAGCAATTGCAATTAGGGCTCTATTCACAACAGTCCATTCTGCAGGGTCCACAGCAGCGAGTCCAACTCCAAATACCAAGGCGAGCAGGCCATATAAGCACTCGCAAGGGGTGGACAGGTAAGGGTTGGGTTGTCCAGCTGTACTGCTCTTTATCGAGGTGTGCCTTCTTGACCCTGGAATGATGATCCAAGGGACAATGCCTGCAACTTTAAGAGCAGTAGGAGTTACAAGGATCACAGTATGTGGACCTGTCCAGGAAGGCTAAAGGGTTTTTTTTTTTTCTAGTCTTTGACCCAGACTAGGTCTCTTGGCCAGTGGGGATACACCGAGTGTCCCAGGAGAATGAGATTCCAGGACAAGACAGTTTTATGTATTTCAGTTACAGATTTCCCCAGCTGCTGGAGAATGGAATCTTAGCTAGCCTCCCCCAGAAGTTTGAGATTTCCTCTAAAGGCCCGGATAATTGGGGGTGGCCACCCAAATAGAATTTCAAAGATTGAATACCCTGTGGGTCCTGGGGTACACCTAACTCAGAGAAAGGTCAAGGGAAGTAAGTCTACCCAGGGGAGACCAGTTTCCTGGCAGAATTTGGCTAGGGTAGCTTTGAGGGTTGGTTCATGCATTCAACTTTCCCTGAGCTCTGGGACCTGTAAGCGGTATGGAGTTTCCACTTGATTCCTAACATTTTTGCTAGCTCTTGGACTATGGCAGCCACGAAGGCCAGGCCATTGTCACTTCCAATTGACAGTGGCAGCCCGTGTCATGGAATGATTTCTCTATGTAAAGCCTTAGTCACTTCTCTTGGCTTTTTGGTGCGAGTGGGGAAAGCTTCCACACAACCTAAAAAGGTGCATATCATCACCAACAGATATTTGTACCCCTGACTTGGTTTCACTTCTGTGAAGTCTACTGTGATATCTTCAAAAGAGGCTGCTCCCATGTGCTGGACACCTGCGGAAGTATGGGGGCCCTACAAGGGGTTGTTCTTGGCACAAACTTGGCACTGCTGCTGATGGTGGCACAGAGAGAAGTTAGCCAGGCTATGTAGTAGTATCTCCCGTACAAGACTTATAGCGCAGTTTTCCCTAGATGGGTAAGTTGGTG
This sequence comes from Tolypeutes matacus, assembly GCA_026826555.1. Classification (NCBI taxonomy): domain Eukaryota; kingdom Metazoa; phylum Chordata; class Mammalia; order Cingulata; family Chlamyphoridae; genus Tolypeutes; species Tolypeutes matacus. The sequence goes on from JAKSZT010038143.1 coordinate 13,851, forward strand.
GTATCACTGGATGAGGGCATGAGCGGCTCCTTTTGGGACAAAAATCTGGTTATCCAGGAGGAGCCAAGTTCCTTCAGGGCTTCAGCTTCCCCCTTCTCTTTTCGCCCACTCCTGTTCTTCCCGGGTATAGCTTAGCTGACCAGTCTCTTGTCCTAAGAGGGACAGCTGTGGTGTTAATTCCAGTACTCTAAAGAGAACCTTACCTTGTGTTCATTTATGGTAATTTTCCTTTCCTAAATCCAATCATAGACAACTAATCTACTTTTTATATCTATTATTTGCTTTTGGACAGTTTGCATTCATGGATTCATACACTATGTCTTCTAAGATATCTTTATTCACTCACATTTTAGGATCCTTCATGTTAAAGCTATAGCAGTACTTTGTTCCTGTTTATTGCAAACTGTATCATTTTAAATAGTTATACTGCAATTTGTTTTTCCATTCATCAATTGAGCAACATTTGAATTTCCACTTTTTAGCAACTGTGATTAAGTTTTTATGGACATCGGAATACATTTCTTTGAATAAAGATATATATTCATTTCTATAAGAAAAATATCTAAGTGTGGAAATAATAGGTGATAAGATAAATTCATGTTTTCCTTTAACCAAATACTAAGCTGTTTTCCAAACAAAATATTTTAAATAGGGAAAAAATTTTAATAGCATATGTGTGTTCCCAGCTTGTATTTATTTTCCTACAAAATAAAAATCCCTCTGAAATTTTGACCATGAAATTAGGTCTCTGGTTTCTTTCCAAGATTTGATGGTGAAGTCTGATTGACAACAATGGTAAAATACCTAAAGCCATGATTTTTAAAAACCTGATTACATGAGGAATGTTAATGCATTTGATTTTGTACTAGATGATATAAATCTAGATATAACTTCTATTTTTATTAATTAGTAAACTTTATTTCAAGTTCAAAAAATAAAATAACAGACAAAGTGCAGCTTAACAAATTATGGAAGAATTAATTTAAATAATTATGTCCAGGTACATTTATTTAATTTAATCCTAAAAACAAATTCAATTTTTCTCTCATGTTCAGAAAGATAAAGAAATGAGCACAGATTGGTTAAATGACATGACCAAGATCTCCTTGCTAATGAAGAAAATAAAGATTTAAAAAATGCCTGATGATATTCATATCTCATAAAACTAAATCCCATATTCTCTTTTTACCCTTAGAACTGATAGAGTAACTTGTTTGTCTTTGCTATTGAAATATTTTTGTCAACTATTCTATATAAAGTACATTAGTTTTATTTTTACCATGTATCATCATAGTCTCAGCATATTTAAAAACTACTTAAACAATCTAATTAATATTAAGTGGAATGACAAGTATGTGAAATGAATCTCAAACCCTCTAAAAGATATAAAACTCTATTATGAATATTAACTTAAAATATTGTCCAAGTTTTTAAATTTCATCTGGCTTAAGTCATGAAAAATTTACCTATTAGCAGCTCTTTTGGGCTTGAAACACAGCTTAGGATATTAAAAGAAAAGTTAAAGGTTTAGTGATCTTAAATAATGTCCTAGGTTTTCAGAGAGTTTGGTTATCTGCCAATTTCATAAGATTGTTGTCAGACAAGCCCACATTTCTTAAAGGAAATAAACTATACTTAAGGAGCAGAGTATCAGCACTTACAATCACAGACACACATACACACACAGACTAAATGTTAAAGACAAAAACACACAGGACCACTGAGGAGAGCAGGAGAGGAGTCATAAATCACCCACGTGCACAGTAAATTGCTATACTTTTTGTAACACTTGATATAAAGTGACCTTTGGAAAAGAGGGAGCAGGACAGGGCAGACTTCATCAGGGACAAACATGAGATGTGGCCAAAAAGATGCACAGGGACACTGGCGTATCATCTGAGATCAGATGCTCACACCTTTGAACAGGTGGTAACCCTCCTCCATACCTGGGGTCAGGAGCCTCAGCAATACTGCCCAGGTTCACTCTACATTGTGGATGCCATAGCAGAGTTGGGGTGGTCAATGAGAGGAGGATGAGGTACTGCAGCCCCTCAACCTTCCTATGGCTGGACTTTCTCTGTTACTGTTCAGCATTCTGTGGAGGTGTTGGACCTGCATCCCCAGCCTCTAGATTATGTGTTCCTGGAGCTTTCACTAAGCCTTGTGGTGCATTGCAAAATATGTTGCCCCCAACTAAGTTTGCAGACAGATTCCTAACTCCCTAATGTCAGGTGCTTGTTTGCCTTCCAAGGAAAGCATGCTTCTCAGAACACAATCCTGCCCCTTAGTCCTCAGTGAGGAAAATTAGAAAGGAGAAGAGATTAATATTGCAAAATTAATACCCACCTGCCTCTGCCTCTCTGACAGTTTTCCAAAAATGAAAGGGAGGAATCTGAAACACTGCCACATCATCACTCAACAACAACATGCCGAGGATGGCCAAAAGGCTCTCAACAAACCTATCTCCTTACTCCAGACCATAAATATAACTACCAATTTATCAACTGACCCATGGACCCCAACAAACATGTCCAACAAGGACCACTGCACCATTCAGACACCTATTTGAAGGCTATTTTCTCCATGATTTCCTAACACAGGGGTAATTCTCTCATTTAACTTAAGCCAGAAGATGGAAGACATTTTAGAATCTATTTCAGCTCACAGGCATAATTTTTAAAAAATTTTTGCCAGTAACAATAATTTATTAAGAAATGAGAAAAGAGACAGTATACACCCAAGACATGGGTGTGAGCATGCTTCAGGGTGAGACACACATGAGGAGCCTCAGGGTAGGCTTTTTAAGGCATTCCTTTTCCCCCTTCACCATATTAAGGAGGGATCTCAGCTATTTGCTCTCCTGATTGGTCGCTTTTCTACCTTCACCTATCAAAATTCATGGAAGAAATAGGAAGGCCTTTCTGTCTGCAGGTATCAGTGGCTTCTTTGAACCAAAGTGTTTCAAATGGGACCTCATAACTAGGGTCTTGGTGAGCTTTTCACCACTAACAGTTACAGTTTTGTATCCAGCAGCTGCCCTCAGAGGGTTTCTGTGTGGGATCTCATGGCTATATTCTGACCAGCAGGGTCCCAACCAGAACTGCTTTATTCTGATCAGGGTGCATTTCCTCATTCCCTATACTAACCTGCCTCAACCCCCCCTCAGAGAGCATAGACCCTTATTCCTAAGGGGAAGCTAAAGGGTGATGGTCATTATTCTGTAAGTGCTTCCTATTGTTTAGAGACAGTAGTCTCTGCCTGATGGAGTGTCAAACTTTCTGGCTATTCTGCTGAGGTTGATGGAAGAGGGCCCAGTGCCATGGTTGGAACTGGATGAAATCTCCATGTGATTAATACCTTGTTCTGGAAGGTATTGAATCTGGAAGAAATAAACTTAGTGAGAATTTTGAAGGTTCATGTTCCTACTTTAAAGGATAGAGAAGATGGTGGTAATTGACCACAAAAAGGGGGCCAACCATGACATACTAGAACATGGGAGTGAGAAAGGCCAGGACCTCCAGAGGTTACATCATCCCCAAGTTGATGGGCTGGATCTTGTATGTTTAAAATGCCTTCTAGGACTCTTCCAGAGCAATTTACATAGAAACAGCATTCCTACTTGTAGAACAGGCTAATTCCTCCCTGTGCCACTGATAGCATGTTTAGGACTCTCCAATGTTGGAGCACCACAGTGAGAAGAGATTCTATTTGTTTTCTAAGGGCTTCTAAGACACAGCTAGATTTTTTTATGCTCTTGGTTAACTCTAGTGAGATATTGTGTTAGACCAGCTGGGTTTGTTATAAATAGCCAGTCACAGTTCCCACAGAGGTGGTTATGCCTAAGACAGCTAGAAGAGGGATGTGGAGAGGCACTGCCATAGACATAAATATTCTTCTGAATATGATCTAGAATAGAAGAGATATTATCATATTCATCACGTATATAGGTACAGTACTTAATAATAACCAATGCACAAGTTCTTCATTGAACTGCATTTAATATATCAAGGCAAGCAAAATAAGTCCAATGATTGAATGGTTCTCAATTCAATACTAAACATGTTATCCCCATAGTGTGACTTTCATTGCTCTTTGTACTCCTCTCTGACAGTTATCAATTGTCTTTAATTCATAAAACTTGCAAAATAATTGTCAAGTTGTAGTTTAGATAGCTTTACATGCCCTTATCCACTTTAACATCAGAAAGATAAATTTCTTTGGAAGTAGGCAACACTGTCAGGCTGTGTGTGTGTGTGTGTATGTGTGTGTGAAAGAAAGGTTGCTGAAGA
>JAKSZT010038154.1:10734-37546 GCA_026826555.1 Tolypeutes matacus
AACTTATGATGGAAAACCATAGGATAATCTACAGATGCTAAAAATGGGTTTAACAAACTTGATATCAATTTTGTTAAAAAAAAAAAATATATATATATATATATATATGTATATATATGAATAACTATCTCAACCTAAAAGTCAACATAATATTTTCAAGGAAATAGGACTCTCACTAAAATTAGGACCAAGTGAAGTATGTCCATCAATATATTATCATTCGGGAGTAACAATACTCCCGAATGATAATATTGAAAATAAAACTTAAAAAAAAAACAAAGGGGGTCAGATCCGGGCCACAGCAAGGCCCAGCCGTGTCTGCTCCTGGTGCCACCAGGACACCATCGCTGGACAGGTGAGCCAAGTGTGCTGGTTCTTCACCTCCTTTTAGACTCAGATCTGCCGAGTTTTCAGGCATTGCTTTTGAGGACCTCAGAAAAGCCCTTAAAATAAAGGTGCAAATGGTGTGTGTATTTATCATGAATCGAATGAATTCCCAAAGCATCGGTTTCACTCAGTGCAGGTGAATGGCTCTGAGGATTGTTATTCTCCTGCTTGTTCATGTGATCTGTGTGGCTTCCGCAGAAGTTACTTTGTATGTTTTTATTCAGTACAACAAACCATTCTTCAGCACCTTTGCAAAAACATCTGTGTTTGTTTTACACTTGTTGGGCTTTATTATTTGGAAGCCATGGGGACAACAGTGCAAGAGGATTTCGAGGAAAGCATGCTGTTTTGTTTTGCAGATGCTGAAGGTTACTTCACTGCTTGCACAACAGAGACAACTATGAATAGTTCTTTGAGTGAACCTCTGTATGTTCCTGTGAAATTTCATGTTCTTCCAAGTGAAAATCCTGAAAGCACAAAAATTGATACTGAAAAAACTCCCCAAAAGCTTCATGTATGGTTCAGTGATATTATGGAGATACAACAACTTCCATCAGCCCATGCATTGGAAGCTAAGTTGTCATGCATGTCATATCCTGCTGTGGAAGAACAAGAATCCATACTGAAAAATGTAGGGAAACTTACTGCAACTTGAGTAGCAAAAATTAGCTTTTTTTTTTTTTTTTTTTTGGCTTTGTGTGGTTTTTGGCAAATTTGTCATATCATTAATATTGTGTCTTCAACTTCTGGACTTTTTACCTTATTCTTGCTGCAGTGTTTCCAAGTAACAGTGGAGATAGATATACCCTTTCTAAGCTATTAGCTGTAATTTTAAGCATTGGAGGTTTTGTGTTGTAAACCTGTCTGGATCTGAAAAATCTGCTGGAAGAAATACAGTAGATTCCATTTGGTTTCTCGTTGCAGCCATGCTCTATGCTTTCTGTCTTGTCATGATTAAGAGAAAAGTAGACAGAGAAGAAGAGAAGATAAGTTGGATATTCCAATGTTCTTTGGTTTTGTAGGTCTGTTTAATTTGCTGCTCTTATGGCCAGGTTTCTTTTTACTTCCTTATACTGGAGTTGAAGACTTTGAGTTTCCCAATAAAGTATTATTAATATGCATTATTGTTAATGGCCTTATTGGAACAGTTCTCTCTGAGTTCCTGTGGTTGTGGGGCTGCTTTCTTACCTCATCATTGATAGGCACACTTACACTAAGCCTTACCATAATAGCTGACGTGTCTGCAAAAGGTGCAGTTTTCTTGGTGATTTTTTGCAGGGGCTATCCCTGTATTTTTTTCATTTTTTATTGTAATTCTCTTATGCCATTATAATAATTGGGATCCTGTGATGATAGGAAGCAAATGAATTTTTGCCTTTACATGCAGAAAACATGAAATTCGGAGAGTCCCAGAAGACAGTGAACAGTGTTAGAGTCTCATTCCTATGCACAGTGTTTCTCAGGTGGATGGAGCTTGTTAGCTGTTGTCTGTAGCCCAGCTTGAAAACAGAATGTTATACAAGAGACAATCCTTGACAAGTTTTGTAGAAATATGCATCAGTACCTAGTCTGAAAAGTAACAGTTTCAGTTCTTTGAAACTCTAAAATATATTTTCCACATATCTGTTTTCTTCATTTTCATAATGAAGTACTTTACTGTGTACATATTCTTACATTTATCTTAAGTCCATAGTCCATCGAAAGGACCAGTCTCAAGGAACTCAGCTGATAAAACAATTTGATCCAAACAAGGAATAAAATCCTAATGTTCTAGAGATTTTATTTTCACAAATTTGTTAAATGCTGGATTACATTATGAAAATATTTTCAAGAAATCAAGAAAGTATATAGATCAGTGTTTCTTACAGGTAAAATGCTAAACTGCCTTTAATAGTTACAGATTTTTGTCTTTTGTGGAAAATTGCAAAGTAACAACACAGAAGATGTTTAATTTATACAAGCCTGTTCAAACAAATTTGTGGGGCTTTTTAAAGAAAAAATTTTTGTGAAAGGATCTGGTTCTCTTACACTACATTTATCATATTATCCTTTCATAGAATTAGCTGCCTTGTACTTTAAATCTAGACAAACTATGGCAAATTTTTAAAGGGGAAGTATTGTAATACAAAGAATTATGTATTTTCAAGACTGTATTGCTCTAAATTTTATTGATAAAGCTCTGCTTAATTTAGAGTTTTGAAGAAATATTCACTCTTCAGTTAAGAAATTTTCATAATGGAATGATTTAAATTGAAGTGATAAAGAGTATTATTAACATAAAATGTTTTAAAAAAAGTAGAAGTATAAATTATCAGACATTGTAGGTATGATTGAATTCCTAGAAACTAAAAAGGAACAGTTGAAAAACTATAAAGTAAGAACATTCAGTAAGCTACATTTATATCAACAGTCTTTACATGTACAAGCAACAATCAGTAAAAGAGGATGTATATTTTCAAGAATGCTCCTGAGACTCATAAAAAGAAATGGAAAGAAATGCCATGTTTTGTGGGTTAAATGGCTGAATATCCTAAAATGTTAACATGATACAAATAAAATTTAGCATAGTCCAAATAAAATCACTGATAGGAAATTTTGAGGGAGAGGATATCTAGACAAGGTGAATATGCAATTCATAAGGAAAACAAAACAAGCAAAAATTAACAGGAAAAATCTGAAAATGAAAGGTAATACAGACAGCCCTATCAGATGTTAAAATTTATTATAAATAGATAATTACTGTCAAAATAACAGTAACAGTTATGAAAAATTGAGATATATATCCTGGACATATATAATTCCCCTAATATATAAAGAATTCATGTAAATCACTAAGGAAAATATAAAAGTTGACAAAGGGCATACAAATATTTCATAAATTTTATGCTCAATTTCATTTATAATAAAAGAAACAAGACTTAAAAATACCCTAAAAAATAAACTACACTGAAATACCAGATTGCTGTTTTGTAAGACTGTAGATAAATAGTATTGTCATATGTCCTTTGTGGATGTATAAATTGGTACTATTTTGGGGAGAAATAGAATTAAAGAACAGCCATCAAAGTTAAGTTACGTTTAGTCTTTGACCCAGCAATTTCACTTCTGAGAATAAATCCTAGACATGTAAAATTGACATATGTGCACCATTATTCATTGCATTATTTTCTTGAACTAACAAAAGATTTACAACTGTCTGAACATCTATCTAGACTTCTCTCAGGTCACAAAGCCAGGCACTGAGGCACAGAGCTCTAGCCATCGAGAGTTGGGGGTAGCTTTTTTCTTAGGCACACATAGATGTTGTATGGGTTAGTACTTACTGATTTCCCAAAGGTGAAAATGTAAAGACGCTTGTGGAGCAGATGCTAGATTTTTTACAATGTTTTCAATCCATTACCATTGTCTTGCCCATAGGTAATTGTACTGAATTTTACTTAAATCGTCTTTATCAATTTCTTCCAAAGCATTTCTAACTTAGTTTTCATGAATAGAAACAACTCTTTCATCACTCATATTTCATCAGTTTTTGTAATAAATTATATAACTAAACTGTTACAACAAATATATACATGTTTAGGAATACATAGAACTGATTTGGGCATCTCCTTAACTGGTAGGAGTAGATGTACTGTGGCATGATGAAAAGTAGCCTGCCTGCTGCAAACACTCACTGTGCCTAACATAGCAATTGGTATATTGAAGCTCATCTGAGAGCTCTGGTTAATCCAACAAGCTGGTTAACTGAAGGTCATTTAAGAGAGCTTCTACCCCATATTGATAAAAAGTAAAGAGCAGCCCGTTATTTTCCAGAATAAATAACAATCATAGTAATCCTAATAAATCCTAATAAAAAATGATTTGCTAGTGTCTTCACATTTTTATATTATAACTGTTTTGTCTTTATTTATGACTTCCATATGAGCCAATATTCTCTCCAATATGTTTCAGGCCTTGGTTAAAGAGTTATAAAATGATGTTCATGTGATAAGGCAAAAAATTAGCTTAAAAAAATCCAGAAAAACAGGACTGCTTATAAAAGGTCAACTCATGGAACCCAGACCTTGGCAACTTCTATCCTGAATATTTCAGTCAGATCTAGAGGAAATATTGGACACAGAACATGAAGTTGTAATATTTAAACACTTATTTAAAAAGGGATTTTATATATTGAATTAAAATACCTATTTTATGTGCTATGCAATTCTTAGAATTTCATCTTTAATATAAAATTAATGAAGTTAAGATTATTAACAATCCCCAGGGACAGCTGGTCGGCACACAAAGAAACCCCACCCCATCTGGTTCGAAACCCCTGTCCTTCCATCCCTCCCCAGTACATGCTCCCCAGCCCCTGCAGCTGCCCACCCGCACCTTCTACACCCTCCCCAACTTACTTACTCCTTCCTCTCCCTGTCCCTAAAAAAAGCAGCAGTCCCCACTCCCCTTACCACTGGCACCCTGTACCACCGCACCCAGGAGTAGCCTTTTCTCCAAGGAGACAATAGGGCTAGTGATTTCTCCAAGGAGACAGTAAGATGAAATTTGCCTGGTTCTCCACCCATCTTTCAAACAGCCTAGATGAGACCTCTTTGCCTGCATTTTTCTTCCTTTCTCTCCCCCCATCCACACCAAACTTCCCTTCCCATTTTCTTTTTTACTTAGAGAAGAAATAAAAGATGTTACAAAGCACTTTTCAAAATATCCCTTAATCCTATTTAAGGTAGTCACTTAAGGCCTTCCACCCCTCATTCCCCCACTTTTGGACACTAATTTAAAATACTGAAACATAATAAATCCCCTACCTTGGAAGGACAAATTACCTGTTCGTACCTTTTAAAAGAAGTTCTTAGCTTTGGATTTCCAAGGAACCCCTTTTTGCCTCCACTTCCCTCCTCTGAGCTGCCTTCCTCCTTCCTGGCTGCTCTTTTACCATGAATGTGTTTTTCTTTATAAATATCTCTGAGCACCTTTAAAACTCTGAGAGGGTGTGTGGCAGGCTCCAGGACTAGCCGAGGGAGAGGGAGGCATGGTGCCTTACCCATTGCTGTTTTAGCCCTGGTAGGGATTGCAGATGCTGAGCAGTGGTGAAGGGAAGGGTCCAGCTGCAGCAGGGAGAGAGCGAGAGGAAGACTCCCTATATACTTTTAATACGGAATATAAATATACGTCCTCATTATTTCCAGTAGTGCTGATGTGGTTGCTAATATTATATATTTGATATTTTTTAATATATAAGAGGAACCACACTGACAGAAAATCTAAGATCTACTTTCATTTTTCTATGACAAAGCTTTTTATTTTTTGAATATTTCATTTGTATTCTTTTTAAAGAAATAGCCTTCAGAAATGTACAATTTATGGGAAAGACAAGCAAGTTAATGATTATAGTAGAATGTGAAAAACCCTCAAAGTGAATTTTTTGTAGTTTAGGGAGCAGGAGAAAAAAAGAGCAATAGGAAAAGTACACTGGGACCAAATTATAAAGGCTTTCATGCAGGAAAAAGTTGTGGTCAGAGTGATGCATTAGAAAGATACTCTGAGGTCAGCATGTACGATGGATTGGAAGTAGAAGAGACTGGGAGCAAGAAGGCAGTCTAGGGAAGGGGCAATAACAGCCTTGATGTGTCCTGGCCATGGGGATAGAAAGGAGGAGATGTATCTACATTTTAGTCACTATTTAGTTACTAAATAGCTGGCAGTAATGAGATCAGATGAAGAGGGTCAGAAAGCAGAAACCAAAGATAGCTGAGTTTAGTACTCTTCACGATGAGAAAGATGATGATACCTTTAAAACTTTTAGAGATCAATAGAGGTAGAATAGGATTGATAGGGAGATAGTAAATAACTGTTGAAGCCATAGAAAATAGATTGATTTAAAACTAAATAGAAGGGAAGTTAATAACTCTGAAGCCAAGTAATGCAAATATAAAGTATAAAACAAATATAAAGTGTAAAACAAATTTAAATATAAATATGTGAAATTAAAATCTAATGATTGTAGGAATAAAATACATATACAAAAATAAGATAATTCAGAAATGAAATACAAGTCACAAAATTGAAAAAATAACATAATTTACTTAAAATATATATACATTTATGGAGAATAACTAGATTTTGGCAATGTGTTAATACATGTTTTACTTCGAGAGGAGTATATGTTAAAAGGAATATTCAGTAAGTCACATGTAGAAAAAATATACAAATATGGGTGCAATAGCGGTAATGAGAGTAAAGATGCATTTTTAAGAGTGGTAGAAGTACCGAATCCGGAAATATCAGGAAGAAAGCTTTCATGCTTTAAAAAATTTCATAAAAAATCTAGACACAGAAACAGTTGTTGGGAAAGCTACTTTGACTCTCACTTCCATCTATAATTTTTTTTAATTGTATGAATATCAATAGAAAAAAATTCATGTTATTTTCAAGTACCAAATAATACAGTGAGAAAAGGAGTAAGTGCAGAATAATCCCAAATGAATGAAAGCTCTTCATCGTGATTTACCTTATGTACTGAAATATACTCTCTCAAAAGAAGATAAAAGGCATTAAGAAAATGAAACAATATATGATAATTTTTTTTATAAAACAAAAAATGAATGGGAAGAAATTAGAAAGTAATAAAAATGGAAAAATATCAGCTCAAAATTGAAATGTAATATATACAAAATAGGCTGACAAGACAATGCTTAAGTAGAAAGAGAAGGTAAAAGCAGAAAATACTGAAAAGAAATTCAATGGAGAATGTTAAAGATTTGAAAAACATGTCAAAATATGAGTGTGATGGTTAGGCTAGTGTGTCAACTTGGCCAGGTATTGTGCACACTTGTTTAGTCAAGCAAGCACTGGACTAATTGTAATACAAGGACATTTATGGGCTTTAGTCATCAGTGAGTTTACTATAGAGATGGATGATTACATCTACAATCAACCAGGGATATTGCCTTCAGCAGTGAGTGATGTTTTATTCAATCAATTGAATGCCTTAAAAGGGGAAGTGATTTCAGCATTCAGAGAGAAATTCCCAGCTCTCTTTGGATAGCCATCTCCTGTGAACTTCATAGGACTTTCATCGGAGCCTCTGGTTTGCAGCCTGCCTGCAGAATCTGGACCTGTGCATCCCCACAATCACAAGAGAATTTTATAAAATCTCACAGTTTTTACAGACACCACCTGTTGATTCTGTTTCCCTAGAGAGTCTTGACTAATACACTGAGGAAATGTATAGATGGTCCAATATCTGAACAGTGGAGTGTCTGAACCAGGAAACCAAAGCAAAGAATGGAAATAAATGCTAAAAAGTACAATTTTTTTTTTCTGATGTGAAATTCTTTGAAACTGCATATCAAAAGTGCACATTGAGCACTGACTTAGAAAGACTAAATGGAAGACATGTTCTAGGAAAATTACCTGGGTTAAAGACAACAAAAATCTGTATACATACATTATATAAAGTAATTAGAGTCTCATCAACATTTTTGAGAACAAGATTTTGTGCCAGATGCAAGTGGAGCAATATATTTATGGAACGAAATGTGATTTGTGGTTTTATACCCAGCAGCACTGAAATGTAAGTAAAAAAGGCATTGAAATTCAAATATCCTACTAGACAAAGATTAATATTTTGGGCATGATCCCTTCCAGGTGAGTGAACAGAGTTCAGTAAGTGAAATTATTGAAACACATTGACAGGAGGACAGATGATAAGCACTCAATTTGTATAATCAACTAGCACTCAATGAGGATTCTATGACTAGGGGTATGACCTTGGTGGGGAGCATTATGGAGACCAAATATTACAATTCATATAGCACTAACTCTGTTTAGGAGGCTTTTCTATATATGTATGTATGTATTTGATAAATAAGAAATACAAGTAGTAAAGATACATTGTTTAATAAGATAAGTAAAATTAAACATAAGGCCTATTTGTAAAACAACTTAATCTTTTGAAGAAAAAAAATGTCACTACATTGGCTCACTCTGAATGGAGTAAATAGGTGAGCACTGAGGTGTTTCCAAACACCATAAGATCTCCAGCTCCTCTCAGCCTCAGGCTGAGGCCTCCAGCTCAAGCTCTTTGGAGCTGTCACTTGTAGGATCTGCAACACAAATAGAGGATCTGGAGTCATTGGGGTGGCACAGAGATGGTAGGAACTGGGGCTTCTATGAGGTGGTTTGCAGGACCCAGAAGACACCTCAGGCCCTGGAGAAGTGATCTTTGGTCCCTGATATCCCCAGGAGCTAGATCCAGGAGGCACTGAATTCCTATTGCTCCTCTCTGCATAGGGTGCTGTCTATGATAAAGACTGTCTATAAATTTCCAACAGAGTTCAGTCATGAAAGTTTCACATTTAAAAAGGCCAGATTCCTAGAGCTTTTCCTTTTCCTAATCAACAGTTTCATTTTAAATCAAACACAAAGCTTACCTGTCATTTTCCATTTTAAAAAATATACTATGATACCAAAAACATAAATTTTCCTACATTAATGTTCCAACATGTAAATATTACAAAACACTCCTCATTGTAATATAATAAAGCTATTTTAATAATTACAGTATTATAAAAGAATAAGGGGAAATGAGTAGCATGAAATTCTACCTGCTTCTCTCATCCCAAGTTAGCTCTGCAGGGAAATTTCCTTCAGGTTTTGTTTCTTTGAATTCTACATACTTAAATAAATTCTAAAGACCGGTATCTTGAGAAAAGGTGCATGAGCTAATCTGGGATCTGTGTAGGGAACTACAGAGGCTCAGAACCCCATTGCTTGGGCAGCTGAGAGGTCCCACTGAGATAGAAAACAGGGCCACAATAGCTACCATGCTTGCATGAGAGGGACCCCAGAGCATCACTGTTCTTATGGATTGAGTCAGGTCCAGCTATAAAGTCATGGTTTCATCCTCACCTCTACTCCTAGGGATGTGAACTCATCTGTGAATAGCATCATCAGAGATCTTATTAGTGAAGGTGAGGCCAACCTGCTACAAGGTGACTTTAGTCCTTTGTGCATGAAGTCCTAAAGAGAGGAATTCTAGACAAATTCATGAGCAGGAGCAGGAGACAGATATAGACAGATGATAGATGATGGAGGGAGAGGTGGAGTTATGGATTGCTGGCAAGCTGCCACCAGCTTCAGGGAAAGCATGGCCATGCTGACAGCTAAATTTTACTTCTAACTTCCCAAATGGTAAGACAGACAATTCCTGTCTATACACCAGCTAGTTGATGGTATTGGATAAAGCAGCCCTGGCAAACTATCACAGTCTAACTTCCCTTTCCCCTTGAGACCTGAATTATTCACCACACTCACTAATAAAGGGGAGGATCTTGGTTGACCTTAAGTGGATTGGGAGGGCAAACTTTGGTCCTGAACAGGGCTAGAGCCCTTACCTCCAAAATAAGGAGCCATAGCTGATCAAACTTTGGGCTTTGTGGAATGGGTTTCTAGTCCCTCAGGAGAGGTTCTCAGAACATCCTTCACTTGCCTGCACTTAATTTCACCATCCTGTTCTTATCTCCACCTCCATGTACACAAGCTATTGCAGCCTCTCCAGTAAGCTCCTCAAGAAGGCTGAATGTCCTGAAGTGTCAGAGAGAAAGTTAAGAATCAATGGAGTGCAAGTCAGCTCATTTCCCTTGCCCTCATCCTACTCACTCCACACTCACATTTCCTCTTCCTCTTCTTCTTTTCTTTTGACATCTTGGATTTCTTCTTTGTTTTCCATAAAAAGGTAATTTAGGTAAAAAGACTCCTCCTCCTCCTCAAGGAGTGTAGACAGCTGCAGAGAGGAGAACACACTTGCATTTCCAGAGCCACATGTGCAACATCACACCTGTGAGGGGAGAGCCCAGGCCAGAACTAACTTCACAGGGGCCCCCTCCATACCATGTGGATCTAGGCTTCTTGTCTGGACTATTCTGGGTTATATGAGTTGATTCATGGTGCAGGGAAGGTTTGAAAATCAGTGCAATGTTGAAATACAGTTGGTGAAGAAGGTGGAGACATGTTTTAAAAACATTGTTATTTGTATGAACTCACCTTCCTGGAAGAGACCAGGCCCTTCAAGATAATTATAAAAGGGGGGAAAAGGAAGAGCTATAAAGAAATGCTTGCAAATAAGGAACAGAGATTTTAAAAATAGAGGATATAATTTACATGCAAGTTGCCATTCTCTGTGTCGGAATCTTCCGAATCCGAGAAGAACACCTCAGAATGCACCAGGGCAGTAACGGTGATGGGGTGGCCTTGTAAAAGAAAATGAGAAAGTTCGGGTTGAAAGGAGACCTTGAGCCTCTCTTGTTTATGTCATAACATGACCTGATTGTAGAATAAAATGTTGTCCTCATTTCACCCTCAGTTTGAGCCTGGATTACTTCTCCTATGCCCTGTGGGGTTTGCCTAAGATCTAGGGTCTGTATTCCAGACCACACACACTCTAATTTTAGGGAGAAATGTTCATATCTTCCTTACCTCTAAGAAAACAGGCACTGTCTCCTTGTCTTTCTAAGCATGATATTGGTTTCCTGCCATTCTTCCCTGGCTCAGAACCTCCCTGCCTCTCTTCTCTCTCATAATTAGTGCTTATTTCTTTTCTTGTTGACTCCATTCATGTTGTTCTTCCATATGAGAACATGGAGGAATGATCAAATGTATACTGCTGCCGTCTCCAATCAATAGATTGATCAATTACCAATTCACCCATCTCCAGGAGGCAACTCTCAGAGACCTGGAGTTGATTCAGGTCTTGTGGAGGAGAGCTACCACAAAAGTTTCCCAGCTCTTTAGGGTGGTTGAACATGAGGTTAGAAGCAACTTGTCCACATTCCCTTATCCTGCAAGTGAGATAATAGGGTTTGTGCAGGATGTGTGGCTACTTTAATAAGTGGTTTCATCAAGCCTTTGTAGGACTGGATACCTTGGGGACTTTGACAAGCCTGAGGAAAGGTACAGGGAGGGACATGAATGTTGTGTGAGGGACAGAGCAGAGATGACCGGTAACAGCACTGGTTTCAGAGAGCAGCAAGGAAACTGTGGACCTGCTGCCCAGAGGCTCTGACATGGGTCTGCTCAATTCCAGGACACCAGCTCAGTAGGACTTGGTGAGCCAGAGTGTAAAGCAATCCAGCAGCCCATAAGCACAAGTCCTACAAAATTCTGCTAGTCTTTGTTAGCTCTTAAGTGGCACCTAGAATCAAACTTCTCTCAAATGTAATGAAATTTAGGTTTAATTCCTAATCTAGCATTTTGGATTTGGGTGGGAAGTACAACATAGAAGTGAGTTCAAGAATGTGCTTCAGCCACACCTCTCAAGGACCCTGGTGTGTTTGTAGTAAGCCCAGAGAACACGTTCTTTATGGCATCCAACATATGGTTACCCTTTAAAGCAGGAGTCCACAGTGAAGATAGAACATGAATGAAGTACAACCAGGCCTATAAGTGCACAGGGAGAGGCCCTACTTCTCAACTACCATCCAGCACTTGCTAAAAAAAAAACTTTGTCCCTGGTCCAGGTCTGAGCCTGGAAGAGATTGTGCCCCACGAGAACCACTGCATCGTAGTTCAACACCAAAACCCAAATGACAATGTCTTGTATTCAGTAACTATGGGATGCTAACTAAAGAAAACAAAAGGTTTGATGTCTGGCAGTGGAAGAGGCATGAAAAAACTAGTCTGTTGGAAGCAAAAATTTAAACAGAAAATCAAGGAAAGTTTATTTCAAGCACAGAGCACACCAAACCCATGGTCATGATATCTAAATGTGAGAAGATGAAATCAAACCTTCATAAATATTTTCTTTACATTCTGATTGCACACCCTCCTTCATAGTCTCCAAGGCACCAGGTATAACTACTGATCCTAGAATCCTCTCCATTAGATCCTTCCTTGAGAATTGTTACCTACCTGGATTGTCGTCATCTTCGCTGCTGGTGGAGTCATACCTCCGATCCGCAATCCAATCTTTAGGAACAGAAACATCCACAAGAGAGATATTGGAGATGGGGCCTCCACCCCTCCCTTCTCCACTCAAGGCCCTGCTGGCTACCATAGGAAAACCCAGCTCCCTACCCTGGGTGCTAAGACCTTCCCTGTGCTCTCTGGAATCCAAAGTCTTCAACAAGACATTGCAGTCAGTTTGCAAATGTGGAAGAGGAGGTGAAGGAATCTACTCTCAACATCTCCCTCATTTAGCTGGAAAATTATAGCACTCTCCTCCAGTCTCTCACCTTGAAATTATGACTGTACATGCACACTGTCTAAGA
The DNA here is from genome assembly GCA_026826555.1 of Tolypeutes matacus. NCBI lineage: Eukaryota > Metazoa > Chordata > Mammalia > Cingulata > Chlamyphoridae > Tolypeutes > Tolypeutes matacus. The sequence goes on from JAKSZT010038154.1 coordinate 23,388, forward strand.
TGAGTTCAAAGGACAGACCTAGTACTAGACTCTGGGCAGATACCCTGGAGAGCATTTAATGAGAATGAAAAGGTTCTCTGTATGCTCCGTACCGCAGCTCCAACTCAAATGGATACTGGGCTTCTGAAAAATTGTAAAAACTGCAATCTACTGTAGATACCCTTGTCCTTTTGTGCCCAGTACCAGGAATTAAAGTGACAAGTGTTGACAAATTCATAGTAGAACTTTAGAGCCTCTGCTAGGCAGAAGAGGCATGAAGAAAGTGCATGGTTCAGGAATCTAAGCCCCTACTATCTCCAGTGCCTGGGTCAGTATTCACTAGATGTGCAGTTCTGAATACTTTATACACTTTCTCAAGTCTTCCCTGTCTCATATGTTAATGAATGGCCACATATGTCACCTTTTCTTTCAACATGGCCGTTGAAAATGCCTTACATAGAGGTGAGATTCATTAGTAAACCAAGGCATGGTGTTACATTCCAGTAAGAGGGTTCCTGTACCACAACTTTATCCTATAAAGCTCCATGAATGTTTTCTTCAGTGTTGATGGGATGTTCTCCAGAGTTCATGGGGTATACTTGACATAAGGTAAACCACACTTATTTAGTACATAATTCAATAATATTGACATAAATGTATTTCCATGAAGAAATATTGAGGGTATTGTTTACACAGAATGGTGACACTAGCCATTGTGCTGTTTAGTGGGTGAAAAATCCAAGAAAACACACAAAAGGCCACACATTTATGTACATGCCCATCGAAAAATATAGGTATTCTGAGAATCATATCACAAACATACACATCTAAACTCACACCACTCCCATGCACACAGACTCCAACTAAACAGAACACAACTTCTTAAGAAACATGGCTAGTCTTACCTGGAATCTCCATTCCTTTCACCACACCCCAATCCTCATTCCCTCCAGGAGGTTGTAATCAGGGACCTCTTGAGACTAAACCAGCAAGGAAGACCCATGTTTTTTAATATGTAGATGTTTCCTCAGGGAGTGTGTGATTTCAGAATACCTACCATTGTTGCTTGCTCTTGGGGCTGGCTGCAATTACAGAGAAGAAAACACTGTAAGGATCAGAACTCACTGTATAGTGCTACCAGAGGCTTATGTCCTCTTGGTGACTTTAGAATACAGGATGGGAAAGAATAGTCAAGGAAAGGAGACACCTCAGGAGAAGAAAGAATCTTCTCCTGGATGATGAATCTCTCAAGTCCATTTTGATTATGAAGTCCAAAATTTTTAATCCAAGTAGAAAATATTTTTGCTAAAGAAGTCTTTCTACCATATAGTTAATAACCTGATGCTGCCTTTTTTGATCGTTCCCTTGACATAGTGATTAGCCAATAGATGTCCACTGAACACTGACCCACCAGACATTTGTACATCCCATCTCTACTGTACATGGTCAGATTTTCATATCTTAATTCAATGGGAAAAGAAAGAAACCAAGAATGCATCAGTTCTACCTCAGATGAAGAAAGTTGACATTACCTTGGATTAAAATGGCACATGCTCTATGGCCCTGGCACCTAGGCTCTCCTCCAGCAGGCCCTCAGGGTGAGCTAGGAGGACACAGAATAACAGTCAGTACATTTGCTTGTTACTCCTGGATTACTCAGGAAGCATTACTTGATTTGGAGCAGGGATTAGAGTAATATGGAGGTAGGTAATAAACAAGCATAAGTGAGCTGCTGAGGAGTGGAAGGATGGTAACATGGAGGAGCACCAATAAAAAGGGAAGCAGTCCTTGGCATTGTAGCTAAACATATCCCAAAGTAACATGAAAGAAACCTGCAAAGCTACTAAAGTACAGGATTTTGTTCAATGACAGATTCTTACCCCTCCTCCTGCCCCTTTTGAAGCCCAATGTTATTGTTGGACCCTTGAACATGTAAATATGTGTAAAGTTTGCAAATGTGATGGAAATGAACAAAATCCCAAACCACCTAATGAAAACACAGCTGCTTCCAAGTACTGTAGTACCTGATTATTTGTCTTCAACTAAAACAGAAGCACATCTGTATTATGCCCACATGAAAGCTAAAATCAGGGTTCTCTCCACTGTAAAGCAAGCACAAAAACTCTAGTATTTAAATCATCTAGATTTTTTTCTTAACATGTAACTGATTCCAAAATACATACCATTTTCACTTACTCTTGAAGCCACCTACAATTAGAGAAATGAAAACAGAGGATAGGACCATGCTGTGTAGTTTGCACAAATATTTTACTCTGTTGCTGCCTTTATTTATTTATTTATTTATTTATTTTTAAGATTTTATTTATTTATTCATTTATCCCCCCCTTGTTGCTTGTGCTCGCTGGGTCAGCTAACCATGCCGTGCGGGCGGGCTTGCCCTCACCAGGAGGCCCCGGGAACCGAACCCGGGGCCTCCCATATGGCAAACGGGAGCCCCACTGATTGAACCACAGCCGCTTCCCAGTTGCTGCCTTTAGAAAAACAGATGGAGACTTGAATCTTTGGGTTGTCCATATGCCTTCTGGGTCCTGAGCCTCAGCAGAGTTGCAACACCTACTCTCCAGTTTGATGAGCTCACCCAGAGCAACTAACAAGGAGGTGAGGATTGACAATCACCATACCAAGGAAACAAGAGAGCCTACAACTGCAAGCAAGAGGGTCCTATCCATCAGCTTTATGGTATCAAGGCTGCCTCTCAATTAGAGGTAGAGTGGGCATCACCATCCCAGAATCATCAGGATTGGGGAATGAACTGTGGACTACAGTGGACTTACTGGTATTTTACTATAGACTTATGATTCTAGCAATGGAAGATATTACAGCACTGATAAGGAGATGGTGGCTCCTGGAGGCTCTGGGAGCAGGGGGAGGGAAAGACAGGTGTAATGTGGGGGCTTTTTTGGGACTTGGGAATCATCCTGAATGGCATTGCAATGATAGATATATGCCATTATATATCTTCCTATAGCCTGCAGAATTGTGTGGGAAACAGTGTCAACTACAATGTGAACTATGGTCCATACTCAATGGCAATGCCCCAGGATGTGTTTATCAATTGCAAATGAATGTGCCACACTAATGAAGGATGTTGTTTATGTGGGAGGGTGTGGGAGGTGTGGAGAATGGGGCATATGGGAATCCCTATATTTTTGTGTAACATTTGTGTAATCTAAGTATCTTTTGAAAAAATAAAAATTTGTATTTTAAAAAAGAGAGAAGCAGATGGGAAGAAAGTGGTCCAGTCAAATGTCTCTAAAGTAACTGTAAGAGGGAAGCGGCTGTGGCTCAATCAGTAGGGCTCCCGTTTACCATATGGGGGGCCCTGGGTTCGGTTCCCGGGGCCTCCTGGTGAGGGCGAGCCTGCCCGCATGGCGTGGTTGGCTGACCCGGCGAGCACAAGCAGCAAGGGGGGGATAAATGAATAAATAAATAAAAAATCTTTAAAAATAAATAAATAAATAAAATAAAGTAACTGTAACAGATGTATGGAAAGGCACAAGTTTTTCCTGTTTGATGCATCTCTCCCATCTATTTAGGTTGAGAATAAAGAAGTCTTAATCCTTGGAGTTAAGACTAGCCCCATACCATACAGGTGACTCCCTGCTGTTCCTTTTGAATCAGGGATAAGTTAGTAATAGGCTTCAAATAATCACTCCCCCTGACCAAGGAAATCGTTTATGTCATGAATAATTACATTGTCTGATTTTCTTATCTGAACTCAATTTTTAAAAGCTAAAATCAGCAATTTTACATCAGTGAAAGAAAGGGTGACCTTACATTTGAATTAGATGGACCATCCTCCACTGGCTGGTCACTAGGGGGCTCCTCCAGCAGACCTTCTGGGGTTCCTAGGAGGATACAGAGTAACTATCAGTACATTGGTGTGTTGTCCGTGGATTATTCTGGCAGCTGCCATGACTTTACAATGGGCAAGAAAATATGTAGCTGAGGGATAATAAGTCTGGAATGATCTGTGCTGGGCCATGCTTTTTTGGTGGAAGAAATATGGTAAAGGAGAGGAAGAACAGAAAGCAAATGAGAAACAAGAATGTTTGGCTGTGTAGCTAAAGGCATTCAAGAGCAACATGATATATTCAGTTTACAAATAGTATTAAATAGTTGATATTCACTTACACAGTCCTATCACCCTTCTTTCCTGTTTTGAATCTAGGCTAATTGTCATTGTTGTTTTGTATTTTACAAGATCATTTCAATCTCCACTAATACAAAGTGCTGCTACTATAATACTCCTCTGTTGTGTACTATTTTTTTTTATTTATTGGTGGACTGGACTTAATTCTAGGTAAATTATTCCTTTGTATTGAGTTACTGAGATATGTCATAAGTATAGTCTTATAGATGTTGTCATAATACTGATGCACTACCATTTAAAAATAACCAACGTTCAACTTATGATATTTTTCCTTCATCTTCCTTTTCATTATTTTATTTCTGTATTCATTGAGTTATGTGACTCTCCATGCTTTTAATTAGGATGTATTCAGGGGTTGAGGGTTGAGTATTTTTAAAAAATTGTGTAATTTAATTAAACCATTTTTTTAAAAAAATTTTTGTTTGTAATAGAAGATTTAGAAAATTAGACAAAAACAAAACAAAACAAATGGCGTCCAAATTGGAAATCAAGAAGTAAAATTTTCCCTAATTGCAAATAATATAATCCTATAGAGAGGATTTCTTGAAAAAATCCACAGTAAATTTGCTAGAACTAAAAAAGAAATTCAGGAAAATGGTGTGTTTTAGTATCAACAAGCAAAAATCAGTAGTGTTTTTACACACAAATAATGAAATAACTAAAAGGAAATAAAGGGAAAGATTATATTTCCAACAGCTACTAAAAGAGTCAAATATCTAGGAATAAATTTAACCAAAGATATAAAAGACCTGAACACAGAAAACAAGACATTGCTGAAAAAATTTGAAGACTGAAATAAATGGAAAGCCATTCTAGAGCATTGAGTCTTTATGCAACCTGTACAGGGAAGTTGCAATGAGACTGATGAACATGAAGCTAATGACCAAGAGGGAGTTTGATTTCTTACTGGTTATGTTCCTTGAATGTGTAGCTCACAGAATGATCATTTGTATGGCTTGTGGTGATAAAGTTACCAAATAGATGGAAATATCTCCCCAATACTTGTCTACTTGGGCCATGCACTGAGCTGTTACCCAGCACTGGTAGAGATTGGCAACCTTGTCCTACTGATGCCTCACAAGTCTCAGAATTTGTGAGTTTACCAGAAACATTTGGGGCTTTCTCTGTGCTTTTAAAACTAATAACTATGGGAGTTGGAAGATGGCGGACTAGTAAGACACAGGAATCTCTTCTCCAGAAAAATAGCTAGAGGACAAGTGGAAACAGCCCCGAAAAAGATCTTCTAGGGTTTAGGACAGCAGGTGAAGGCTGCACACCACCCAGAGGAGAGAGGGACAGAAGAGGGAAATCGCAACAAGAGAACCGTGAGTCGCAAGTAGCAGCTTCTGCTGCTGCCAGCACCTGCCCCCACACTCTTCAGAATTCTCATTCCTCTGGGCCTGCGACCACAGACAAAGGGGGCTTCAGGGATCTGCCACTCCCGGAAAGGGGAGAGAGAAGGACACAGCCTTAGGCTGACTCAGGTTCTGACCTGAAATTTGGGCTGCAGAGCCCCACAGACCCTTCCACATGGCGGTTTGTCCAGGGAGCCTAGGAAGGACTGGAGAAATCCGACCCTTGCAACCTCCCTCTCTTCTAGCCTGGACTAATTGTTGAGGACTCCATGGGAGAGGGGAGAGAGAGCCTGGGGCTGACCCTGCTTTGGACTCCCAGGTTTGGTCAGCCCTGTCCCGAGAGCCCTTCCAGGCTGGGTGGGGCGGCACCATTGTTTGCCTTGGAGCCTGCAAGGGGCTAAAGATATATAAACCTCCCAATTTCCTCCTCTACTAACAGGGACTGATTGTTGAGGACTCAGAAGGGAGTGGAAATATTTCCCAGCTGGGAAAAGGGGGTTGCTACGAGAGAAGTCTGGCGAACTGTCTCAGGAAGTTTGAATCACAGGGCTCTTAGCCCCCAGACAGGAAGCTCTATCACATTGATCTGTCCTGTGTCACAACAAATATGCTCCGACCAGGCATTGAATTGAGAGCTGCCAACAAGCGCCATCTCCTCGCAGACCAAGGAAGTTCACATAAGAAAATTAATAGGTAAGAGAGGCTTTTCCTGGCCTCTATAGCCTGCCTCCCTGCCCAAGGCCCTAGGAAACGACTCTACAACCAATTACTGGGTCCAGTGCCCAGTTTCGAGCAACCAGCAGAACAATCCTAACAGTCAAGGTTGAGCCAAAAATCAAAGAGCTGTGGTAACTCACAACCTCCTGCCACTAAAACCCCATAAAAGAGAAAGAGATAGAGCATCTAAGTAAAATGCAAACTAACCAGATGCCTAAGCACCAGCAAAAAATTACGAGCCATACTAAGAAAATAGAAGACATGGCCCAAGAAAAGGAATACAGCAAAGTCCCAGAAGAGATGCAGAATTTGAGAGAACTAATCAGTGAGATTAGCACAATTTTCCAAAATCAAATTAATGAGATGAAAAAGAATATAGTTAAAGAGATCAATGACATCAAGAAGTAATTGAGCGACCGCAAAGAAGAATTTGAAACACTGAACAGAAAAGTAACAGAGTTCATGGGAATGAAAGACACAAAAGGTGAAGTCAAATATACATTTGAAGCATACAACAGCAGACTCGAAATGATAGAAGAAAGAATAAGTGATACCGAAGACAGAGCAGCTAAAATTGAAGAGAGTAAAGAACAGAGAGAGAAAAGAATGGAAAAAATTGAACAGGGGCTCAGAGAGTTGAATGACAACACAAAACGCAAGAACATACATGTCATGGGAGTTCCAGAAGGAGAATAGAAAGGAAAAGGGGCAGAAAGAGTATTTGAGGAAATAATAGCTGAAAATTTCCCAACTCTCACGAAAGAAATTAACTTACATGTCCAAGAAGCACACCGTACCCCAATAAGAATAAATCCAAATAGACCTACACCAAGGCACACATTATTCAGAATGTCAAATGTAAAAGATAAAGAGAAAATTCTCAGAGCAGCAAGAGAGAAGCAAACGATCACGTACAAAGGACGTCCAGTAAGACTTAGTGCAGATTTCTCTTCAGAAACCATGGAGGCAAGAAGACAGTGGTATGATACAATTAGGAAACTGAAAGAGAAAAACTGCCAGCCAAGAATTCTTTATCCAGCAAAACTGTACTTCAAATATGAAGGTGAATATAAAGTATTCACAAACAAACAGAATCTAAGAGAGTTTGCAAAAAAGAATCCACCTTTGCAGGAAATATTAAAGGAAGCCTTAGAACCTGAAAGAAAAAGACAGGACAGAGAGGCTTGGAGGAGAGTATAGAAGAAAGAAAAGCAGAAAGGATAACCAAAAGAGTAAAAAGAGAGACAAAAATAAGATGACATATGAAAACCAAAGAATAAAATGGAGGAAATAAATAGTGCATTTTCAGTAATATCATTGAATGTGAATGGATTAAATTCCCCAATCAAAAGATACAGGCTGACAGAATGGATTAAAAAACATGAGCCATCCATATGCTTCTTAGAAGAAACTCACCTCAGACCCAAGGATAGAAGCTGGCTGAAAGTGAAAGGTTGGAAAAAGATACTCCACGCGAATAGTAAACAGAAAAGAGCAGGGGTAGCTATACTAATATCAGACAAAACAGACTTCAAATGCAAAAAAGTGATAAGAGATGCGGAAGGCCATTATATATTAATAAAAGGGACAATCCTCCAGGAAGATATAACAGTCATAAATATCTATGCACCTAACCAGGGTGCCCCAAAACATATGAGACAAACTCTGGCAAAACTGAAGGGAGAAATAGACATTTCTACAATAATCGTCGGAGACTTCAACACCCCTCTGACATCATTAGATAGAACAACTAGACAGAAGATCAACAAGGAAACAGAGAACTTGAACAATATGATAAACAAGTTAGACCTAACAGACATATACAGAACACTGCATCCTAACTCAGCGGGTTATACATTCTTCTCAAGTGCCCATGGATCTTTCTCCAGGATAGACCACATGTTAGGTCATAATACAGCTCTCAATAAATATAAAAAGATTGAAATTATACAAAGCACCTTCTCAGATCATAATGGAATGGAACTAGAAATCAATAACAGACAGGAAAAAAGTAAATTTGGAAATGTGTGGAGACTGAACAACACACTCCTAAATATTCAGTGGGCCAAAGAAGAAATTGCAAGGAAATCAGTAAATATATTGAAACAAATGAAAATGAGAACACAACATATCAAAACTTATGGGATACAGCAAAGGCAGTCTTGAGAGGGAAATTTATAGCCCTAAGTGCCTATATTAAGAAACAAGAAAGAGCTAAACTCAAAGATTTAACTGAACAACTTGAGAAACTAGAAAAAGAACAGCAAACCAATCCCAAAGCAAAAAGAAGGAAAGAAATAATAAAGATTAGAGTGGAAATAAATGAAAATGAGAACAGAAAAGCAATAGAGAAAATCAACAAAACCAAAAGCTGGTTCTTTGAGAAGATCAATAAAATCGACAAACCCCTCGCTAGACTAACAAAGAAAAAAAGAGAGAAGATGCAAATAAATACAATCAGAAATGAAAGGGGGGGGGGAAATTACAAATGACCTCACAGAAATAAAAAGAATCATAAGAGGACATTATGAGAAACTACATGCCAACAAACTAGACAACCTGGATGAAATGGACAAATTTCTAGAAACTCATAACCAACCTACACTGACACAACAAGAAATACAAGAACTTAACAAACCAATCACAATTAAGGAGATTGAATCCGTCATCAAAAATCTCCCAGCAAAGAAAAGTTCAGGACCAGATGGCTTCACAGGTGAATTCTATCAAGCATTTCTAAAAGAATTAACACCAACCCTGTTTAAACTCTTCCAAAAAATTGAAGAAGAGGGAAAATTACCCAACACATTTTATGAAGCCAACATCACCCTAATACCAAAGCCAGATAAAGAGTCCACAAGAAAAGAAAATTACAGACCAATGTCTCTCATAAACATAGATGCAAAAATTCTCAACAAAATACTTGCAAATCGAATCCAACAACATATCAAAAGACTTATACACCACAACCAAGTGGGATTTATTCCTGGCATGCAAGGCTGGTTCAACATAAGAAAATCAATCAATGTTATACACCACATTAAAAAATTGAAGGAAAAAAACCACATGATCATCTCAGTAGATGCAGAAAAGGCATTCGACAAAATCCAACATCCTTTTTTTGATAAAAATACTTCAAAAGATAGGAATAAAAGGAAAATTCCTCAATATGATAAAAAGCATATATGAAAAACCCACAGCCAACATCATCCTCAATGGGGAAAGGTTGAAAGCTTTCCCCCTAAGATCAGGAACAAGACAAGGATGCCCACTGTCACCATTGTTATTCAGCATTGTACTAGAAGTTCTAACGAGGGCAATTAGACAAGACAAAAAAATTAAAGGCGTCCAAATAGGAAAAGAGGAAGTAAAACTCTCACTGTTTGCAGATGACATGATCCTGTATTTAGAAAATCCTGAAGTATCCACAACAAAGCTACTTGAACTAAAATGAGTTCAGCAAAGTGGCAGGATATAAAATCAACACGCAAAAATCAGTAATGTTTTTATACACTAGTACTGAACAATCTGAGGAGGAAATCAGGAGGAAAATTCCATTTTCAATAGCAACAAAAAGACTCAAATACCTAGGAGTTAATTTAACCAAGGAAGTACAGGACCTATATGCAGAAAACTACAAAACAATGCTAAAAGAAATTTTAAAAGACCTAAACAAATGGAAAGACATTCCGTGTTCATGGATTGGAAGAATAAATATCGTGAAGATGTCAATCTTGTCCAAACTGATTTATAGATTCAATGCAATACCAATCAAAATCCCAACAGCTTACTTTACAGAATTAGAGAAGGCAATTACCAAATTCATTTGGAAGGGTAAGTGTACTCGAATAGCCAAAAGTATTCCAAAAAAGAAGAGCAATGTGGGAGGAATTTCACTGCCTGACCTTGAAACATATTACAAAGCTACAGTGGTCAAAACAGCATGGTACTGGCATAAAGATAGACATATCGATCAGTGGAATAGAATTGAGAATCCAGAAATAAACCCTCACCTATACAGTCAATTGGTTTTTGACAAACCTACCAAGCCCACGCTGATGGGAAAAAACAGTCTCTTCAACAAATGGTGTTGGGAGAACTGGATATCTATAACCAAAAGAACGAAAGAGGACCCCTATCTCACCCCCTTATACAAGAATCAACTCAAAATGGATCAAAGATCTAAATATAAAAGCCAGGACCATAAAACTACTAGAAGAAAATGTAGGGAAACATCTTCAAGACCTTGTAGTAGGTGGTGGTTTCTTGGACCTCACACCCAAAGCACGTGCAACAAAAGAAAAAGTAGATAAATGGGACCTCCTCAAAATTAAACACTTTTGCACCTCACAGGACTTTGTCAGAAGGGTGAAAAGGCAGCCGACTCAATGGGAAAAAATATTTGGAAATCACATATCTGATAAGGGTTTAATATCCAGGATATATAAAGAGATGTTACAACTCAACAATAAAAAGACAAATGACCCAATTAAAAATGGGCCAAAGACTTGAATAGACATTTCTCCGAAGAAGAAATACAAATGGCAAAAAAACACATGAAGAAATGCTCAACATCACTCATGATTAGGGAAATGCAAATCAAAACTACATTGAGATATCATTTCACACCTATGAGAATGGCCACTATTAAAAAGACAGAGAACTACAAGTGTTGGAGAGGATGTGGATAGATAGGAACACTTCTTCACTGTTGGTGGAAATGCAGGATGGTACAACCACTATGGAGGACTGTTTGGCAGTTCCTTAAGAAGTTGAATATAGACTTGCCATGTGACCCTGCAATACCACTACTGGGTATATACCCAGAAGAACTGAGAGCAGTGACACGACCAGACATCTGCACACCGATGTTCATAGCCACATTATTCACCATTGCCAAAAGTTGGAAACAACCCAGGTGTCCATCAACAGATGAATGGATAAACAAAGTGTGGTCTATTCACACGATGGAATATTTTGCAGCTGTAAGAAGAAATGAAGTCATAAAGCATATGGCAACATGGATGAACCTGGAGGACATTATGTTGAGTGAAGCAAGCCAGACACAAAAGGACAAATACTATATGAATGCATTACTATGAACCAAATATATTGTGTAATATATTGTTTGATTAAAAAAAAATTTACATATATCTATTACATTTAATTGAGAAATGTATATATTTATTCATCTGTGTTTACTTTTTAGTTTTTAATTGTTTGTTTTCAATTATTAAATGTACAAAATAAAGTTAAAAAAAAAAACAAAAAACTAATAACTATGAATAAATATCTGGTAAAATGCACCTAATGATAACCTGGGTTATGTCACACCTGAGGACATCAAATATATAAGTGCAGTGTTTAAGAACTGTCTAGGGCACATGCATATATATAGATGCTGGAAATTCTTTCATTGTCACTAATGACCCATGCCTGTGATATAAGTGATATTCAGTAGTTTGGAGTATTAGTATAGGGGCTATATGCCTGGGTCCAATTTTTTACTCTATCACTTTGGAATTTGAAGTCTTGGGTCATTAATCAATGCCCCTCAGAAATTTCATGTAAGGGATGGCGCGAGTGTACATAATTCCAGGAATGATTCTGGTGAGGATTTTACAGGTTAATATATGTAAAATGTGTAGTGGTGATGGGATGACTGCTAGAAAGTTTTCAACAATTGTCCTGTGTATGTTGGACACTTCTCTCAGGGAAACATACAGTAATGCTCCGACACTCATACCTTCGTGTTCTCTGCACATAGGGTCAGTCATACACACGCCCTAACCAAGGCACACACAAATCCATGCCACCTAAAGGGAATACATCTGCCTGCAGGACAATAGAGAATCATAATAGACCTTATCATGAGAAATTCATGTTTAACCATACCACCAATCTTCACTCCCACCAGTAACTGGAACCACCATGGCTCTAGAGGCAAACCTAGTATCAATGCTTTGCTTATCTTATCCCGATTTTTCCTCAATTCAGTAATTGTAAATACGTACCAATTTGACTTGGTCCTGGGGCCACCTACAATTAGAGAAAAGACTATGAGGATCACATCATGTTTTGTCTGTTTGCAAAGGACTTTTGCTTGTTTGGCATCATTAGTAAATCAGATGTGAAATAGTGGTCAAGCAAAACCTGATAAACAAGAAAAGCAGACACTTCGGGATAGGCATGAGCTTTTCAGAGACATGCATCTGTTAAATTCAATTTGGGTTGTGATTGCAAATTCTCAATCTAAGGTGAAAAAAAACGTAGCTGAGAAAAAGACTACTTTGTAAACTGCTGCTCCCCTTTCGGGATGATCTCTTCAATGTTGGATCAGTTAGAAGAGGTTTCCACTTGATGTTTCCCACCCCGAGGAAATTGCATATGTCATTTATATGTACATGATTAGGCATCCTCATCTGAAGTTGACTGAAAAGGAAGAGACCAAGAGAGCAACACTGCTATTTTAGACAAAGAATAGTAACCTCACCTTGGCCTTAGATGAGACCTCCTCATCCTCTTGGTCACTTGGAATTGCCACCATCAGTTCTTCCTGGGGTGCTATGAGGACACAGAATAAACTCATCATATTTGTATGTTGCTCATGAATTACTAAAGAACATTATGGTCTTGGACAAGATTCTAAATTTTGTAGAGATGGTAGTTTAACAAGCATGGTGTGATCTGCTGTGGGGCATTCTTCCATCATGAAAGAAAGATGGCAGAGAGAATAGGAAGAAAGAAACAAAAATCTGTAGCCTAAAGCAATTGGCCATATCCAGTGTACTAATGGTAGTAAAATACATGGTATGACTCAATAGCTGAGTACTACCACGCCTAATTTTTATAGTGTATCTCCTAAATTGCCAGTATCCTCTTGACAAATCCAAACAAATTCAATCTCCATGTATATACATGTACTGATGCTGCATTTACCACTTGTTCCACAGAAATTTCCACTTAATTAACAGCAACATTATTTGGTGGTCTAGATTCCATTCTACATAGTACATTCCATTGCATTTATTCCCTATCATACTGTAATAAAGATAACCAATTATAGAAGTTTGGAAATACTAAAATCTTACCATTTAAATATCACCACTTATTAAACATATGGTTTTACCTCCAATCTTTCTTTTCAGCGCCCCCTGTGTATATTCACTGAAATATTGGTTGTTCATCATTGGTCATCAACTCTGGGATGGTCATTATGGAGGGACATTTAGATTGAGTGCCAACACCCACAAAGATAGCTCTTTAGGAATGTTTCAAGAAGGGTTTATGGAAATCAGGTTAAGAACAAAGGTGTATCTGAGTTGTTATTTTTCAAAGACACTAATGTATGACTTATATGATTTGAGCACCTATAGGGTGATTTGAGATGATGTTATCAAATGCACTATATTGTCTTCTCTGTGCCTATCTGCTTTTGGTAACTTGCTGAGCTGTGACCTCAGCCCTCTTCGGATTGACCACGTCATCCTGCGTGTTGCCTCACAACTCTCAGAATTTTGAACTGCTCTCGGTACTAATAACTATGCCAAAGTCCGTGGTAGTCCGCACAGCTAGCTGCCCTAGGCCATGTGACCAGAGGCTACCTTATAGTGATGGGCAGTTTTAGTCTCTTTGTAGGCTCAGGTAATTCTGGTGTAGGTACATACACAGATGCTGGAACTCCCTCACATGGTTTCCAGTAAGCGTATGGCTGAGTGTAAGTTCAGGTCTGCAGCTCACAGTATTATGAGACATGGTTGGGTTCACATTTAGGACCTTCCCTTTAGCAGTGCAAGAGCTTGGGTTATTCACATTTGCACCTCAGTTTTCCATCTTTTTTGTCACCAGAGAAAGCAAACCTCAGATCCAGCCGTGGTGAGGGTGGAACAAGTTTGTGTACATAGAGCATGCCATGGTGATGGGTTATATTTGAG
>JAKSZT010038166.1:0-15110 GCA_026826555.1 Tolypeutes matacus
CTAATAAAATTCCACTGTACGTGTATATCACATTGCAATTACCCATTCATCTGTTCATGGCCTTATGGGTTGTTTTTATCTTTTGGCAATTGCAAATAATACCACTTTGTGTGTATATCTGTTTAGTCCCTGTTTCAATTCTATTAGGTGATTACCTAGAAGGGGGTTTGCCAGGTAATTTCAACAATATCTTTTTTTGTTGAACAAAGATCCAAAGTAGGACACAACAATAAGATTGTCTATCATATCTCCTAATCACTTGTGGCCAGTGATTGTTTATATATTATGTTGCTTTTCAGTGGACTGTTCTATAAATGGCAATTGGATTAAGGTGACTGAAAATTCTATTCCTATTATCCATGTCTGCCATTATTAGCTTCCTAGTTATTGAACAATTGCATAGAGTGGAATGTTGATGTTTCCAACTACAATGTGCATTTGTCTATTTCAATGATCAGTTCCATCAACTGGGATGTGGAGAATAGGCCCCTTCATGACTATGCAATACCAATCTTGATTAGTAATACTCTTCATTTGGGGAACTCTACTTTGTCCTAAAGTAATATTGAGACTCTAACTTTCTTTTGGTCCATGTTTTCATGGCATATAGTTATCCAAATCTACTTTTTACACTTTGATGCAATTAAATTTAAAATGTTTTTCTTTAAACAGCATATAGTAGAATAATTGTCTGATGCAACAAAGAACAGTTTTAATTTCAGTTTTTCCAGCTTTCTTGTTGTTTTTTTAAACAAGAATAAAGGAAAAATTTTCTCAGATTCCTATGTAATCAAGCTTAGCAGTAACTTTTTCTATAAAAGTTTAAACCTGGAAACTTTCCAAGTTTCTAGAGATGACTAGATAAACACAATGTGCTATAAGCAAACATTGGAAAACCACTCAGCATCAAAATCAGTGAATGCGTGATACATAATAAAGAGGGTGGAAACTCAAATGATTATTCTGAAAGATAGAAACTTACCAAAAGTACATACTGTACAATTCAATTTATACAAATTCTGGAAGATACAGACAAGACAAAAAATAATATCAGTACATGCATTTGGACAGAATAGGGGAGGGAATGGTTTGGAGGGAGGAATTAAAGATGTATAAGAGGAAACTTTGGAGGTTGGTGGATATTTTCCCTAACTTTATTGTGGCTATGAATAATGGGTGTACACATGTCCATACTTACCAAACTGGAAACAAGAAATGTATGCAGTTTATTACAGTTAAATTATACCTCAATAAGGCTGTTGTAAACTGAATATATTTTTACAGAAAAAGAAATAGAAATACAGGCAATGACGTGAATTATCAGGGGCCCCTACAAATTCATCTGTATGTACCCTAGTAAACTATATGTTCTTTAAGTAAATACTAGAACACAAACTCACACCATAATAGAGATAAATTTTCTGAAAACCTTACTCAGAATGTCACAATCTGTCCTGGTTAAGGGGACAAAAAGCCCAGACTCTGGGGCTCTCTCTCACCAGATATGAGCTCTTGGGCACATCACACAATCCTTCTATGTTTCTGTTTGGAGATTGACATCTATAAATTGGAGGTAAAATTGCCACCTACTTCACATGATTTGTCAGCTTTTGTTTTAAAAAAAGGAATATCATCATATTAATCATTATGATACTAAATTTTTTGTTTATATATTTTAATTCCAGGATCTGGATCACATATTGTGCTCATTCTAACAGTTTGTACACTAAGACTGCTCTTTTGTTCTTTTATTTACCTTAAAATTTTTGTTGAAAGCTAGACCTGTTGCATGAGATAGTAGATATTTCCTTTATTGTTAGTTTTTAAAACTATAATTCCTTTTTCCTGCTTTGATATGATCACACTCTACCTTCTGCTAGGCCTTTATTGTGGGGGTTCCAAGAGTGTAATTGTGGCTGACTTGGAGTTTACTGTTGCCATCTATACCTAAGTTGAATTTTTTTTTTCCTCTGGACACCAAAATGTTAGTTTCCTTTAGTGATAGCTTGTTTTTCTCTGCCTGTTTGGCTTGGAATCTTTTATTTGTGTTCTCTGCAGAGAGAATTCCTCTTTTTCTGCTTTTCCAAGTCAACTCCTCTTTTATTCTTTTTGTAGTTTTACATCTGTGAAGTGGAGGTAACATTGATACTTATTTCCATGTTTAGCATGCTTTTGGAAAAATGAAATAAAATTATTGGCATGTGTTTGGCTCTGCACAACCATACAATAAGAAATCACATTTTCCTGAATGCTATCACTGCCAATGCCACCAGGACACTCTGTCCCCTCTGAAAGCATCCATCCCCAGATCTTAATTATGGTAGGAGGAAATGAAAAATGGGCCCCAAACACAGCTGATTAAAACCAGCCCAGCCCTGTCCCTGCAGCTCTGGTAGAGGAGTCCCAACCCTAGGGAGAGGTGTTCACATTCGTTGATAGGAAGCAAACCTAGATGATTCACCAGTTCTTGACCACTGAGCCAAGATCCAGGTACAAGGGCAGGTGCAATGGGATCATAGGATCATTGATTCCAGTGGGATATTAACCATGGTCAGGTTGAGGGAAATGTCTGGACCAGTGAAACCAGAGGCCAGGACCAGGGACAGGTACAGGAGAGCTCAACACTACAGATTCTAGAGAACAGGATGTGAGGCAAATGCAGGGAGAGCTCAGAACCATGGAACCCAGCTCCAGAGCCTCCTATCCTCCACTGATAATTCAAAGTCAAATAGAATCCATTATAATCAACATTGTCAGGGAATATATACATATTATATATTATATATTATATATTCCATATATGAGATAAATAAGGTGCAGGGGGTACTCAGCAACTTGGAGTTCAGGGGCAAGGACTAGAATCAGTGCAGGACTAGATCAGGATCACTGAGGCCAAGGAAAGATGCAGGAGAAACTCAGGGCCATGGAGCCAAGGGGACAGAAACAGGTAGGTGGAAGTCAGAAGCACTCACACCTGGGACCAGAACAGGGGGGAGGTGCAGGGGAGCTCAGGACCAATAATCCAGGGCCAAAACTAGGGACAAGTGCTTGGGGTAAAAGGAGCATGTAGTCTAGGGGACTGGAACAGGAGCATGTACAAGATGAGACTAAGAGAGCTACATTTCAGCATAAGACTTCTGTATTCATTTTATGATAAGGGCCAAGTAAACCTGGTTTTGACTCTGCTATGTGGCTTAAGATAGAGATTCAATGAAATTTCACTAATGCAATTAAATTTGGGTAATTTCATTGATAAATAAAAGCTATAATGTTATGTGACACAATATACACAGAAGTTCATTGACATGAATTGATTTAACCAAATGCCAACCTCATATTCAATGTAAAAAACAGGGAGATGTGGAAATATGTCATCCATGAAAAATGCACTTTGATATTCAGCACAGTGTCCTCACAGTTACAAAATTCACTCCCATGTGGATTCCATTTTCTTGCTGGCACGTCTCCTCACAGCACCACCATGCATAAACTTTCTGAATTACTCTTGCACCAGATACTAACTTTGGAACATGCCTTATGATGTTCTTCTGAATCCACAAATCCTGCCATAATCATGATGACTTTAGTGTACTGGTGAATTTCTTTTCACCTAATGTTATTGCCTCACCAACTTGGAACCAGGCTAGAATTATAAGTCATACTAAATTTATTATTTAACCATTAACTAGTAATATTGAATAGCCAGATTGTAATATGCTTCTTTCATGTTCTGTTCATGAGATGATAATTTAGAAAGATATATTCAGAGATGAGTGGATCAAAGTCAATCAATGTTCAGGTGAGGGGGTTGACCTGCACCAATAGCACAGATGTGACATTGACACACCCGATGGGGCATGACCAAGGCAAATGGTGTCTGAGCAAATGGTGGTCAGAGGTGAGGGCACATACAGGTCCTTTCTGCTCCCCCAGAGGGGATTATACCACTAATATGAGTAAAGAAAATATATAGCAGCTCTGATAACTTACTTAAATTTCATATGTGAAAGTACAATTGAGGAATGACATCAACAAAGTGGAGAAAGTGGTGCCAAACCTCCTATCCTCCACTGATAATTCAAAGTCAAATAGAATCCATTATAATCAACATTGTCAGGGAATATATACATATTATATATTATATATTCCATATGTGAGATAAATAAGTACATAAACAGACACACACAAATCACAAATAATTTATGTATATATAATCTCTGGGAGAAGGGGTTCAGTGAACACATTCCCACAGCCAGTTTTGATCCTTTGGCCACATGTGATTCCCCATTCAACACATTATCTGCCTGAAAGTAAAGGAACCTTGGTTTGGTGATGAGCACCCCTAGAGAGGACTGTGTTCTCCAAGGGCTCAGCCAGCATGCTCCTCCCAGGGTGCCCCTAAGACAAGGAACCCCCCATCCCCTCTTATTTTACATACAAAGTCACCTCCCAAATGCAAATTGCCATGTGAGTGAACAGATGAAAGAGCAAACATTTCTTTAAATTCAGGTTCTTCATCAGTTAAGAATGTATTTCCTGGGATTCATGACCTCATCCACAAGAACATGAAAGCCTTGTGGTTCTTCCTCTTTCTGGTGGCAGCTCCCAGATGTGAGTGTCTCAGGATTCAGCCATGAAGATAATGGGGAGGATGCACCTGAGCACAGGACTCACTGTGGTTCTCCCTGTCCTCAGGTTCCTGTTCCAGGTGCAGCTGAAGGAGTCAGGCCTAGGCCTGGTGAAGCCCTCGCCGACCTTGCCCATCACCTGCATATTCTCTAGATTCTATTTAACTGACTATTATATGCATTGGATCCACCAAACTCCAGGAAAGGGGCTGGAGTGGGTCAGCTGGATACATAGTGGTGGAAGCACAAACTATAACCCAACTCTTCAGTCTCGACTCAGCATCACCTTGGACAAATCCAAAAATGAAGTTTATTTAAAACTGAGCAGCCAGAGAACTGAGGACACTGCCAGGTATTATTGTGCAAGAGACACAGTTGGGGGAAATCATTGTGAACCCAGACAAAAACATCCCGTTCAGGGCACACATTGCTGGACTGAAGGGTAAGTTTATGGCCACCAGAGGGCAATGAGGGTCCAACCCCTGGGGCAGGTTGAGAGGAAATGGGGAGGAGTTTCTTATCCTTGCCTTAGGTTCCCTCATCTTGCTTCTCAACATTTAACCCCCAGACAACAGCCATTGCATCTTTACTAAACAGTGCTATGATGTACCCAAGATTCAAATCAGAACAGTTTCTTTTACTGTTAAGAAATGTATGTCTAAATACATTCATACATATATATCATACAAGATTTTATGTAAATTATGGGAATTGGTCCTGTCTTGTGAATATGCTTGAAAATGTGAACAAAATTTTCATTTACTATCTCTGTGAAGTAATTTCCCTCAACTTAACTCAAATTTTTGAGAATTACCGGGCAAATTATCTCCCCACCCCCCATCAAGTAGAATCCCATGTCGTCAACTGGAAAGGAGGAGGATTTGGAAAGCCTGGCCCTCTCTAGGAGAAGCATCCAAGTTCTGACTTTGCTTTCTCCATCTCATATGTTATCAAAGACGAGTTCCCTGCATTTATATTAAGGCACTTATAAATTATGGTTCTATTACATAAAATGCCATCATCGTATCATTCACACAGCATTTCAATATATAATAGATAGGTAAGATAAAAGAATGGTTCACAATGGATCATGTTTAATCCAGATAGTATTCCTGATACATTTCTATTTAATTAAAGCCTTTCTTTTAATGTTCTTGCAGATATGATGGTTGCATGAGGAGAGAACACGATTGGGGGGCTGCATGTCATTTGAACACTAAGAATAATTATCATCTAAGCAGAAATTTCTATCTTGGGTAAAAATAAACTTAGTGATAGGCTTACATTCCCAAATTTACCTGCATTGTAACCCCTGGCTATGCACAGAAATGGAGATGCTTGAGCTGATGATGCTTTCTCCCATGTTCACTCTTCACTGAAAGCCATTCTCATTCACAAGAAAAATGATTGCCCACAGTTTTCTCTGAATTCACTGTGAATGCTATATTTAGCTGCTGCCTCGAAATTTTGGAATATACCATAAATTTGAAGTAACAGAACAGATAAATTTATCAGAGTGGGTTTCTGGAAATGTAGAGGGTGCTGGACTTGTGGGGAGTATGTGGTGTATAATACACCCCTGGGGTTAACATCTCATTGACCCAATACCAAAGTCAGCCTTCATCCTTGGCCATATCCAGCTCTCTGATCAGCTCCTTCAGGATATTTCTAGCCTTGAAGAAAAGGAAACTGGGCTTAATAAAGAGAGAGGACTGGACACCAGCCCCTCAGCATTCTCCTCACAGAGGAAACCAGAGAAAGAATATCCACACTCCCTTTCACCTTTATACAGAATTTTACCTCCCCCTTCAAATAACCACTTAGGTAACCAGATGAAACAAGCACACATTTACTTAAATTAAGGTTCCTACTCAGTCAAGAATATATTTTTTGGGATTCATGGGCCTCATGCACAAGAACATGAAACCATTTTGGTTCTTCCTCTTTCTGGTGGCAGTTCCCAACTATAAATGCTTCAGGGATTCAGAGATTCAGACATGAAGGTAATTGGGACAGTGCATCTAGCCCATGACTCACTGTGGTTCTTGTTGTTCCCAAGTGTCCTGTTCCAGGGGCAGCTTCAGGAGTGGGGACATGGTGTGGTGAATCCCTCACAGACCATGTCCCTCACCTGCACCTTCTCTGGATTCTCCTTACACAGCTAAGGTATGGACTGGAACTGCCAGGCTCCAAGAAAGGAATAGCTTTGGTTGATGCCATGGAATACAAGGAAACACATACTACAATCCAGCACTTAAATCCCAATTAGACATGACCAAGGACACCTCCAAGAACAAATTTATTTAAAGCTGAGCAGTCTGAGTTTAGAAGACAAGGGGGGTGTATTATTGTGCAAGACACACAGTAAGGAGATGTCAAAATTTTGTCAGACATAATACTCCCCTGCAGGGCACAGGAGTGGACTAGGCTACAGGGGGTGGTCGGGGACACCAGAGGGTGCACAGGGGCCAACCCTCAGGGGCAGGGGCAGAGCAGGCCTGGGGAGAAGTTTCCTTGCCCTCCCTCTTCTTGCATCATAGAATGTGAGCCCCAGAGAACCACCATTACATCTTTTCTAAGCAGTGCTATTCTATATCTGAGATTCATCCTGCTGAACAGGATGTGGAAAACTAAGAACACTCATTCACTGCTTGTGGGAATGTGGAATGGTACAGCCACTCTGGAAGTCAGTTTGGCAGTTTCTCAGGAAGTTAAGTATAGATTTGCCATATGATCTGGCAAATATCACTACTAGTTATATACCCAGAAGAATTGAAAGGACATGAACAGATGATATATGCAAACCAATGTTCATAGTGGCATTATTCACAATTGCCAAAAGATGGAAACATCTCAGGTGTTCATCAGCAGATGAATGGACAAACAAAATGTGGTAAATACATTTGATGGAATATTATTCAGCTGTAAGAAAGAATGAAGTGTTGCCACATGAGACAGTATGGATCAACCTCATGAAGCCTATGTTGAGTGAGAAAAGCCAGACACCAAAGGATAAATATTGCATGATCTTACTGATATGAACTAAAGATTGTGAGCAGACTTGTAGAGGTACATTCTGGAAGATAAGTTGCTAGAAGATAGGAGGGTAGTAGATATTAGTGAGCTGGTGATTAATCTGTGCAGAAATTATAGTTTAGTTGATTGTAATGGTATGGGAACAGATGGAGGTGATGAGGACATAGTGATTGAGTGTAATCGATGGTGCTGAAGTGTGAGTGTGAATGTGGTTGAAAGAGGAAGTTTCAGCCTGTCCATGAGGCTAGAAGAAAAGCTAGAGGAATAAAGAAGCAATTGTATGATTCAGTAAGTTCTGGAGTGGCTGAGGATTGTAGTTAAAAATACAAATATAAGAATGTTTGCATAATAAAGGTACATCTCTTTCACTTTTGAAAGATACTTTCACTAAATATAGAGTCCTACATTGGTGCTTTCTTTTGAATTCCTCTCAACATTTTTGCTTGCATGATTTTTGATGAGATGCATGATGTAATTCTTATCCTTTTTCTTCCATAAATGTCATTTTTGGTATTTATTTTAATATTCATTTCTTTCCATTTTTTCTGCATTTTTAATATGATATAGCTAGGTATCTTATTAATTATGCTTGGTAAACTGTGGGAATTTCTTCCATATTCAGTTCATACCCGAAAATACATGTTCATGACACAGTGATGGGGATGGTGACATGTTCAAGCTGCTCCACTAATGACATGCTAGTCATGAGGCAGCACACATCTAGGTAAATGACCTTCATTTAGACAATTCCTAGAGAGGTACATAGAGGCATACAGACTCTAATGTGGCCCTGTGATGCCCACATCCTGGTATTCATACCCTCATATAACTCTCCTCCTTACACACACAAATAGACATATGAGTAGGGGCAGGACCTGTGAATCCCTTCTAATCAAAACATATGGAAAAGTAAAAGGAATGTCACTCCAGTGAAAATTTTCAGTTATATGAAACCCTGTGTTGAAAGCAGTCTTACTCTTTCCTATCTCAGACCATCAGTGACTTGGGAAAAGCAAGCATCCATTAATCCTACAGCCTCCAGGACATGGATTCTGCCAATAATCCAATCCCTTCCCAGTCAGGTCGCAAAGAATGTAGCCTGGATGACACTTGATGAAGCCACATGAAAACAGAGCAGAGGATCCAATTAAGCAATCCCAAGACTGCCTATAGAATTGGGCATGAGATACAAAATGTATGGTGATTTAAAGTAGTGATTTTTGTGGGAATTTTTTTGAAGCAAATTAAACACATGCACACACAACAAACACTAACATAATGTGAAAAAAGCATTACACAGGTGCCTCCAAAATATGTTCTATATACCATGGCTCTCATATGAACAAACTCCCTCATATTATGCAATTCCTAGGTACATGAACCCAGCCACCCCTCAAATGCAATCCTTACATGTATAGGAGTCAGTTATTTCATATTGGACAAGGTGGCCCAAAGCACCATGGGAACTGAGGTTGGTGGCACCTAGCAGAGAGCTGCAGCCTTGTGGACATGAGCCAGGAGCTGCAGGATGACCATGAGGTGCTGCTGGGCTCACTGTTCCCTCGAAAATGACCAGGAGTAGGTGCACAAGCTGGCACGAGGGGAACATCAGGACTGGCTTCCACTGTGGCTATTTCCACCCACTTCATGACTCTAGGATGGAGACAGATGTTCTGGAGGTTAGACACAAGCTCCATCACAATACCAGACTTGAGGGAGGGGATTTTGGGTGCCGTAGAGGGGCTGCTACCTTCACCACAGAGAGCCCCTTCTTGTCCCCATCAAGCCCTCACCAGGACAAACAGCAAAGTTCTGTCGTCTGCCCTGGGAAACTATCACAGTTGTAGCAGGTGCCTTTTTCAGAGCAGAATATGAGGTCATCCTGTCTAGAATGAAAGTTCCCAGGTAGCCTGAGAATCTGAAGCAGAAACTTCAAGATGGCAGGGAGGAAGATGGTGGGAGAGGAGAATCAATTTTCCATGAGATGTGCAGCATGGTTGGGAGGAAGCTGGTTGCTGCCCCAGCTCCAAGACTTCCAGGCAGCACCTCCCCGATCCTCTGAGAAATTGGCCTCCCTTGGGAATTGAGAGTGAGTTCACAGGGTCAGACCCAGCTGGACATCCAGCCTAGCCTCTGGGTGCTTTCACTGTGGGGGCAAATGTTACAGATTGTGATTCCCTTTTACGAAGCAGATGTCATCAGCATTGATGTACAGTTGTCTAGAGACTCAATCTTCCACTCCCTGTAAATGGCAGATGAGAGGAAGACCATAAGTTGACTGTCATCTGGGCCATGTGGGTGCTGGGGGGATAGAAAGCTGGATAATAAGTACAGTTCTCCAGGAGGAGATGAGAGAAAGCACTGTACTCTTTCTGGTACTGAAATGCTTTTCCCTGCACTAAACATCAGAGAAATTCTTCCCGCATCTTGTCACAGAGGGCTCTGGATGCAGAGACTGTAGGGCCAGGAGGGAGCTGATGTGCACTATTGGGAGAGGACATGCAAATAGGGCTCCTCCCTCTGGTCCTGAGAACAAGAAAAGGCCCAGTCCCTACAGCTCAGAGAGGACCCTGCCTCCCCTGTGCCTAAGCTCTCCCTCTTCTGTGCCCAGGACTGAGGAAGAGGAGGCACCATGAAGTATGTGCTGAGCTGTGCTTTTCTTTTGTCAATTTTGCAGGGTAATATTTTTGAGAACCTGGTGATGAAGCAGTGTGAATGTGTGTGTGCATTTGTGTTTGTGCATACATATGTGTGTGACTATGTGTAACTCAGCTTCTAATGTCTGTTTTCAGGAGTTCTGTGTGAAGTGCAGCTTGTGGAGTCTGTAGGTGACTTGGGACAGCCTGGAGCATCTCCTCACCTCTCCTGTTCAGCCTCGGGATTCACCTTTACTGATTATGACAGGCACTGGGTCCGAAAGGCTCCAGGAAAGGGGCTGGAGTGGGTCTCATTTATTCATGCTAGTGGTACCATATTCTAAGCAGGCTCTGTGAGAAGCTGATTCACCACCTCCAGGGACAATGCCAAGAGCCAGCAGTATCTGCAAGTGAACAGCCTGAGACCTGAGGACAGTGGCCTTTATTACTATGTGAGAGAAACAGTGAGGGGAAGGCAATGCTGACCCAGACATAAACGTCTTCTGTGAGGTGGCCATGAGGGGATGCTCAGGACCCCCTTAGCACAAGGAGCAGCTGCAGGAGCAGATGCATGGAGGTGGATAAGGGCTGGTTTCCTCTCAGAGCCTGGAGCTTCCTATTCAGCTAACTAAAAACATGTCTAAACTGATCTTCCTGTGCCTATCATTGATGTGAATTATAAAAGTTTTGTTGCAATAGGAGCAAGCACAATCACCTACAAAATCTTTCACCTCTCCCTCTTGAAGGCAGAAAGACCCAGCCAATGTTGCCAGGTCCAGAATTCAGAGTAGCTCAAGGCAACTTGTTGAGGCCTGTAATATGAGACTGAAAGAAGAGAACCCCAGTAAGATTCCCCATAAAGACACTCTTTGCGATTCTCAGGGGAATCAAAAGAAAGGCTCTTCTTCAGTCTATAATGTAATAAGTTTCTAATTGGACTCCTACTCACACAGAAGTATGCACAATGGGTTCGGCATTGATCTCACTATTTGTCTGATAATCCATTTTATTTTCTGCTAATCTTTTTGCTCACATTTCCCTCTGCTCTTTCTGCCCTCTGTCAATGGATGATGTGGTTCCTGTGCTCTAAATCCCAAAGCCAAGGCCCATTACCTGGAGCTCAGATTCTGGCTCAGGCTGAGGAGACATCCTCACTCACCTCTGCCTGGGGCCCTCTCCTCTGGCCACTGGATTTGGAATCATGTGGAAATGCAAATGGCCATTACTATCCATGCAGATAATTGATGTTTGATCAAAGTGAGATATAAATATCATGTTGTTTTCAAACTGTCACATTGTCTCCTCCACTTCCTGTGGCTCTGTGGAGAGCTTCTGATGGGTTCCCAGTGTGCTGTGAGCTATGGAGGATACAGCCAGGTCTTTCTTTGTGAGCTGAGTCCTTGTTCCACATGATGATCACAACACACAGGAAGGAGAATAACAGCTGCATGAAGTGACTGCTCCCAGGTGGCTTTTTGTCTAAGAGCTCTGGGACTCTTTCTTTACCCTCTCTGTGACTGTGCTCAGTCATTTGTTTCCCCTTGATAATGTAAGGAAATGTAATTCCCTTTCTATCTCATGCACAGGTAAAATTGCTTCTACTGTCAGGTAGAAGCAATTTTCATGTTTTGCAGAACTATTTAGGTCCATAGCACATGTACTTTATAACATATTCCTTTCCAAACGAGAGTGTTTAATCCTGTGGACTCTGGTGGAAAATTTGGAAATTGACTTGCCCCATGGAGAGATTTCTATTCTTGCATAACTCTTGCATCTACTTGGAGACAAATGTGCTTGCTCCTTTCAAATGGGGAAAACTGGATTAACTGTGGTAGAAGCATGGCTTTTTTCTATGGGGATGAAGATGTGAGGGCTTCAGGACTGGTTGGTGGAGGATGATGGAGCCACGTTGCATATCAACTGTTAGTCAGAACAATATAGACCCAGTTTAGGGACAAATTTAAGTATTGCTCTTTTTTTTCTATTTCATTTTATAAGCATATTCACAATCTTTTTTTTTTTCCTCAAAAAATTTGCAATATGAAAACGCTTTGTCATTTATAATAAGCCACAACAAATTATTTCCTTCTTGGTTTAGGTGAGCATCATAAAGGAGAGCTGCCATGGAGCAGGATGCTGTGGGGGTCCTCAGGTGAGTAGCATAGAGGGGCCCTTAGCAGGTAGAGTGGACACTTTGTCAAAACATGCATATGTCCTTCTCTGAGGAACAAAACAGGTCTCAGATGACATTTTTAAGTAAATCTTCAAAGGCAGGTGGAACAGATATGTCCATAAAATGTTTTTGTGTGTGTGTCTGATATGGTCGATGATCTTGCAGAGTTTAATGAAAGGGAAAGCTACAGATATCACCCTGTAGGTGTTGTTCCATGAACCAGCCATTGTTACAAGGGAGTAGATGGAGGTGAAATATCCACCCTGTGGGGCTTGTTTGAGAAACTCTCCAGTGAACAGCAAAGGGATGCTGCCATAAATACATGGATGAATAACACAAATACATGTGTTTCTATTGGTTTATAATGAAAAAATGAAACCATAAGCAGGACAGCAAAAGTAAACACTGAATTTCCTCTGGATATTATCACAATATTTATTAATCAAAATCTAAATCTAATATTATACCTATGGTCTAAATATATTTGTTCAAAGATAATGATAAAATATACTATTTAATATTTGTAATAATGTAATAAATTTTAATATATAAATTTATTTGTTCATTCATAGGTTTATAGAGAAAGCATACAGAATTTGCATAGTTCCCATGTACACCCCCAAACAGGCAGTTTTATATATTGTTAACCATATGCTTTAGTTTGTCTTGTTGCAATTGATGAAACAGAATTATTATAATTATACTATTAACTATACTCAATAGTTTACTTAGGGTTCACTGTTAGTGTTGTAGAAATCTGTTTTTAGTATTTGTATTCTGCTAACCTATATACAAATATTTTTCAACTACTTCATGGTTATTTTATATTTTTATTTACTCATACATATGGGATCTTTTATTCAATAATTTCATTTGCTTGCAAAAGAAAGGATGTTGAAACATGCAATCAATAGAATATATCACCCAAATTTATATTAGCAAAATATTTTTCACTTTTGCATTGATAGGAATCAATAATTACAGGAAGATTAAATGGGGCTATCATAATGTATAGAGTTACAGCATTATAGTTAAAACAATCCACCGTGAGTTGTCATTAATTCTTTCCAAATCTAAGAGCAGGCCAGATAAGACAGTTAAATAGAGACACACTGGGGATAAGTCTTATATAATAGGTCTCAATCCTTGAGGCCCCCATTTTAGTATACATTGGGCTATATTAAATATTTAAGTGGGGAATGGATCATGAGCCTCATTTTGTCA
Source organism: Tolypeutes matacus (assembly GCA_026826555.1). Classification (NCBI taxonomy): domain Eukaryota; kingdom Metazoa; phylum Chordata; class Mammalia; order Cingulata; family Chlamyphoridae; genus Tolypeutes; species Tolypeutes matacus. Next base: position 13,698 of record JAKSZT010038166.1, read on the forward strand.
AGCCAATTTGCAAAGCCATAAACAATGTAATCTTAATTTATTAGTCATTGGGTCAGAGCATCCATGGCATTATGGAATATTTCAGGAAAATGTGTGCTATGACCCAATATGGGAATTTATGCAAGACAATAGTTTCAAAGTTAGGGTGAGGCATACATTTTTGTCCATTTCATCATTGGAAATTCTCCTAAGACTATAGGGGGCACTGTCTTAGATTGCAGTGGCGTTATTACAAATAGCACACACTGATTAGCTTAACAACAGGAATGTATTAGCACACATATTTCAGAGGGTAGATTTTCAAAATAGAGGCACAAAGCAAGAGAATGCATTCTTCCCAATATTTCTAGCATTGTGTTGCTTACTTGCTACAATCCTTGGGGTTTATGTCTCATATTACATTACAACCTCTCCATTTTCACTGACTTCTAAATTCTCACTCCTTTCATTGAGTCCAGATTTCTGCACTTAATAAGGGCTTCAGTCATAAAGATTAATGCCTACACTCCTTCAGTTTGCCCACAATAGGATCTTAGATCTTATTCTCAAATATGAATTCACACCTTAATTGATAATACATCTTCAAATAGCCCCATTAACAAATGGGTTTACACCAACAGGAACACAAATTAAGATTAAAATATGTCTTTGGTGCTTGCACAAATTAATCTATCAAAGTCTGCCTTCTTAACCCCATAGACATGTTCTTCTCACAAGAAAAAATTACATCATCCTAATTTCCTAAAAGGTCTTAAGTCAATTCAGTACCTACTCAATCACATCAAAATCAGTTATGAATTTGGCCCATCCTAGGTAAAATTTTTCTTCATTTATGGACCTGTGAAACCTAGAATATATTTTATACATTTCCAAGATATGATGGTGGAACAGACACAGGATGACTATTACCATGCTAGAAGAGAGACACTGGAGGCAGATTGTGCTTACAAGACCCAGGCAGGTGTGAGACTCAGCAGGGAAATCTCCACTAAGTTTCCAGGTCTGAGTGTGAACTGCTGATGTATTCTTTGTCCTCCTGCCTGCAAGAATGACTCCCACACATCCCAAGGGCATGGTCATGGCCATGCTCCCTGAATGTCAGGGCCTAATCCCAAGTTCTTCTAAGCATTGAAAAGGGGACCTCCTCCAAGCACCCTTCTGTCTCTTCTGTTTTGTCCCAAGTAGATGCCTGCAGTTGGACTTCTGCTCCCATGGTTCTGTCTTTTCTCCTCTGTCTATCTACATCCATGCTGGAAGTGCTCCTGCTCACAGAAAATTTTCAAAAAGTTGTTGATTTCTCATTCAGTTTGAGGGGTTTCAAGTCATCCCAAACAAAATGGTTTTCCATAGATCCTTCCTAGACAATATATTTCCAATTCTAAATTCCTCAGAAATGACTGACTGGATCTGTGA
>JAKSZT010038174.1:0-11116 GCA_026826555.1 Tolypeutes matacus
AGCCAGGTCAGCCTTGGTGAAGGGAAGTCAATGTTTCTGAGCCTATGAATAATCTCCATTCCTACTCTAGTAGTCTGCCAAAGGGGTGCTGATGAACAGTACCAGAAATCTATTTGCTTTATTTTTATTTTTATTTTTTATGGATGTTAGCATTGTTATAACTGTTACACAGATAGTAAAATATAACAACTAAACATTGTCAATGGTTTACAGTATAGTTTATAATTTAGACAGTACAGTTTAATAATTTTTGATGATATTTACATGTCCAAAGGGTATTTATTTTTTTGATGAAAGCTTTGAGTTACAAGGCCCTAAAGAGTTCAAATCAAGGTTGCTTTCTCACCAAAATCAGTTGCCTTGTGTTGAGGCAAGTTGCTCACTGATCTCTGGGATGGTTCAGCCTTCCCCTTTGGGCTTCCTTTCTCTAAGATGCAGTCTGGCATAAGGCTTGTCTCTCAGGGATTCCTCTATATTTTGGCATAGGTTTCATTTCTTAGAGTAGTTACCCATTGGGATATCAAACATCCAGCTGATACTTTAGGACATGGAAAACATAGACATTATTTTTGAATTAGTTTCTCTTGGGTCTCTTACTCTTTCTAAAAAAAAAAAAAGGTTTCTTTTTACAAAATTTAACTTAGTTTACTCACTAAAATCTGCTTGAAAACATGGAGAGGGCAGACTGCAGGGTAATTTATTGATGAACAGTGGCAGCCTGTGAAGTTAATCAGGGGCCTAAGAGGGAAGGCTCTTTTTTCATTAAGTTTTGTTTGACTGCTTGCTTGTGTGTTTGTTTCCTTTTTCTCCCCCCTCACCCCCTTTTAAAATTAGGTGTTGCTGGCCTGTTTCTTGTTTGCTGTGTTTCTTCCTCCTTGGTTTCCCCTTTTCTGTGTATAATCATTTTGTCTACCAATGCTATCTCTGTTCTCATCATTTTCCTATCTTCCACTTTCTGTTGTTCTTACATCCCACCTATCTTTATTTAGTCCTCAATTTTTTTTTGGTTTTTATTTCTATCTCATCTATTATGTTTTTGTTCTTTTATTAACTTTTTTTCTCTTTGTCTTTTCTATTCTTTTTCCCCCTATCTGCATCATTCTTGTCTTTTAATTCATTCTATAATATATTTCTATTCAGTTTCCCATTTCATTGTTGGTACAGAACTTTTTTATTCCTATTACTATACACTGCTAACATGAGTTAAATATTCATTTTCTTAGGTCTTATATATATATTCCTCTCCTAAATTTTATTATTATTATTATTATTATTATTATTATTATTATCCTTTTTCTTTTCTTACCTCCTTTCACTTTCTGTGGTCCTCATCTTTTCCTTCGAGGGAACACAGAAAACAATGGAGACATAGAATAAGAGGAAAACAGTGTCAAAGAGAAAACTTAACACACACACACACAAACAACTAAATAAAATCCTAGAGTAGAAAGAGATATTAATCAACAGAATAAAGCCAACAAAGTAAAAACTTCATGAGATAGCAACAAAAATTTACAGAACATACTGGAAACAGGAAAAGATGACCTAGTCCAATTAACAATCCAAAAACCAGGAAGACATGCAGTATATTGAAAAACTAATCAAAGCTGTCCAAACAAACATCATGAACCAACTTAGTGAAGCGAAGGAAGAGATTAAAGATATTATAAAGACACTGGGAGAACATACTAAAGAAATTGTATAAATACATTAAAAGATAACAGATATGATGGTGATGAACGGCACAATCCAAAAAATCAAAATGACACTGGAAGCACATAACAACAGATTTGAAAAGGCAGAGGAATGAATTAGTGATGTGGAAGGCAAATACATCTGAAATCAAACACATACTAGAACAGGAAGATAAAAATATTTTAAAAATCCATCAGGCCACACTGTGGGAGATGTTTTTGTGGGATGTGATGGGAGGTGTGGGAGGTGGGCAACATGGGAATTCCAGTGGGTTCCGTGTAATATTTTGGGTAATCTAAGCACCTCTTAAAATATATGTATATATATATATATAAACAACATTTTTATAAGCAAATACACATATATGCATATATATTTATATATCATTTTGCAAATGTTTGTATGTATTGTGAGAATTTTGATTTTTACCCATAATAATAAAAAAAAAATCCATCAGGGACATAAGTATTTTAATGACAATTCATAACAAACACACAAACATTCACATAAGCATCCCAGAGGGAGAAGAAAAGGGAAAGTGGACAGAAGGAGTGTTGGTGGATATAATTGCAGAAAATTTCCCAACCTTATTGATGGAGAAGGATGTACAGGTCCAGAAAACCCAGCGTACCCCAAACAGTATAAATCCGAACGGTCCTACTCCAAGACATATACTTGTCAATCTGTCCAATGCTCAAAACAAAGACAAATACAGAAAGCATAAAGAGATAAAAGAACCATCACATACAGGGATGCTCAATATTATTATGTGCTGATTTCTCATCTGAAACCATGGAGGCATGAAGGCAGTGGTATGATATAGTTAGGGTATTGAAAGAAATAACATCCAGGCAAAAATTCTCTACCCAGCAAAGCTGGCATTCAAAAATGATGGAGAGTTCAAAATATTTACAGATAAACAGAAATTAAGAGAATATGCCAATAAGTAAGTGGCCCTTCAAGAAAAACTAAAAGGACTTCTGCAGATTGAAAGGAAAAATCAGGAGAAAGAGAGTTGGAGAAGAGTGTAAGAACAAATTAATAGACAAAAAGAAAGAAAAACTACATATGACATATATAAACTAAAGAAAATAGGGCTAATGTAAGTAATTCCTTGAAAGTAATGACACTGAAGGTTAATAGATTAAACTCCCCAGTCAAGAGACACAGATTGGCAGACTGGATAAGGAAATATGACACATTTTTAGATTGTCTACAAGTAACCCACTTTAGACCCAGGGTTTCAAGGAGGTGGAAAATGAATGGCTGGAAACAATCTTACAAGCAAACAATAGCCAAAAAAGGGCAGGAGTAGCTACACTAATATCAGACAAAATAGACTTTAAATGCAAAACTATTGTAAGAGAAGAATACGGACACTATATATTAGTAAAAGGGATAATCTTTCAAGAAGAAAGAACAATCGTAAACATTTATGCACCTAAAAAAGGGTGCCTCAAAATATATGAGGCAAACACTGGAAAAACTAAGTGGAGAAATAGATGCCTCTACAATTATAATCCCCCAATTATAGTGGGGGATTTTAATACACAATCATCACCATTAGACAGAATATCTCAAATGAGAATTCATAAAGAAAGACTTTGAATAATGCATTAGAAGATCTGGACGTAATAGACAAATACAGAATACTACACTCAAATACAGTGACATATACGTTCTTCATGAGTGCACATGGATAATTCTCCAAGATATATCACATGCTAGACCACAGAAAATTTTTCAATGAATTCAGAAATATTGAAACTATATAAAGTAATTTCTCTGACAACAATGGAATGAAGCTATAAACCAGTAAGGGCAAGAAAAATAGATTAGGCACAAAGATATGGAAGTTAAAAAACACACTCTTACACAAAGAGTGGATCAAGGAGAAAATCTCAAAAGAAATCAGTAACTACCTTGAAACAAATGAAAATGACAACACAACCTATCAAAACGTATGGGATGCAGCAAAAGTTGTACTCAAGGGAAATTAAGAGCCATAAATGCATATATCAAAAAAAGAAGAGCTAAAATTGAAGACCTAACTGCACACCTATAGGGATTAAAAAAAGAACAACAAACTGACTGCAAAGGAAGTAGAGAGAAGGAAATAACAAAGATTAGAGCAGAACTAAAGGAAATAGAAAATAAGACAACACTAGAAAAACTAAACAAAATCAAAAGCTTGTTCTTTGAGAAGGTCAATAAAATTGACAAACCCTTAGCTAGACTAAAAAGAAAAGAAGAGAAAAGATTCAAATACACAAAATAATAAGTGAGGAAGAGGATATAACCACTGACCCCACAGATAAGAGTATCATAAGAAGATACTCTGAAAAATTATATGCCAACAAGAAGGATAATATAGAGGAAATGGACAAATTCTTAGAAATACATAAGCAACCTACATTGATGCAAGAAGAAATTGGTGAACTCAACAAACCAATCACAAGTAAAGAGATAGCCTCAGTCGTCAAAAATCTCCGAACTAAGAAGAGCCCAGGACCAGATGGCTTCACAGTTGAATTCCATCAAACATTCCAGAAAAAAACTAATGCAAATCCTGCTTAAGCTCTTCAAAAAATAGAAGTAGAAGGAATATTGCCTAACTCATTCTTTCTTGACAACAACAACCTAATACCAAAGACAAAGATGCCACAAGAAAGGAAAACTACAGAACAATATCACTAATGAATCCAGATGCTAAAATCCTCAATAAAATATTTGCTAATCGCATTCAACAACATATCAAATGAATTATACACCATGACCAAGTGGGTTTCATCCCCTGTATGCAAGGATGGTTCAAAATAAGAAAATCAATTAATGTAATACACCACATAAACAGATCAAAAGAAAAAAATCATATGATCATCTCTATAGATGCAGAAAAAGCATTTTAAAAATACAGCACCTTTTCCTGAAAAAAAAAAAAAAAAAACCTGCAGAAGATAGGGATAGAAGGAAAATTCCTCAACATGATAAAGGGTACATATGAAAGACCCCAATTTCTTCATCATATACAATGGTGAAATCCTAAAAGCTTTCCCTCAAAGATTGGGAACAAGACAAGGATGCCCATTATCACTGCTCCTATTTAATATTGTATTAGAAATACTTGCTCAAGCACTGAGGCAAGAAAAAGATAAGAAACACATCCAATTTGGAAAATAAGTAAAAATTTCACTATTTGCAAACAACATAGAAAGCACTGAGAAACCTACAACAAAACTTATAGACTTATAAATGAGTTAAGTAAAGTCACGGGTTATAAGATCAATGTGCAAAAATCAGTAGAATTTCTGTACAACAATAATGAGCAAAGTGAGGAGGATATCAAGAAAAAAAATACAATTTATAATAGTAAATAAAAGAATCAAATACCTAGGAATAAATTTAAATAAATATGTCAATCACTTATACAAAGAAAACTACACAACACTGTTAAAGGTAATCAAAGAAGATTTAAATATATGGAAGAATATTCCGTGTTCATGGATAGGAAAATTAAACATCATTAAGATGTCTATCCTACCCAACCTAATCTACAGATTTAATGCAATCCAAATAAAAATCAAAGCAGCATGATTTACTTAATTGTAGAAACTAAATAATATATTTGGAAGGGCAAGAGGCCCTGAATATCCAAAGACATATTGAAAAGAGAAAAATGAAATCGGAAGAATCACACCACCTGACTTTAAAACATGCTACAAATCTACAGTGGTCAAAACAGCATGGCATTGGCACAATGTTAAACATACCAACCAATGGGACTCAATTTAGAGTTCGATATAGATCCTCACATATACAGTCATTTGATATTTGGCAAGGCCACCAAGAGCACTCAACTGGAAGAGAATGGCATATTCAACAAATGCGGCTTGGAGAACTGGATATCCATATCCAAAAGAATGAGAGAAGAACACCATCTAAAACCTTATACAAAAAAACAACCCAATATGGATCAAAAAACTAAATATAAGAGCCAAGACCATAAAGATTTTGAAGATAATGTTGGGAAGCTTCTACATGACCTTGTAATAGGAAATGGTTTCATGAAATTCACACCAAAAGCATAAGCAGCAAAAGAAAAAGAGATAAATGAGGTCTCAAAATTTAAAACTTTTGCACCTAAAAGGAGGGTAACAAGAAAATAAAAAGGCAGCCTACTCAATGGGATATAATAATTGGCATCCATATATCTGATAGGAACCTAATATTCAGCATATATAAAGAAATCCTACACCTTGAAAATAAAAAGACAAACAACCCATTTAAAAACTTTTCATAACTTGAAAAGACACTTCTGCATAGAAGAAATACAAATGGCTAAAAAGCTCATGAAAAGTAGGTCAACATCACTAGCTATTAGGGAAATTCAAATCAAAACTACAATGAGATACCATGTTACACTCATTAGACTGATAGCTATTAAACAAACAGAGGACTACAACTGTTGAAGAGGATATTCAGGAATGGGAACCCTCATCCACTGCTGGTGAGAATGAAGAATGGAGCAGCCATTGTGGAGGACAATTTGGCAGTTCCTCAAAAAACTAATTGTAGAAATGTCATATGATCCAGCAATTCCACTGCTGGATATATACCTTGAAGAATTGAAAGCATGGACATAAACAGATATATCCACATCAGTACACCACTGTTCATAGTGGCGTTATTCACTATTGCCAAAAGTTGGAATCAATCCAAATGCCCATCAAAAGATGAATGGATAAACAAAATGTGTTACATACATACAATGGAATATTACTCAGTTGCAAGAATGAATACAATGCAAACATACGGAATAACATGGATGAATCTTGAGGACCTTATGTTGTGTGAAGGAAGCCAGGCATTAAAGGAAAATATGACATAACCTCACTGATATGAATTAAGCATATTGAGCAGACTCAGAGAGCTATTGTCTGGAAGATAAGTTTACAGGAATTAGTAAGGTTGAATAGGTTGGGAGCCAACGTTCATTTGGGCAAAATCTATGATAAGGTGGAAGTGGGTAGTTGGCAGTCAAGGGATATAACAGTAGTGTAATGATACTATTGGATTGGCCTAGAATGGACTTACTGTTATTCTACTATAGAATTATTATGATTCTAGGAATGGAAGCAATTACAACATTGATGTGGAGGCAGTGTTCACTGAGGGCTCTGAAGGTAAGGAAAAGGAAAAACAGGTGTAATACGGGGGCATTTTCAGGACTTGGGAATCATGACATTGCAAAAACAGATATAGGCCATTCTTATCATTCCATAACCAACAGAATTGTTGGGAATGTTTGTAACCTATAATGTAAACTATAATCCATGCTCAGTGGCAATGCCCCAAACTTCGTTTATCAATTATAATGAATGTAACACATTACTGAAGGATGTTATTATTGTGGGAAAAATATGAGAGGTATGGGGAACAGGGCATGTGAGAATCCCTATATTTTTTATGTAACATGAAATCTAAGTATCTATAAGAAAATATAATTTTAAAAATTGTTTAAAATATATAAATAACGTAGAAAAGAAATCTGTTATCTCATTAAAATACATCTTAAGAAAAACCTGCCATTGTTACATTGAATAATTTGATGATCATAGAATAATATGATCCCTTTATAGTTAATGAATTTCATTATTTGCTAAATAAGGATATTTAACTAATGGTTTATTGATTAGGTTAATTTAATATCTGGATGTGAATTTTTTCCTAAAAGTAGTGACTGACTAGCATCTAGGGAACCTGGGACATATTACATCTTCTGAGTTTCACTATTAGGAAAATTGTTTCTGGACACAAGGACAGAAAGAAATTGTCAATTTTCATTTCAACAGAGGTCATAGACTGTTGATTCCTCTAAAAATTCACAAGATGTCCCCATAATCTGGCTTCTTTAATGACTGTGTTAGCAGAAAAAGGAGAGTTTAAATGTCTGTCCGTTTTACCTCAGCCGCTGGTCTACCATGAGCTTGAACATGGCTTCAAAATTACAAATTCTCAAAATGCTTAATTCCAATGGGAAAATACCACTTCCTTTGTCTCCATTGACTCTCTTAATTGGTATCTGCCTATAGTAAAATCTCAGTGAGTAATTAGTGAAAACAGTATTATCCAGTTAATATTAATATTAACAGTAACATTAACAGTAATAGTCAAATTTTTATTCAGTCAATGGTTTGCATGTTTATGTAGAGAACTGTAATTAATTGTAGGTTTCAATTATTCATTCATCAAGTCTTGCATGCTTTCCATTGGCCCTGATTCAAAGTTCAAATGTAGGTGGGAATGACATTGTCTCTCACAAACAAGCTGTGCTTTGGAGGGAGGCAGAGTTGTGAGAACAGCAGAGGAGAGTTTGACTAGCAGATGGTTCTTAAAATCTCATCCTGGAAGTAAGAGTGTGATAGCTGACCAATGGAGGGCAGTGCAGCATTTGTAAGCAGTTAAGCTAGATCTGAACAGATAATGCATACAAGAGGAAATGGTGGGCTACATCAATGGCCACTGCTACTCTTGGGAATTCTTTTTGATTTGCACTCTAAGTGGGAGGAAAACTGCTGATTCTTTTAGTAGAGGAGTGTAATGATCTGAATTATATTTGAATTTGACCAGTCTTTGACAAAATTAGACTGTCAAGGGAGCTGACTGTAAAGGGTGATAAAAAGGTATTGCGCTACTCCTGTTGTGTGATCTTGGATTGCAGGGGCTTGGAATAAAGAAGTCCTGGCAAAGTTTGAAGTGGAGTTCAATTTCTGAGTATATTTTTCTCTGAAGCCTAAAAACCTTTTCAGATTTAACTATATTTTTAAAATATTTTTTTATTTTTAAAAAGATACTTAGATTACATAAATGTTACACAAAAGATATAGGGATTCCCATACGCCCCACTTCCCACACCTCCCACAACCTCCCCAATAAACATCCTTCATTAATGTGGCACATCAACTGCAATTGATAAACACATCCTGGGTCTTTGCCATTAAGCATGATGGACCATAGCTCACATTGTAGACCACACTCTCCCCCAAACAGCTCTGCCTGTATGTGATTATATAAAATGGCCTATATCTGTCATTGCAATGTCACTCGGGACAATTCCCAAGTCCCTAAAAAGCCCCTTTTTACAACTGCCTTTCCTTCTCCCTGACTCCAGAAGCTCCAGTGGCCACTTGCTCCACATCAATGTTGTAATTTTTTCCCTTGCTAGAATCACAATATGTCTATAGTAGAATACTGGAGAGTCTACTCCACACCATAGCTCTTCTCCCAATCTTGAGGAGTCTGGGATGGTGATGTCCATTCCACCTCCAATTGAGAGGGGCCTTATATCTCATGGGAAGATGGATGGGACTATCCTGCTAGCAGCTGCAGACTCTATCCATTCCCTGGGACAGCTGTTGTCCATCATCATCTCCCTGCCAGTTGTCCTTGGTGAGTCCTATGAGCTGTAGAGTAGGAGTTGCAGTTCCACCAAGGTTCCAGTCCCAGCTGGTACATGGACAGCCCAAAGATTCAAGTCTCTGGATATAAACCTACAAAATCCACAAAAGCACAATGTATAGGTTTGAAAAGAAGGAACAGATAAGCCATGTGCAGGGAAGACATAGTTGAGTCCAAATCTGTCACTCTCAGGAGCACAAACTCCAAAGTCAGGCCCAATAGCAAGGCACTAACTCCAGAGCTATCTATTCTGACCATAGGACCTGAGTGTCTCCATAGCCCTCAGGAGCCCCACTATTTCGATTGATATCCACTTTAAAAGTCTATGAAATCCTACTAAGATGTGTGTTACCTCTGGGATGACCTCCTGACTCACTTTGAATTCTCTAAACCATATAAACTCATTTGTCTTTACCATTTCCCCCTTGTTTTCAAGGTCTTTTTCCAGTTGCATTGCCAGTTGGCACTTGGTAGCAATCCCTAGGTGCCAGGGAGGCTCACCCCAGCAGTCATGTCCCATGCTGGGAGGAAGGTAATACATTCATATGCTGAGTTTGGCTTAGAGAGTTTCTGGAGGCAACCATTAGGCACTCCATAACAGTGGGCTAAGTTTCAATTTCAAGACCAAAGGCTTATAAGCCTAGTCATCAATATCAAGGGCCCATCAGTGGATCATCCTCTTTTGCCAGTCATTGCCCCTGCACTTGGGCAACTGTTGCTGTTCCCTTGGAGAATATGGAAGAGCTCTTCAGGATGTGAATTCAGTATTTCCTCATTTATTGAGTGATTCTCCACCCACTGTGATAATGCCCCATGAATATATGACCATTTTTATATACCTTACATGAATGATCAGGTGAACTTCCTCCCATGCATCCCCCCATCCCTGACACTCCAAACCATTAATCCTTCCCTGTTCCACTTATAACCCCTCTTGATCCAAAGTTTCTTCAAAGATGAAACCATTACAATAACTGAATACAATGAATAGGAAAGTGAAATAATAATAAGTTTAAATGTAAGAGAAAAAAATACATGAAATTTTAAAAAGTAAAAATAAAATAAAAAGATTGGGATATTAAAAAAGTGAAAAATATGAAAAAATTTTTTTTGACATTTTGCCTTTCATCACTACAATATCTGGTGTCCAGTCGGTACCGTGGCATCTTTCCCCTCTCATTCCCCAGTGTCTCAAAATTTTTCATTTTGCTTTCAAAGCAGTTTGGGTCACAGGAAAGTCACACATAGAATACAAGAGACTCTCATATGCCCAACATCCTCCCCTTTTCCTCCACTCCCCCATATTAATACCTTTTTATATGTGGATGGTAGCTTTGTTATAATTGATATAGAGAAATATAACTACTAAACATTGTCAATGGTTTACACTGTGGTTTACATTTTAGACCGTTCACTTTTATAAATTTTGATGATGTTTTCCATGTCTTGTGTCCATCACTGTAAGGTTGTGTAGAACATTTCCACTGACCACTAAATATCCCCTGTTTATCTATTTTATTCCTCCCACCCGGGGTCACAGCGACCCCCTGGCTTGATCATTGGACAACAAGCATCATAGTTAATTGCAAAGAGTGAGGTCTTGACACATTGGTTTGTCCTCCCCTATTAAGAACTGCCCTTGCTCTTGAGAGACTCCTGCCTGTCTATTTCTGAACAAATCAGTCCTCCCAAAGATGGGAGTCCAACGCCTTCCCACTTATTATGTGGGTCTCCACCCACTGATACAACACATTATTACAGAATGAACACTCACACACTCCCTAGAAGCCTGCTCCAAGTGCGCCCTGTCCCAAATGCCCCCCTCAAAGAACACCCTATACTACGGACCCTTCCTTGTCATATTGCCATAAAAGCATTCCCACCTCTGTACTTTTAATCCCCAAACCACAAATCCCCAGTGTTCTCCTGGTCCCTTTTCCAACCATCACCCCAGTGTCCTGGA
>JAKSZT010038178.1:0-17093 GCA_026826555.1 Tolypeutes matacus
CAAAGCTATGGGGCGGTGCAGGCAGCCAGATCGATGTCTAAAAATATAAAATACCCTTCCCTGTCTTCCAACCGAACCCTCCCTTCTTTGGGAAGTGTCCCTTCCTCCTGGCTCCGCAAAGGCCCGTGTCTTATCCCTTGGTGGCTAAGGAAATTAGCTGCGTTCCCCGACCAAAATCCCCCCTCCGGTTCACCGGGTGCTGACTAGCTCGTTTGCTCTGTTCACACAAGATCCAAGGGGCGCCAGGCAGCCAGCTCCCCAGAAAATAAAACTTTTTCGCCCCGCCCGCAGCTCCAAATGACCGTTTTATTTTTATTTTTTCAGTAACTGCGGGGCTCAGCCGCCTGTGCCAACCTCCACCGGCAGCCTCAAATCTCACGACTCTCCACCGTTCGGTTCACGCCGCCGATCCGCGCAGATAGATATCCCAAGCTTCTCACTCCACACGTGCACAGCACAGACCCCCGGGCAGGACCCCGTCCCCAATCTGCCTTGCTCTGGGAGCTTGCAGTGTGCGCCCTCCTACACCAACGCCATCTTGCCGCCCTCAATCTCTGAGTTGGTCTTTATAAAGGGTATTTATTTTGGGTAGAAGTCCACAGATACCAGGCCATAAAGCGTTAAGTTTCTTCTCTCACCACAGTCCTTTGCCATGTGTTAGAGCAAGACAGCTGTGGGCGTTTGCCAGAGTTCAGGCTTCTGGGGTTCCTCTCTTCCCAGGGCTGCGTTTCTCTCCAGGCTTAGCTCCTGTTTCCTCCACAAGGTCAGCTGTAGATGATCAGGCGAACAGCTTGTTTCTCTCCTGGGGCCTTCTTTCCAACATCAAAACTGCTTCTCAAAAGACTGCTTCTCAAAAGACTGCTTCAACTGTCCTTTGCCTGGCCTTTTTTTTTTTTTTTAATATATATATATCTGCATATTTGTGTATTTGCTTACAAAAATGTTATTTATATATATATATGTACATATATTTTAAGAGGTGCTTAGATTACCCAAAATATTACATGGAACCCACTGGGATTCCCATGTTGCCCACCTCCCACACCTCTCATCACTTCCCACAGAAACATCTCCCACAGTGTGGCCCACCACCCTCAATGAACTTACACATCCTGGAGCCTTGCAACCAACCATAGACCACAGTACACACTGTAGACCATATTCAATTCCCCACCCACCAAGGGGTGGGGCTCAATGCCCTAATCCTAACCTAATCATGCCCAGATTAACAGATCAGTTTACAAGCATGATTCAATTATATTTTTGGAATTCATAATTATATCAAATTCCCCAACGGTTACATTCCACCCTCTGAATTCAAAAAATACATTACAATTCTCATAAAAAACCTAAATCAGTAACTATTCAAGTACAAAATCATATCAAAATCATTTTAAAGAAATACAGTTCATCTTGCGGCAAAGTCCCATCTGTTATAGACCTTTGAAACTTACAAAACCATTTAACTGCTTCCAATACACAAATGGAAAGATGAAAGATAAACATTTTCAATATTATAAGGAGAAATTGGGATGTTAAAAATGAGTCCTTGATCCTCTACAGTTCAGTAAACTTGCAGGGCATCCTCCATTCGATTTCAAAGTCTGAGAGTCAATTTTAAGATGTTTTCTTTTCCCTGAGGCCACATGGGAACCCACCCTTTCCACAGACTTGCCCAAGAGCCATTTTCTTGGTTCCACCCTCATCAAGCATCTGGGTGTTGACCAAGCTCCAGACCTCACCCTCCAAGAGTGTTGGGGTGATTGCCACACCATACCCAATCTTTGGGTTAGAGTCTTAGCCCCCCTAGTACAGTGAGGTGAAGATAACATTCCCCCTAACATTTGGCATACATGCTCAACCCTCTCACAGCAACGAGTTGACCACCTGGCCTTCCCTAACCTTTGGTAAACAGGCTCAACCCTCTCAGAGCAATGGGTTGACCACCTGGCTTTCTTTAATCTATGGGAGATAGGTACACCCCTCTCAGACAAATGGGGTTGTTGACCTTAACTGCCCTAATCTTTGAGGAATGTGCTCCAACCTCTCTGCACCCTGGGGTGGCAAAACACTTCCTGAACATCGGGTGGGGACATCCACCTTCTTTAACTGCTGGGGAAAACTCATCCTCTCTGCACCATGCAGCATCAAAACTTTCTCAGAACATTGGGTAGTAACATCCACCCTCTTCAACTGCAGGGGCAAACTCACCCTCTCTGTACACATGGGTGGGGCTCCTCTCTTGGACCAAGGAGTTGTCTTAAGTCCAGATCTCTGCTTCCACGGTTTTCTTCTTAAAGCTGATTCTCCTTCAATCTCTCCTTTCCATGTCCTCTTTTGTCCAAGCAGACAATGGTTTTGTTCATACAGCTCTCTCAAAAACTTTGTTGATTTAGCATGCAGGAAGCAGGGGTCCAAGCCATCAGACAGTAAGACTTTCCACAAATCTTTCCTAGATAACTACATCTTCAATTCTGATTTACAAGTTCCAAGTTTAGTAAAGTCTTCAAAGAGGGCATTTTCATCTGGGAATTTGATTTCCACAAACTTGGAATTTCCAGAATCAGTTTCTGTTTTCTTTGTGCCCAAAAGTTCAGTTCTTAGTGTATTTCTCTCATCTAGTATTTTGCTATAAGCTGCAAGGAGAAGCAAAGCCACATTCTCCGAGTTTACCTTGGAAAGTTCTTCAGCTAAATGTTCTGGTTCGCCATTTTCAAATTCTGTCTTCCATATAACACCAGGAATTAATCTTGTTAAGTTCTCTGCAACTTTAAAGCATGGATTGCCTTTCCTCCAGTTTCCAATAAAAGATTCATTTACTTCTAAGTCATCATAGAAAGTCTCTTTAGTGTCCACATTACTATCAACAGTCTCTTCAAAGTGATTTAGGCCTTTTTCATCAAGCATTTCAGAATTCCTCCAAAAAATACCCCTTACCCATTTATAAAACCGTTTTAACATTTTGGTAATCACAAAAGTACTTCCCCACTCCTCGGTACCAAATTCTGTATTAATCAGCCAAAGGGGTGCTAATGTGAAATACCAAAAATGGGTTTGTCTTTATAAAGGGTATTTATTTGGGGTAGAAGTCCACAGACACCAGGCCATAAAGTGTTAAGTTTCTTCTCTCACCACAGTCCTTTGCCACGTGTTAGAGCAAGACAGCTGCGGGCGTTTGCCAGAGTTCAGGCTTCTGGGGTTCCTCTCTTCCTGGGGCTGCGTTTCTCTCCAGGCTTAGCTCCTGTTTCCTCCACAAGGTCAGCTGTAGATGATCAGGTGAACAGCTTGCTTCTCTTCTGGGGCCTTCTTTCCAACATCAAAACTGCTTCTCAAAAGACTGCTTCTCAAAAGACTGCTTCAACTGTCCTTTGCCTTGCCTTTTATATTCAATTCCCCACCCACCAAGGGGTGGGGCTCAATGCCCTAATCCTAACCTAATCATGCCCAGATTAACAGATCAGTTTACAAGCATGATTCAATTATATTTTTGGAATTCATAATTATATCAAATTCCCCAACGGTTACAATTGTTGATTCAGTTTCTGCCAATTCAATGGCTGTCTTGGTGGGAGGAATGATTCCTGGAGCTTCCTGCTTTCCCATCTTCTCCACCATCTTTTAAGCATGTTCTACTTCTTGAAACCCTGTACATGTCCTGGAAATGAACCCAAGGTAATTCATACTTACTATTGGGTAAGTTGTCTATTATTATTCATACCTAAATAAGTATACCAAGTTATACTAATATATATACTCTATTATGCACACATATATAAATATGTATATACATGTACTCAAATACATTCATATATTTATTATTCTTCTGACAAAATAGGCTCATTTTATAATATATATGCTACCCTTTATCTTGCTTTTCTCCATATATCATACTTGACAGAGCGTTCTCTTTTTCAACTTCTATTGCTCTCTTTCACTCTGAAAACTTTTTTCAAAACTGCATGCTTAGTCTTTAGCACAAAGTCTAACACATCATTAGAGCTCAATTATATCTGGCAAAATACCTAAGTGATAGAGATTTGCTTATTCTGTATTATATCTTATAACCTTGCATCCTGCCCCTCAAATGTTTACTTCCAAGCCCCTATGCCAAGCAACCATGTAACTCTTAAAAGTCACCAATTCCGTCTAATTTATTTCATTTCATTCCTCAGTAAAAGACTAACTTACAAACACAAATATGATCATATAATTTTGCTGCTTCAAATATTTCAATGGTTTCTACTAGCAATTTTCTGTGAATCCCTAATATTTTGAATATAAAATTTCAGGACAAATATTTATATTTATTTAGATTCAGATTGATACCTATAACCAGATAGAAAGTTGGCAAATCATAAGAACTCTCAGAAATAAAGACCTTTAAGGATTCACTTGCTGTATTCTCTAGAGTACAGACTAGAACCACCAAAATCCACAAATGAGAGACGCATCTGGACTAAGCATGTTTGGGTGCCTTTTGAGATATTTAGAAGGATGACTGAATTAAAGGACATAATCTGTTCTAGTTGCGTCTCTGGATGTACCAAATTAAGGGGAAAGCATTTTGTATAAAGGGCCAGACCTTGATTAGACTGTTATTTTGTGGCCCTGGGCCAGGGATCGAACCGGGGACCTTGAATATGGGAAGCCTATGCTCAACCATTGAGTCATATTCACTCTCCTGAGTTGATTTTTCCATGTTTCCTTTTTTTTTTTTTTTGGAGACACCAGTGATGAACCAAAGATGTCACACATGGGAAGCAGTCACTCAACCCCTTGATCCACATCCACTCCCTAGATTTATCTTGATTGACATCCAAATTAATCAGGATGCATTGCTTTAATTGCATGATTCATGAAATCATCAAGTTTATAAAGAGATTGCTTACCATCAAAAATTTCTTTCTTTTTGTTCTCATGATGGCTTCATCAATAAAGTATTGTCTTCACCTGTTTTTCCAATCTAATTGGTTTAGCGAGTAATGAAGAAAATGTTCAACATGACTTCCTTTATTTTTCAATGAATTTTTCATCAGAATATAACCATTTAATATGACTACAGATATTTCAGGTAGGTGGTCTTCTGAGGCTAGGTAAGGTAATTGTGAGCATATTTCTCCTGATTTAAAATGCATATATAATGGTCAGTAGGAAATTTATCGCATCTTAACATTCATGGGTTGATTTTACTGTGTCCACAACAATGGGAGAGATAGATCTAACATAAAGCTAATGTAAATGTTAACATTAGTGGACTTCAGTGATACAATCCCTCAGGAATTCATATTTGAACTAGGAATGAAAGAAAATGATTATGGAGTGAGAAGGTATTTTTGTGGATCATGGTGGAAATGAATCGTGAAAATGTGCTTAGTATATATATGGAAATACTTTCAGTGTCTTTTGAGGTTTTGTGAAGAAATGTCAAGGATCAATCTCTGGAGGTCTAGTGGGAACCTTAACTAATATTGAAGACTAAAGGTGATGTAATGTTTATATTTTTGGAGAGAGGTAATGTTCTGAAATATACTCCATTTTAGGTGTATATAATTAAGCATATAATGATGATAGCTCAGAGAAGCATTCCAGAGAAATGGTTTGTTTCTTTCAACTCAGAGATAGGGATGGAAGAAAGTAAAATCAATTAAATATGTAATCATGTCAGGATAGTGGATAAAAGGAGAAAAGAGAGGCTAGGATTTAGTTTTAGAATTTTCCAATAATATATTGAGCTCTTTTTGCAGTGGATAAGTGGAAGAGGTAATACAGTAATTTGAAAACAGGAGACTAAGATGTCAGAGAAAGAAATAAAAAGCAAAGGTCCCCAAAGGGGGTCATGAATCAATTATATAAGCTTACATGATAAGATGGATTGTGAAGAGAGGGAGAGGCTTCAGGTAAAAGGGATTGAATTTATGATTAGTTTATAGTTTCCAACCAAACAGGAGAGTAAGAGTTCAATTGGATACATTGAACTCAGTCAATGGAACCATGACTTTCTAATTTAGTAGGAGAGAAAGAGTAGCCAATGTGTGTGAACACAAGGATTATTAAAAAAATATTATGCTATTAAAGGGTAAGTGGACAAACTTCATGATCCATCTGCTTAGTAGGAGGCGATTCAATCTTTTGAAAGTGAAAGGCAATGTGAGAATGTGTGAAATTCAAAAAACATGGAGAATATTTGGCATGTTTATGGAGAATATTGGAATTATTCAATTACCAATACAGAATTAATACAGTAGAGTTACCACATACTCAATAGACACTACTGTGACTCTGTGCCTGAAACAATATCCTAATCATGTGCTCAGTCAGATGCCATCAAAGAAAATTGTTAAGTATGTGGAGTGTTTATTGGTAGACATAGAAATAGTAGGATGGACATAAGAAAAATCAAAATATTGTTCTTGGTAAGTATATATTGAAATGAGTAAATGTGGATTAAACTGTACTGAAATAATGAGGATAGATTCAGTATAATTACTGATATTTGGCAAGGGGATCAAGGCACTGGAAGTTTCCATGTGGGAGGTAAATCTGGGCATGAGAAGCAGTCATGTAAACAAGCAAAAAAAAGTGGCTATAACCACAGGCTGTGGCCCTCGGTTATTGAAGTGACAAGGTACATTCCAGGGTAAACCTAGGTATGGTATGTAAAGGTCTAGAAATTTAAGCATGGCATATAGACAAGGCAAAATTCAATTCCTAGCTTTATCATTTTATAGCCATGTAATTTTGTCATGCTACTAAATTTTCTGATCTTCTGATCATGTCCTTTTTCATAAATAAAGCATAAATTTTTTTTTCATAAATAAACCATAATCTAAGATTATTTTGAGAATGATGTAAGTGAATCTTTCACATTTACTACACCATTTTCCCTTTTTTTCTAAATTTCAGATGCAAAGGGGTATTTCCTTCTGTTTATGACACATTATCATTTTGCCAATGAAATATAATTAATCATTAACAAAGTGTTAAGAGGAACTTATAGTTCATAAATTATTAATGCCAGGATGTTACAATTAAAGATGATTAATATTGTACAGGATATCAGCAACCATTTACCTAAAATATCAAATAGATGAAATAGGTACCTTCCTGTACCCACCCAGTCTGTTTTCTGAGCCTCTTTGCCTTAATGAGTTTTCTGGCATATGGCAGAACATTACAACCCACATAATCTATTACTTTCTGATGAAGGGAGTTTAAGGACTAGATATGGAGGATCGATGATATTGATACCTCAAATGGTCTAAATCCTTAATTGATTAACTCCATCATCAATTGCATTTTCAATTTTCATGGACAGGATCAAAGTCTTTTGGAGATATATCTAAAAGTCAGGGTTCAGGGAGTGATATTTCTAGAAATCTCATGTGGGAAAACCAAAATGATTTCAGACAAATATATACAAAACAGCAGGAGTAGGGCAGACCATGAAGGGAGTGAGTGTCTAATGGACTGATAAACAGCTAGTTCATAAACCAAAATTCCTTAAATCTGAGAAATCCCATAGTGTTTTTCTATATGGGGAGACCAAAATCCTCACGTGGCCTGAATTAGAGATACCTATTTTTGTAATAAGGGAGAAAATGTAAAATTCAGATCACTGTGGGCTAATTGACATATACAAAAATGGTTTACATATTCATATCTATAATATATCTGTATAGATATTTTATTTATAACAACAAGAGCCATAGTCATCTCTTATTACATTGGAAGATGACAGTCTTCCCTCAGTTTTACTGAAGCACTCTGTGTATTTGTTGGTTGGGTGCAGTATATTTAGGGTATTAATAATCAGTGAAAGTTAGGATATTAATAACAATAGGCTCTGGAAATTGTGGCTTCTTTCTCCATTGCCAGCATTGCCTGCTTTATTCTCTGCCTGTTCCTGAGAGTCAAAACTCAGGAATATAGCTGATGGTCAACTTGCAAGTGCATATCCTGGTGAGTAAGGTATTGCTTTTCCTACTGAAATTACATCTCTATTGCTAGAACATGGCCAGATTTCTCCTATTACACTGTCTGTTCTAAGTGTACTCAGGAGACATTCAAGGATCTGAGAATGACTTAAGGGTGCCCATTACTCTGGGATAATTATGATGGGTCAGCAACAGATTAAGAAATAATCTCCTTCCAATATTTACACCAATTTGTTCCAGCCTCCATTAAGGCTGTGTTTTCAGAGAAGAGAAGGAGCCCATGGCATTGGTGGGGAAATAATTTCCTCATTATCCTTGTAAGTGGTAGTAATGGGTTTAGGATTGTGGTGACAACATATGACAGAGGTGAGTAAGAGCACAACTTGACACTCCAAATGGGAGGTAGATATTTGAACATGTGAGTTGAATCCAGTGTTAAAGGTGCTGTGCTAAGTGTTGCATAGTGTTCAGAGCAGCACAAGAAAGGGTTAAGCAAGGTATGCCATGAAAAATAATTTGTTTATTTTCTCTAATAGCAAATATATTAAAGTGTATATGGATATTTTTGTATTTTGAAAAGATGTTTGGATTTCTTATCACCACCTTGTCCCTAATCAACCATTTCCCTCTTTGTAAATAATATTTGTGCAAATTTGAAAGTAGAAGCAATGAATAAGGGAATATTTTTCACTTGATTTTGCTTGTTCATAGAGGGAAAGTTTAGTAGTTACAGCAAAATTTTAGATTCAGTGAAAAATGTTGAAGAGCTGGAGAGACCAGAACACATTAAGAAGTTAACTCTATCTTTTATATGAGAATCAAGAAGATAAGATAGAAAATGATAATTACAATTTGGAAGCTCAAGGTAAAATTGAGTATGGCCTCCTAGAGCTAGGAAGAGTGAATCCAGGATTTCAAGGGTCCCTGACTTGTGCTATTAGACTGCCTAACCTTATCTCTTATAATCACACCACAATCTATCTATCTATCTATAGATATCTATAGATACCTATCTATCGATCTATCTACCTTTTTATGTACCTATCTATCTACAATCCATCTTTGATCTTCACCATCATCATCTATCTAACTCTCTGTCAAATGTTTCCAGTTTATCCTTTAACTATTCAACTTGAGCTTTCTCATATGCCATTCCAAGTTCTGCCCTTATCCTTTCATAAAACTTAAAAGTATCTGGAAGAAATTTGTGTCTTCACTTATTAACTGACATCATTTTTCACACTGCTGGTCTAATCTTTCAGATTACAATTTCATGTATTTCCTGCTACTTAATCTCCAATAAACAGAACTGTGCTGAGAACCTAATGAACATTATTTAAATGGATATATAAATTGATTAAATATTATCGAATAATTTTTATGCTTTAGGGACTATGTTGGTATTTTACAACACAGTCAAAAAATATTCAGGATACATTTTCCTTATATAAGCATTTGTTTTGGGTAGACATTATGATTATTGTATTCTTTAAAAAAAATACTATTCAACCACTGTGGAAACATAATTTTCCCTTTATGGAAGAAAAAGTTGCTTCAGGCTTTCAACCTGGCATGGGCCTCAATGACCACAGAGCCTTAATGTTTTAAGGCATATGATCAAGCGTCCTTTGCTAATGAAGTACTGTCAATATGCTGTGTTCAAGGTGTGCTTCCCTATTATGACCTTCAATGTTTACTTTTTCTTCACTGTAGCCTGTCTTGGAATTAAAGATAATGCACTGTTATTAGCAGATAACTCAAAATCCATTGTATCTCTTTCATATAAATAGGGTATCAACTCTGCAAATCATATGTGATTTCTCAGTTGTAGCAAGGAGTGGAACTGTGGAAAGTATTATTAGAATTTATCCATGTCCGGAGACCAGGAGGGCGCCAGGAATCTCTGTATTCACACAAGAAGGGACTTCATCAATAAATTAGTAGATCCTTGGAAATATCATCAAAAAATGCCCTTAAGTGAGTGATATTCTCTTTTTTTTTAATTATGGGTAAAAATCAAAATTCTCACAATACATACAAACATTTGCAAAATGATATATAAATATATATGCATATATGTGTATTTGCTTACAAAAATGTTATTTATATATATATACATATATTTTAAGAGGTGCTTAGATTACCCAAAATATTACACGGAACCCACTGGGATTCCCATGTTGCCCACCTCCCACACCTCCCACCACATCCCACACAAACATCTCCCACAGTGTGGCCCACCACCCTCAATGACCTTACACATCCTGGAGCCTTGCCACCAACCATAGACCACAGTTCACACTGTAGACCACACTCTCTCCCACTCAGTTCTGAGTGGTGTGTGCTGATTTAAAATGGCCTACATCCATTGCCACAACAGTACTCAGGACAACCTCCAACTCCCAAAGAAGCCCCTGTATTTCAACTGCTCATCCCCTCCCTACCCCAAAAGTGTCCAGTGGCTACTGGCTCCACCTCATTGTTATAATTTCTTGCATTGCTAGAATCACCATATGTGAACAAGAGAATACCATATTGGCATATACTAGTCTCTATTCAAGATTACATCTGCCATTGCCTTTGGCTTTAGGCAAAAGGATATTAATATACTTATTGCAGTTAAACTTTCACATAATATTCACTGCCATGGACCTCCTCTTTGAGGTTTTATTTTCACTTTACCTCCAAATATCTAATCTTCATTTTATTCATTTATGCATAAGTGTAAGGTCTGGAATGATTTCCTGTCTCACTTTGAAACCTCTTAGCCATAAAACTCATTTGCATTACATATTTCCTCTTTTATTCTAGGTCTTTTTCCAAATGCATCAGTATTTGGCACTAGGTAATAATTACTTGGTGTCAGGGAGGCTCGTCCCTTGGGGACATGTCACATGCTGGGCAGAAATTATTGAGCTTATATGCTGAGTCTGGCTTAGAGAGAGGTCACATTTGAATGTCAAGGAAAAATTCAGAAGGTAACTCTTAGGTAATATAAATTACTAGGCTAAGTTTCAATTTCACAGGAACAATGTTTAAGTACAAGCATGAATATCAAGTGCCTGGCATATTGGTCTATCCTCCTGTGCTAGGCACTGCTCATGTGCTCTAGAGATTCATAAACTCTATTAGAGAACATAGCAGGACTCTGAAGGATGAGAAGTCAATATTCTGTTGTTCATTGTGTGCATCTCCACCCACCAAGATAACCCCACATGATCACATTAACACATTCATGTTCCATAGAGGCATGCCACAGGTATACCACTCCCCAAAAATTCTCCCACCACTGATGACCTAGAACAGTGACCCTCCTCTCCCACAATAACAACCCTTCTGCAATCCAAGACCTCCCAAAAAACAAAGCCAAAAATTCATAATGAAATACAATAAATAAAAATAAAGTAAATGTAAAAATTTTTTTAAATTGCACTGTGCCTTTCATCACTTTAAGCTCTATTATCTTTTACGCATACAGACAATTTCTTCTGTATGTTACCCCAGTGTTTTATTTTTTCTTAATTTATTTTCTAATAAGCTTTAGGTTACAGAAAAGTCACATAGAATATATAGGGGAATCCCATATACCCCTGTCCCCCCATGTCCTCCCTTAACAATAACATCCTACCTGAGTATGGTACATTTGATACAATTATGAACAACTATCAAAGCATTACTACTAACCATGGCAATGGTTTTTATTATGGTATACGTTTTGCACTGTGTACTTTTATAGATTCTTAAAAAATGTATAATGACCTGTACCTATCAATGCAAGATAATGCAGAACAATTCCAATGTCCCCAAAATACCCCATATTCCACTCATTGTTCCCTCTCCTTTCACTCAGAAAGTATAACCAGTAATTTAAATTACTAAACAATAAGCTTTATAGTTACATGCATTAACATTGAAGACTTGACGTACTGGTCTGTTTCTTTTATTAAGCACTGCCTATGTACTTGATATTCTTGCCCTTATATTTGATAATGTAGAAGGATGGGAATTTAATATTTTCTTATTTATTGTGTGGGTCTTCACCCACTGAGATGACACCCTATAAGAAGATGAACATTCATATTCCATAGAAGCATGCCCCAGGTGCACCCTTTCCCACATATTTCCCCACTATCAATGCTCTGCATCAGTAAACATCCCCTACATATTTACCAAGAGAACATTCCCACCATTGTGGTGTCAAACATAGACTAACAAATCCCCAGGGCTTACCTGTTCCTTCCTCCAGCTCTCCCCCTACTTCCTTGGATATTCCAACCCAACTCTCTCACCCTTCTCACCTTCACATTCCAGTACCTTCAACCATTATTTACCCCACCCACTGCCAAACCACCTCCTTCCTTCTTACCATATATTTGCTCGTATTGAGCACCAACTTACCACACTAATCTCCCTTTCTCTGCTGATAACCTTTCTTCCCAACTCTAACTCTATGAGTCTGTTCAAGATGCTTAAGTCTTATCAGTGAGATCATGCAATATTTGTCCTTTAGTGACTGGCTTACTTCACTCAACATCAGGTCTTCAAGATTCAATCATCCATGTTTTCATGTGTGTCAATACTTCATTCCTTCTAACAGCATTGTAATATTCCATTGTATGTATATATCACATTTTGGTCATCCATTCATCTCTTGATGGACACTTGAGTAGCTTCCAACTTTTAGCTATAGTGAATAATGCCACTATAAACTTTGGTATATGTGCTTGTGTCCCTGCTTTCAATTCTTCTGGGTATATTCTTAGTAGTGGGATTGCTGGATAATATGACATTTCTATAGTTATCTCCATAGGAGTTGCCAAACAGTCCTCCAGAACGGTTGCACCATTCTCATTCTGAACAGCAGTGGATGAA
This sequence comes from Tolypeutes matacus, assembly GCA_026826555.1. Classification (NCBI taxonomy): domain Eukaryota; kingdom Metazoa; phylum Chordata; class Mammalia; order Cingulata; family Chlamyphoridae; genus Tolypeutes; species Tolypeutes matacus. The sequence continues at coordinate 12,807 of JAKSZT010038178.1, forward strand.
GTTTCCCTTACCTCCACATCGTCTCCAATACTTGCAGTTCTCTGTTTGTTTATATATATATATATCTGCCAGTCTAATAAGGATAAAATGATATCTCATTGTACGGTTAATTTGCATTTCTCTAATAGTGAGTGATGTGGAACATCTGTTCATAAGCTTTAAGCCATTTTTGTTTTCTCTTTAAAAAAGCATTATTCAAATCTCTTGCCCACTTTTTGAAATAGGTTGTTTGTCTTTTTACTTTCAAGGTGTAGAATTTCTTTACTTATGCTGGATATAAGTCGCTTATGAGGTAAGTGGTTTGCAAATATTTCTCCAATTGAGTAATCTGCCTTTGCACTTTTTTGAAGCACAAAAGTTTTAATTTTACAAGGTCCATTTGTGTGTTTTTTTTTTCATTACTTGCACTTTGGGTGTAAAGTTTATGACAACATTTCCTACTACATGATCTTGTAGATGCTTTCCTACACTATCTCCTAGGAGTTTTATGCTATTAGCTCTTATACTCAGGTCTTTGATCCAACTTGAATTAATTTTTGTATAGGGTAGGAGATGGTGATCCTCATTCTTTTGGATATGCATATGCAGTTCTTCCAGCACCACTTGTTGAAGAGTTCATTCTGTCCCCAGTTGATTGGGCTTGGTTGCCTTGTGGAATATCAGCTGACAATATATGAAAGGATATATATAAGAATTTGCAATTTGGCTCCATTGGTCAGGATGTCTACCATTGTGCTAATACCATGCAGTTTTGACCACTTTAGTTTTGTACTGTGCTTTAGAGTCAGGTAGACTGATCTTCCAATTTTGTTTTTCTTTTTCAATATATTTTTGGCTACTAGGTTCCCTTGCCCTTACAAATAAATTTCATGATTGACTTTTCCAATTCAGTAAAAAAAAACCTTTGCAATTTTTACTGAGATTGTGTTAAATCTGTAAATCAATTTGGAAAGTATAGGTACCTTAAAGATAGTTGGTGTTTCAGTCCATGAAGTTGGAATATTCTTCCATTAATTTAGGTCTTCTTTACTTTCCTTTAACAATGCTGTGTAGTTTTCAGTGTACAAGTACTTTATATCTTTAACTTTTTCCTAGATATTTAATTTTTTTAGTGTTATTGTAAATGGATTTTTTTCTTGATTTCCTCTTCAGATTGCTCATCAGTGTACAGAAATTGTACTGATTGTTGATTTTATATCCAGCCATTTTACTGGCCTCGTATATAAACTCTAGAAAATTTGTTGTAGATTTTTGGGGTTTTCTACAGATAAGATCATGTCATCTGTAGAATGTAAAATTTACTTTTTCCTTTCCAATTTGAATGTATTTTATTTCATTTTCTTGCCTAAGTGCTTAAACTAGTACTTCTAACACAATGTTAAATAAAAGCAGTGACAGTAGACATCCTTGTCTTGTTACAGAGCTTGAAGGGAAAGCCCTTAACATTTAACCATTGAGTATTGTTAGCTGTGGGTTTTTTCATATCTACTCTTTATTGTGTTGAGGAAGTTTCAGTCTATTCCTGTCTTTAAAAGTGTTTTTATCAAGAAAGGTTGTAATTCCTAGTCAAATGCTTTTTTTCTGCATCAATAGAGATGATTATGTGATTTTTTGGAGGACTCAATGTGGTGTATTACACTGATTTATTTTCTTATTTTGAAATATCCTTTCATACCAGGGATAAAACCCACTTGATCAGGATGTATAATTCATTTGATGTGTTGTTGAAAATGATTAGCAACTATTTTGTTGAGGATTTTACCATCCAGATTCATTAGAGAGATTTATCTGTAGTTATCTTTTCTTGTGGCATCTATATATGGCTTTATATGGTATTAGGATAATGTTTGCATAATAGATTAAGTTAGGTACTGCTCCCACCACTTCTATTTTTTGGAAGAAGTTAAGCAGGACTGATGTGAATTCTTTCCACTATGATTGGTAGAATTCACCTTGAAGCCATATGGCCCTGGGTTTTTTTTTGGGGGGTTGGGTAGTTTTTCATGACAAATTCATGACAAATTCCTCTGTTTGTGATTGGTCTATTGAGGTCACCAATTTCTTCTTTTGTCAATGAGATTACTAATGTGTTTCTAGAAATTTGTCCATTTCATCTAAATTATCCATCATGTTGGCATACAATTTTTCAAAATTTCCTCTTATGTACACTATTTCTATGGGATTGGTGGTGATATCCCTCTCTCCTTTTATATGCATCTTCCTTCTTTTTTCTTTGTTAGTCTAGCTAAAAGTTTGTTAATTTGATTACTCTTCAAAGAATCAACTTTTGGTTTTGTTAATTTTTCTAATGTTTTTATTCATTCACAATTTCACTTAGTTCTTCTCTTATCTTTGTTATAGCTATCTTTCTGCTTGCTTTAGGTTTTGTTTTTTGTTCTTTTCCTAGTTCCTCAATAGTTGCATTTAAGTCTCTGGTTTTAGCCCTTTCTTCTTTTTTAATATATGCATCTATGGCTATATATTTCCCTCTCAGCACTTCATTAGCTGCATCTCATTGGTTTTCATAGCTGTGTTCTCATTTTCATTCATTTCAAGGTAATTATTGATTTCTTTTGCAATTTCCTCCTTGACCCACTGATTGTTTAAGAATGAGTTTTCTAATTTCCATATCTTTTTGCCTAATCTGCTTCTCTGCCCCTTACTGATTTCCAGCTTCTTTCCATTGTGGTCAGGGAAATTACCTCATATAATTTCAATCTTTCTAAACTCATTGAGACATTTTCTGTGACCTAGCATGTGGGGTATCCTGGAGAATGATCCACATGCATTCAAGAAGAAAATGCATCCTGTAACTGGCTGTAATGTTCTGTGTATATCACTTAGGTCTAGATCCTCTAATGTATTTTTCAAGGTCTCTGATTCTTTATTAACCTTCTTCAAGATGTTCTATATAATGTTGATAATGAAGTATGAGTGTCTACCACTATAATTGAAAAGGAATCTATTTCTATTTTTAGGTTTTCCATTGTTTGTCCCATGTATTTTGGTTAGTTGTATAAATATTTATGATTGTTCTTTCTTGTTGATATATATAATCCGTTTTATTAATATATAGTGTTCTTCTTTGTTTCTTACAATAGTGTTCTGTTTTTTGTATACTTTGTCTGATATTAGTATAACCACTCCCACTTTTTCTGGTTATTTTTCGCATGTAAAGTCATTTTTCAACCTTTCACTTGTAACTTCCTTAAGTACCTGGATCTAAGATGAATTTCTTGTAGACAACATAGAGATGGTTCATATTTCCTTATCCATTCTTCCAAACTGTGTTTTTTTTATTGGAGAGTTTAATCCATTAAAATTTAATATTAATGAAAATATTAATTTAGTATTAAGGTGATACTTGCATTAACCATTTTTTCTTTAAGTTTATATATGTCATATTTTTTATTTATCATTTTATCCTTTTTCTTATTGCTACTAACAATTTTCCTTTCTATACTCTTCTCCAATGCTGTCTCTCCTGTTTTTTTGTTTTTTTTTTTTTCTCTTATCCTGAAGCACTTGCTTTAATATATCTTGAAGGTCATGTCTCTTGTTAACAAACTCTCTTAAATTCTTTTTCTGTTTGAATATTTTGAACTCTCCCTCATTTTTGAAAGCCAAATTTGCTGGATATTGATTTATTGGTGGGCAGTTTTTCATTTTCTTTTAGCACCTTAAACATGTCATGCCACTGCTTTATAACCTCTATGATCCACAATTATTTCAGGTGGGGAATGTGACCTTGAAAGCAAGAAATTATAGCCATGCAACATATCTTTAGTTAGGCCTAATCCATCATTGTGTCAATGGTAAATTTCATGTGTGTGAACCAAGATCATACAAATGAAGACTTTAAAATGGAATAAATTCATGAATTCATAACAATCACCAGGCTGAAATTAAAGGTGTGATTAAACACTCTGCCAGCAAAAGTTTTGGAAATTTAATTTTAGGGAAAAATTAATTTGTCATCAAAATTATAAAATGAGAACATATAAAAGAATAATTAAAAAATCATGACCATATCCTTGGTATTTGAAATATATGAAAGTCTTACAAAGTAATTAAATAGCTATGAACTTGAGAAGACAAAAGATAGAATCTGTTCAATAGAATAACTTACCATGTGTAACCGTTGGGGAATTTGACATAATTATGAATTCCAAAAATATAATTGGATCATGCTTGTAAACTGATCTGTTAATCTGGGCATGATTAGGTTAGGATTAGGGCATTGAGCCCCACCCCTTGGTGGGTGGGGAATTGAATATTAAAGGCAAG
>JAKSZT010038178.1:25910-76078 GCA_026826555.1 Tolypeutes matacus
AGATGTTCTATGAGCTCCTACTGAGGTGTGCGTAAGAGTTACCTCTGGGATGACCTCCCGACTCTCTTTGAAGTCTCTTAGCCCTGCTCATCCCCTCCCTGCCCCAAAAGTCTAAGCACCTCTTGAAATATATTTATATCTATATAGATGGCATTTTTGTAAGCAAATGCACATATATGCATATATATTTATATATCATTTTACAAATATTGGTATGTATTGTGAAAATTTTGATTTTTACCCACAATAAAAAATAAACAAATTAAAAAAAATTCTCATATTTCTCATTAAATATTTTCCTGACACATGTGAGTTATTTCTCTGTATTTTCTTTCATCTCTTTGACCATTTTTTAAAAAAGCTTCATTTGATTTGTCCAGATTCTTGTCTTTTTCATTGCTCATTTCTGGATTTTTATTTTCTTCCTGTTGATGGTCATGATTTCCTGTATCTCTGATTGTCTTGTATTCTTTATTACACACTGTATATTTTATTTTAAAACAAATCATTTATAAGATTTTATGATTTATGTTTGTGTAAGTCTAAATACCAATGAATCAACATAGTCTTGATTGGGAGGGATATCTCCCAAATAAATTGTTACCATGGCCTTTTGCCTGTAATACCAACAGCACTTCTGTCCTGAAAAGTTTTCAACATCTATACAGTCTCTATAAGCTTGTTCAGGGTGGAAACCCTTATTTGCTCCCACATTTGCAGAAGAGAATGAGAACTTCACTCCTCTCAATGTGAGGTTACTGCACAAGGGGAAAAAAAATATCCATGTGCCCTAGAACTGGAACACAGCTTCTGATGTAGATGCATCCACCTTTCCCATCCTGTAGCCACTTCACATGCAGATTATTTACCTGCAAAGAACTGGCAGAACTTGGTTACTGTACTGGATTTGATATTCCCCAGGCATTTCTGAGCTTGGATGGAAGGTGGTCATGGCAATTTAGTGCAGATACCCAGAGGAGGCTCTGATAGTTTCTTGTATACCAGGAGACTGATTGACCACAAGAAATGAAATCTCTTGCCTTTGTCCCCAAATCCACTACTAGACTTTTATCACTACATTTAAAAACATATTATTAAAGCTAGAAACTCCTATAAAATTAGAGCTGGTGAGGGAAACTCAGACTTCTCTCAAATCTTTTTCTACTGCCCTATCACTTGTCTGATAGGGTAGTAGACTTGCCCCTTGGCCAAGTTAAAGTATGCTAAACCGTGGTGATATATTAGAGTTCATAGTTACAATGCAAGTCTGGAGAGATAAGGCCCAAGTCTGGAGAAATAAGGCCCAAGGCCTTACAGAGGAATGTTTTGCCCCTTCAAACTCTAAGTGTGGGTCCAACAGGCTTCCACAAGACTGCTCTGCAATATAAGACTGTGGCAGTTTTATGAGTCCCAAAAGGAACAATATTATGTTTGTAAATTAATCTATTCCTCTGGCTGTGTTTATATTACATTCGAGTTGCTTTTGATTAGATTATCTGTTAAGACTGCTTTTAGGCCTTTTTTCTTTGACTATGTCAATTAAGACATGACTCAGTTTGAGTCCTAGCCCCCTTGATGGACCTGCTATAAATGGACATTCACAAAGACACACAGAAAGACAGACCTCTGTCATTCTTGATCCTGCCATGTGACAGAAAGGAGAATTTTCAAACACGTGAGACCCAAGGGAAAGAAGAGCCATTCACCTGGCAGATTACAGCTGACACTGTGAAGAGTGCAGAACATCTGAGACTGATATAGAAAGCCCAGAAAGAAACAAGTCTTACACCAGGAGAAAGAGAACTAAAGGTTCACTTAAGTATGACATATCAAAAGCCTGGAACCACAGAGCTTAAGAAGATGAGGTATGCCAGAGGGGAATAGAGACCAGGCAGAGATCACCCACCATCTTTCTTGAACACATGGTACCTGACTATGCTGAGAAAGCACCTCTTGTGTTAACTTGAGTTAGACATTCCACAGCCTTGGTATTGTAAACTTTTTTCCCAAATAAATACCCTTTATAAATGCCAACAGATATTTTGCATCTGCACCCCTATGGCAGACTAATACAATGATGGTTTATATCACTAGGGCTGCTGTTACAAATTACCACAAACTTGGAGTTGTGAAACTATAGCCAACTCTCAAAGTTGTTTTAAAAAATGAGCTAAAAGTGGTAACAGCACAGGTATTACTCTGTGATATTCAATGTGTTCCTGCGAGTTCCTCACAGGAACCTCTGAATCAGCTTCCATCTTCCTCTTCTTTATGTATGTGATAAAGGGGCAAAGAGAGTTTAGGACACATACCAGCCAAAGATTATGATGGCCACTGACATGGGAAAACAAACCTCAGGCAGTCCAGCTCCAAAGTAACGTGATGGCAACTCTTTTATTTCACACTGAACACCCAGTGAAATTTCTGGGAGGAACACAGAAAAATGACCACCCCATATTATTCTGCGAATAAATATCACCCTAAATTTGAAAAATAAATATATGATAAAAGGGGTATGAAATTTTTCCTTTTGGAGTATTGAAAACTTTCAAAAATTCACTGAAGTAGTGCCAGTACAACACTGTGATGAATATGAGAGCCACTGAGTATCCACTTTGAATGGATTGTACAAAACATGGGATTGTATAACACAATATTATTAGTAATATTTTGATGATGTTCCTTCAGAGTTTGTAAGAATTGTTTCACAGCAACACAAGCTTTTGGTGGTGGGGTATTGTATGGGTGCCCTGTATGATGATATACATGCTTGTTTCTAAGTTCACAACTTATATTATACACTTAAGTTTATGGGTGTTCATGTATGAATGATAAACCTCAAGTTTAAAAAAGTTTTAAAAAATTTTACCAAGTGTCGAAATAATGGCCAAAAACATAAAACCCCTGCTGCATTTGGGGACTAAATAGGACAAAGAGGAAGAAACATTTGTCACCTTTATGGATAATATGTATAAAGAAGTTTGTTGAGGGCTGTTTCCTCTAACGATGGAAATACCAGACTGTACAGTGCAGGGCTTCTGAGGGGTGGGTTCTAAAGCAGTAGTCGGGGCCCACAAACTACTAATCAGCCCAGTTGTGCTTCTGGAAACCCAGCTGCTTTTTGCACACTGACCTGGGACACTGAGTTTCAGGCCTTCTCTTCTTCTACCTGATGGTATGATCCTGTATGTTTCACCCTCTCTGATCCCCAATATATTCACCAATAAGTATGGACATCTGACTGGACAGGGGGAAGAGGAGATGGGGTGGAGGAGGGGAGGATTCTGAGCCTGTGGGGACTCTGTGGAGTGAGTCACACAGAGTGGTAATGTAGGTGGGCCAAAAGGACATTAGAGAGATCCCATTGTGATGCACTGAGAGCTCAGTCATGGATTGGCCAGGTCAGTAGACAGAGACAGTGATATAAAGCCCATGCTGAGGGCATTTTGCGGGCACTGGAATTGCTCTACATGATTTTGCAATGAAAATACAGACCATTATACATTGTGTGGAAACCTTTAAAAGTGTATGGTGCAAAGTGTAAACTATAACATAAACCATTGACCATAGTTTGTAGCAATGCTTCAATTTTAGTTCATCAGTGGTAACAAATGAACCCAACTCATGTATGATATTACTAATATGGGTAAATGTGAGAGGGGGATGGGGTGCAGCATATGGAAATCTCCTATATATTCTTTTCTTTTTTTTCTTTCTTTTTTAGGGACCAGGGCCAGCGAGTCTGGGAGCCAGAAGAGGCAGCATAGGCATGTTCCTTCTGCTGGCACCTCCTTCCCTGACCTCTCAGCACTGATACTGCTGGGGAGGTTGCTTTGGTCACAGCCTCACCTGGGTTTAAGGCACAGACTCAGGTCTCCTGGTCCCCAACAACACCCACCTTCTCTACCCTTGGGACATCAAGCTGAGAACTAATGGGATGGGATAGGAGTGGAAACATTAAAGTTATGTTTAAATTTCAGTTTTACCACATACTTCAACACATTAATTTATTTTTTAGCCATTTAAAAGAAAGCTAGAACCTTTTCATGTGGGTGGGATATATGTGCCATTCCCAGACACAGGACTAGTAACCCACTGTTTTCATTTGGCTTCTTTGTCTCTCTGTCCCTTTCCCTACTGGATGATGTGCAGCACTCTCCTGGTCTGCAGATCTCCAAAGTAGCTCACTCAAATAACTGTTTATCCTTCCTCCATTGTTTTTATGAGAGAGTTAAGCCTTTCCTACCTCTAGTATTATATATTGCCTAAGAGATACATACTGAAAGCCTCCTTGTTGCTCAAATGTGGCCTCTCTAAGCCAAACTCAGCATATAAATGAACCCATTATGAAAAATGTTCTGTGATAGTTCTTGTACACATCTTTACATCATACTGGTGAAAATCTCATAGCATTTGGAGACAAATACTTCCCATTAGTTATGGAGAGTTTAAATGTCAGAGTGGGAAATATTTCTATGGCCACATAGATGTTTAGGAACATCTCTAAAATCGGTGATTTGTGCCACTGATATTCTCCGACCCCTGGATATGGTTTAGTGTAAACAAGAATGGATGGAATATCTTACCCCATGTTCTCAAGTTCCCCATATTATTTTTCCAGTAGAAACTAGTGCCTAAATTCCCTTAAAGTGGAGAAAGGGAATTGAGTCTCCTATTTTACCTTGACTCTGGTTTTAGGCTATATACATGTATGATGGTTTTGCTAATGTGTTAACTCGGCCAGATAATGGTGTCCAGGTGTTTGTTCCAGCAAGCGCTGGGCTAATTGTAATACAAGAGCATTTTTGGACTTCAATCACCAGTGAGTTTACTGTGTGTATGGCTGATTACATCTGCATCAATCAGGGAGATTGCATCATCAATGGGTGACTCTTGTATCCAATCAGTTGAATGCCTTAAAGGGAGAAGTGATTTCAACATTCAGAGAGAATTTCCCAGCTCATCATTGGGCAGCCAACTTCTCCCAGAAACTCATCAAGGACCTTTCATTGGAGCCCCTGGTTTGCAGCCTGCCTGCAGAACCTGGACTTGTGCATCCCCACAGTCGCATGAGAGACTCTTTTAAAATCTTATATTATTGATAGTATCTCCAGTTGATTCTGTTTCCCAAGAGAACCAGACTAATACAACAGGCAGAAGAAGAAACAGATCAAATTGTTTACTTTCTGTGTGGACATCCATACAGCCCTTTCTCTCAGAGCCTCATTTCCCCATGTGTTAATAAAAGGGATCATCTCCATTTTTCTGAAGTCCATTATGAGACTGAGAGTTTTGGGGCAGGCACTGTACCCAGAGAACCAGTGCTTTGTTGTTTAAAGTGATGTTTGAACATCCGCTCCCCTCTGTTATCTCCAGCCACAAATGTAGAATCTGGAAGCGAATGAGTGCTACATCCATTCCTTACTAAATATTATACATACATAGAGAATCTTCACCTTATTACACATTCCATTTCCCACTAACCTACACTTCGTGGTCCACCTCCATAAGTCTACTTATTGTATTTTGTTCATATCTGTGAGATCAGACAATACTCTTACTTTTTTGTCTGACTTATTTCACTCAACATAATATCCTAAAGGTTCTTCCATCTTCTCATGTGCTTCCCCAATTGATTTATTCTTACACCTGAGTAATATTTAATCATATGCATATAACATATCTTGTTTATCCATTAATAAGTTGACTGACACTTAACTTGTTTCCTTCTTTTAGCAAATGTGAATAATGCTACTATTAACATCAAGGGCAAATATACGTTCATGCCTTTGATTTCAGGTCTTTTGAATAGCTTCCTAATTAAGGGAATAAAAGATCATATGATTTTTTTTTTATTTATTTACTTTCCAGAATAATTGCCAGATCATCTTCTACAGTGGATATTCCATTTTACAGTATCAACAACAGTGAAGGAGCATTCCTATTCTTCCACATCCTCTCCAGGATTTAAAGTTTTCTGTTCTTTAAATAATGGTAATTCTGTGTGCTGTGAGATGAAATTTCCTGGTATTCTTTCTTAATTTTTAAGGGAGCTTTAGATTACATAAATGTTACATAAAAAATATAGGGGATTCCCATATACCCCACTCCCTCACTCACCCACACTTTCCCTATTAACAGCACCTTTAATTATTGAGGTATATTTGTTAAAGTTGGTGAACATATATTTAAGCATTGCTGCTGAGCATAGGCTTTAGTTTACATTATGGTTTACACTTTGCACCACACAATTTTATAGGTTTTTGCAAAATATAAAATGGTTTGTATCCATCATTGCAATATCATGCAAAACAATTCTTATGTTCCATAAATGCCCAATGCTAAACCATTTTTCCCTCTTCCACCCCCAGAACCTCTAGAGACCATTGCCTTTATACCAATCTTACACATTCTTCAATTACTTGAATAATAATAAGCATACTTTAGTCCATAGTTGCAATTCCCATTATGTTGGTTCATTCCTCAATCTTGATTTTAGGATGGTCAAGACCACTCTGCTTTTGTTCGAAAGGGTACTTAGATACCATGGGGAGATGGGTGGAGGTGTCTGCTCTGTAATTGTAGACATTCTTTGTTTTGGGTTATAAGCATTGTCTATCATCATTCTTTTGTTAGTTTTTCTGGTTTAGTCCAATGAACTAGAGAGTAGGTATTGAAACTCTGCTGTGATTCAGGGCTCAACTGGGATATGAAGAGCCAAAAGATTTAATTCTCTGGGATATATATTTAATGGGTATAGTCTTAATTATAGGTTCAAATAAAAGGGGCAGAAGAACCATTTGTAGGAAATATATAAATGATTCTAATTATAACATATTGGGGAGATAGGTTATCATAAAATCCAAGATATATTCCAAGGTGCCATTTCCTAGAGTTGTCTGCCCTGCCTATAATTATTTGATGTCTCTAAAGCCCTCAGGAGCACCCCTGTTTGAGGCACTATTTACTGTGGCACTGTTAAATGTGGCAGTCAGTGTGATTCTCCTGAGATATGCATACACATAACCTCTGGAATTATCTCTTAACTCACTTTGAAAGCTCTTAGACAAAAAAAAAATTATTTTTATTTAATCTTTCCCATTTTTAGTCTAGGTCTTTTCCAAATGCATTGCTAGATGACATTTGGTAATAATCTCTTGGTTCCAGGGATCTTCATCTCTGGAAGCCATGCCCCACACTGAAGGTGAAGGAATGAGTTTATATGCTGTCTTTGGCTTAGAGAAAGGCCACATTTGAGTAAATATGAGACTTTCAGGAAGTAATTTAGGTAATATGTATTACTAAACTAAGTTTCTAATTGACAAGAAGAAAGTTCATAAGTACACACATCAATATCAAGGGCCTGGCATATTGATATATCCTTTTTCACTAGGCACTGTCGATGTACTCTAGAGATTCTTGCCACTCTATTAGAAAATGTAGCAGGAATTCCTAGGATGGAAATTCAATATTCCTTTGTTTATTCTGTGGGTTCCTAACATGGAGACATAACCACAGTAGCACATGAATACATTCATATTCCATTGAGGTAAACCCCAGGTTCACCCATCCAGAGATTCCCCCCACCACTGACATACCACACCAGGAATCCTCCCCTGCCACAGTTGCAACATTTCTGCAATCAAAAACTTCTCCCAAAACAAAGGCAAAAAATAATAAAATAAAAAGTAAGTTTAATTAATTCCATTTTGCATTATACCTTTCTTTAAATTAAGATCTGTTACCTTTTATGTATACTGACAATTTCTTCTGTGTGTTCTCCCAGTGTCTTATTTTTATGACTTTATTTTCCAAGAAATTTTAGGTTACAGAAAAGTCACATAGAAAATATAAGGGATTCCCATACACCCCTCCTCTACATTCTCCACATCCTCACATACCAAAAACTTCCTATATGAATATGGTATATTTGTTATAATTGATGAACAAATATCAAAGCATTGTTACTAACCATGGTCAATGGTTTACTTTATGATTTATATTTTGCACTGTACACTTACAAGTTCTGAAAAAATGTATAATGGTCTGCATCTGGCAATATAAGATCATGGAGAACAATTCTAATTCCCTCAAAATGCCCTATATTTCACCCATTCTTCCTGCCACCTCACTTCAGAACCTGTGGCAACCACTAATTTTCAATTTTGGAAAAATAAAGTTCATAATTATATGCATTAATATTGATGGTATGACATACTGAATTGCTTTCTTTTATTATGCACTGCCTGTATCCTCAAGAGATTCTTGTCCCTCTATTTGAGAATGTAGCAGGAATTCCCAAGTTAAGAGTTTAATGTTTTCTTGTTTATTGTGTGTGTCTCTACCCACTGAGATGACACCATATGAAAAGATGAACACATTCATATTCCATAGAAGTATGCCCTAGATGCACATTATACCACATATACTCCATCACTGTTGCACTGCACTAGTGATCCTTCCTGGCCATATTGGCCAAAGGAACATTCTCACCATTGTAGTTCCAAGCACTGACGGAGAAATCCACAGACTTCACCTGTTTCTTCCTCCAGCCCTCCCCCTCTTCCATGGACAGACCAAGCCAAACCACTACCCTCCTCACCCTCACAAGCCAGCTCCATCAAACTCACATCCCTGCACCACCATCAGAGCCACCCACTGTCAAACCACTGCCTTCCACCTTATTATGGCTTTTGTCTATATTGAGCATTGGCTTCCCACATTCTACTTCCTTTCTGTCTCTTTTTTCTATTTTATTTTATTATATATATATATATATATATATTTTAAATGATGCTTATATTACATAAATGTTACACAAAAAATACAGGGATTTCCATGATCTCCACCTCCTATACCTCCCATAACATCTCACATAACCATCTTTAATTAGTGTGGCATCACATGCAATGGATATGCACATCTTCCAAACTCTATCTCTGTGTGTCTGCTCAATATGCTTAGGTCATATCAGTGAGGTCATTCAATATTTGCCCTTTAGTGACAGGCTTAGTTCACTCAACATAAGGTCTTCAAGATTCATCCATGTTGTCACATGTTTCAATACTTCTTTCCTCCTTACAACTGAATAATATTCTATTTTGTGTATGTACCACATTTTGCTTATCTGTTCATCTATTAGTGGACATCTGGGTTGCTTCCAACTTTCGGCAAGAGTGAATAATGCCACTATGAGCATTGGAGTGCAAACAATCTTTTCATATCCCTGTTTTCAATTCTTCTGGGTTATACTCAGCCATAGGATTCCTGGGTCATATGGCAAGTCTATAACTATCTTCTTGAGGAACAGTCAAACCATCCTCTGCAATGGCTACACCACTCTACATTCCCATTAGCAGTGAATGAGTGTACCCTTAGTTCCATAGCCTCTCCAACACTTGCACTTCTGTTTTTAATAGCCATCAGTCTAATAGGTGTAATATATCTTGGCATAGTTTTGATTTCTATTTCCCTAATAGTTAATGATGTTGAGCACCTTAACATGTGCTATTTAGCCATTTGTCTGTCCTCTTTGGGAAAAAGTCTATTTAAATCTCTTACCCATTTTAAAAATGGGTTGTGTGTCATTTTATTTTTAAGATATAGGATTTTCTTTATATATGCTGGATATTAGGCCTGTGTTGGATAAGTGGTTTAAATATTTAATCCCATTGAGTAGGCTGCCTTTTCACTTTCTTAAAAAACTCCTTTGAAGTGCAAAGTTTTAAATTTTGCAGAAGTCTCACTTATCTATTTTTCCTTTCATTCCTCACTTTGGATGTAAAGTTTATGCAAACTTTTCCTAATACAAGATCTTGTAGATCCTTCGCTACCTTATTTTCTAGGGGTTTTATAGTCTTAGCCCTTATATTTAGGTCTTTGATCTATCTTGAGTTAATTTTTATTCAGGCAGGGCATGGGATGTTGATCCTCTCTTATCTTTTGGTCATGGGTATCCAGTTCTGCCAGCACCACTTCTTGAAGAGGCCATTCAGTCCCATTTGAGAGGACTTGGTGGCTTTATCAAATATCAGTTGACTGTATAGGTGAGGTTCAATATCAGAAGTCTCAATTCAGTTCCATTGGTCAGTATATCTACACTTGTGCCAATACCATGCAGTTTTGACCTCTATAGCTTTGTAATATGCTTTTAAGGCAGGTAGTGTGATTCCTCCAATTTCATTTTTTAAATATGTTTTTGGCTATCATAGGCCCCTTGCCCTTCCAAATAAATGTCACAATTAACTTTTCCAATTAGGTAAAAAAAAAAATGCTGTTGTAATTTTTATTGTGATATCATTAAATCTGTAATTCAATTTAGGTAGGACATACATCTAAATGATGGTTATTTTTCTAATCCATGAACATGAAATATTCTTCTATTTATTTAGGTCATCATTAATTTCCTTCACCAATGCTGTGAAGTTTTCTATGTACAAGTCCTTTACATCTCTAGTTAAGCTTATTCCTAGATATTTCTTCTTTTAGTTGTTATTGGAAATGGATTTTTTTTTTCAATTTCCTCCTCAGATTGCTGATTATTAGTGTATGGAAATGCTACTGATTTTTCCATGGTGATCTTGTATGCTGCCACTTTTCTTAACTCATTTATCAACACCAAAATCTTTGTTGTAGTTTTTCAGGGATTTATACTTATAGGATAATGCCACCTTCAAATAGTGAATATTTTACTTCTTTTCTAATTTGTATGACATTTATTTTTCTTGCATAAGTGCATGAGTAAGTACATCTAACACAATGTTAAATAAGAGTGATGACTGTGGGCATCCTTGTCTTGTTCCAAATCTTAGAGGGAAAGTCTTAAGAATTTCACCATTGATTATGATGTTAGTTGTGAGTTTTTCATATATACCTTTTATCATGTTG
The DNA here is from genome assembly GCA_026826555.1 of Tolypeutes matacus. Lineage (NCBI taxonomy): Eukaryota > Metazoa > Chordata > Mammalia > Cingulata > Chlamyphoridae > Tolypeutes > Tolypeutes matacus. The sequence continues at coordinate 36,798 of JAKSZT010038178.1, forward strand.
CAGAAGTTTCTTCCTATTCCTATTTTTTGAAGTGTTTTTCATCAAGAAAGGGTGGTGTATTATGCAAAATGTTTTTTTCTACTTAAATAGAAATCATGCTTGGTTTTTTTCTTTTGATATGTTAATGTGGTGTATTATATTGATTGATTTCCTTACATTGAACCATCCTTGCAGAACAGGGATAAAATCCACTTGTTCATGGTGTATAATTCATTTAATGTGCTTTTGAATATGATTAGCATGTATTTTGTTGTGAATTTTAGCATCTAAATTCATTAGAGTGGTCTGTAGTTTTCTTTTCTTGTGGTACCTTTATGTGGCATTGGTTTTAGGGTGATATTTCCATCACAGAATGAATTAGTAATGTTCCCTCCACTTCTATTTTTGGAAATGTTTATGCAGGTGTAGTATTAGGTCTTTCTGGAATGATTGGTAGTATTTGCTTGTGAAACCATCTGGTGCTGGGCTTTTCTTGGATGGGAGATTTTTGATGATAAATTAAATTTCCTTACTTGTGATTGTTCAGTTGAGTTCAATAATTTCTTCTTTCATCAATGTAAGTTGCTTGTTTCTAGAAAATTGTCCATTTCATCTAAGTTATGAATCTTGTTGACATATAGTATTTCAAAATATTCTTTTATGATACTCTTTATTTCTATGAAATAAACACAAAATGACTCTCTCATTTTGTATTGTATTTATTTGTATCTTCTCTTTATTTTCTTTGTTAGTTTGGATAAGGGTATGTCATTTTTATCAATCTTCTTAATGAACCAGTTTTTATTTTGATAAATTTTTCTAGTGTTTTTTTTTTTTATTCTCAATTTCATTTAGTTCTTCTCTAATCTTTCTTGTTTCCTTCTTTCTGCTTCTTTTGGGATTAATTTGTTGTTCTTTTTCTATTTCCTCCATGTTTTCAGTTATGTCTTTGATTATAGCTCTTTCTTCTTATTTAATATAGGCATTTCTGGCTATAAACATCCCTTTCTGCACTTCTTTTGCTGCATCGCACAGGTTTTGATATGTTGTGCTCTCGTTTTCATTCATTTAATGGTTGTTACTTATTTCTTTTGCAATTTCCTTCTTGGCCCACTGATTGTTTAATAAGAGTGTATAGATTAACTTCCATATCTTTGTGCCTATTTTGGTTTTCTGTCCCTTACAACACAATGAAGTAATGTTCCTATTTCTCCACATCCTCTCCAGCACTTGAAGATTTTGTTCAATACTGTCTATGCTTTATAGTATGAGGTGATATCTCATTTTGTTTTCATCTGCATTTTTTGAATAGCTAGTGATGTTGAACATCTTTTCCTATATCTTTTGGCAAATTGCATTACCACCTCAGAAAAAGACCTGCTCAACTCTTTTGACCATAATTTAATGGGGTTGCTTGTCACCTTTTCATTAAGTTTTGAAATCTCTTTATGTAACACAGAGATCGGTTCCTTAACATATATATGTTTTCCAAAGATTTTTTTCCCATTTAGAAGGCTGCCTTTTTACTTTCCTATCAAATTCTTTTGAATAATAAAAGTGTTTAATTTTGAGGCAGTCTCATTTATATATTTTTTCCCTTCCATTGCTTGTGATTTAGGTGTAAGTTTCAATAAACCAACCCCAAGCACAAGATCTTGAAGATGTTTCCCTATATTTTTTTCTAAGTGTTTTATGGTTCTAATTTTTATATTTATTTCCTTAATCCATTTCAATTAATTTTTATATAAGTTGTGAGAGAAGTGTCCTATTTCTTTATTTTACATATGGATATCCTGTTTTCCCAGCACCATTTGTTGAATAGGCTATTCTAACCCAGTTGTGTGGTTTTGACAGACTTGTCAAAAATAACTTGATCATAGATGTGAAGGACTATTTTGATTCAATTCCCTTGGACAATCTGTTTATCTGTTTATCTTTATGCCAGTATCATGCTTTTTTTAAAAAACCAATGTAGCTAGACAATACTCTTAACTATTTATTTATTTTTTTAATAATCATTTTTATTTTTTAAAAGAAGTTTAGATTACATAATTGTTACACAAAAATTGTATGGATTCCCATATAGTCCACCTCCGAGACCTCACAAAACCTCCCACACAAACATCCTTCATTTGTGTGGTACATCACCTGCAATAGATATACACATCCTGGGGCTTTGCCACTAAGCATGGACCACAGTTCACATTTTAGATCACACTCTTTCCCACACAATTCTGCATGTGATATGATGATATAAAATGGCCTATATGTCATTGCAATGTCACTCAGGATAATTCCCAAGTCCTGAAAAGGCCCCTGTATTACAACTGCTTTACCTTCTACCTGCCCCAAAGCATCCAGTGGCCCCTGGCTCCTCATTAATGTCGTAATTACTTCCATTGCTTGAATTGCAACATGTTTATAACAGAATACCAGTAAGTCCACTCAAGTCCATTGCTCTTCCCCCAATCGTGAAGAGTCTGAGATGGTGATGCCCACTCAACCTCCAAGTGAGAGGGGGCTTTTATCTCATAGATAAAATGGATGGGATTGCCCTCCCTGTAGCTGCAGACTCTCTCCATGGCTGTTATCCATCATCATTCCCTCCAATGTGTCCAGGGTAAGTCCATTGAGTTGTAGAGTAAGAAATGAACTCCACCGAGATTCTGGACCCAGCTGGCACATGGACAGCCCAAAGATTCCAGTCTCTGAAGTACACCTACAAACTCTGGCACCACATATAGGTTTGAATAGAAGGGCCAGATGGACCGTGTGCAGGGAAGACAAATTTGGGTCCAACTCTGTCACTCTCAAGATCAAGGATTCCAAAGTAGGGCCCACTGATAAGGCACCAAACTCTGGGGCTATCTGCCCTGATATAAAACCTGGGTGTCTCCAGAGCCATCAGGAGCCCCTGTTTGGGGTCGTTTCCACATTGGAAATCTATGAGGTCCTATTGAGATGTGCATAAGAGATACCTCTGGGAGGACCTCCCAACTTACTTTGAAGTCTCTTAGCCATATGAACTCATTTGTCTTTACCTTTTCCCCCTTTTATTCAAGGTCTATTTTCCAGTCATATTGCCCACTGGCACTTGTTAGTAATCCCTCATTGCCAGGGAGGCTTATCCCTGAGAGTCATGTCCCAATGGAAAGAAGATAGTACATTCATATGCTGAGTTTGGCTTAGAGAGAGGAACATTTGAGCAACAAGGAGGCTCTCAGGAGGCAACCCTTAGGCACTCCATAACAGTAGGCTAAGTTTCAATTTCAAGACAAAACTCATAAGGCTTGGCATAAATATCAATAACCCATCAGTGGATCATTCTCCTTTGCCAGACACTGCCCCTGCACTTGGGGGACTGTTGCTACTCCCTTGGAGAATATGACAGAGCTCTCCAGAATGGGAATTCAGTATTCTCTCATTTATTATGTGGATCTCCACCCACTGTGAACATGCCCAGTGGGAATTTGAACAATTCTATATACCTTTTATGTATGTTCAGATGAACTTCCTCCCATGCAATCCCCATTCCTGACACACCCCATCAACGATCCTCTCCCACCCCAGTTGTAACACTTCCATGATCCAAAGCTTCTTTAAAGATGAAGTCAATACAATAGCCAAAGATAATTAATAGGAAAATGAAATAATAATGATGTTTAAATATGAGATAAAATACATGAAAACTTAAAAAAACACTAAATGTAAAATAAAATTAAGGGATTGGGTTATTCAAAGTGTGAGAAAAACTTTTTAAAATATATTAAAAACATTTTTTTTGACATTTTGCCGCCTTTTATCACTACAATGGCCCCCCCAACCAACACCCTAAAGAAGTCACATTTACTTGTCATATTGCCATAAGAGCATTCCCATCTCTGTACTTTCAACCTCATAGCCACAAATCCCATGTGTTCACCTGGTCCCTCTCCCATCTCTCCCCTTAGTATCCTGGGAATCCTAACCAACCCTACACAATCTACACACCTGACAACCCTGAATCACCCAATCCAATATATCACCACCCACCTGTCCTATCCCTTCAATACACAATTACACTCTATCACTTTACCATAGATTATGCCCATATGAGTGATGGCTGACAACTTTCTCTTCTCTTTCTCTTTCTTGTACACCTATCTTTCAGACAATAGTTTTCAGAGACTGCTCAATTTCCTTAATTCATATCAGTGAGTTTATGTAGTATTCATTCTTCAATGCCTGGCTGGTTTCACCCAACATAAAGTCTTCCAGATTCATCCATTTATCCCATATGTTAGCACTTTATTATTCCTTCTACAGCTGAGTAATATTCCATTGTATATATGTACCACATTTTGTTTATCCATTGATCTGTTGATGGGCACCTGGGTTGATCCCAACTTTTGGCAATAGGGAACAATGCCATTATGAAAATTGGTGTGCATATATCTGTGAATGTCTTTGCTTTCAGTTCTTCTGGGTATATACCCAGCAGTGGTATCACTGAATAATACAAAGATCATTTGTTAGTTTTCTGAGAAACCGCCAAATTGTCCTCCACAGTGGCTGGACCATTCCACAATCCCACCTGCAGTGGATGAGGGTTCCTATTCCTCCACATCCTCTCTAACACTTTTAGTCTGCTGTTTTTTAAATAGCTGCCTATATAATGAGTGTAAGATGGTATCTCATTGTTGTTTTGATTTGCATTTCTTTAATAGCTAGAGATGTTGAGCATTTTTTCATGTGCTTTTTAGCCATTTGTATTTCTTCCTTGGAGAAGTGTCTTTTCAAGTCACTTGCCCATTTTTTAAATGAGTTGTTAGTATGTTTATTATCAATTTGTAGGATTTCTTTATATAGGCAGGGTATTAGGCTTTGATCAGATATATGGTTGCCAAATATTTTCTCCCATTGGGTAGGCTGCCTTTTTATTTTGTTGATAACATCCTTTGAGGTGCAAAAGTTTTTAATTTTGAGGAGATCCCATTTATCTATTTTGTCTTTTACAACTCATGCTTTGGGTGTGAAGTTCAGAGAACCATTTCCTATTACAAGGTCCTGTAGATGCTTCCCTACATTATCTTCCAAGGTCTTTATGCTATTTGCTCTTATATTTAAATCTTTGTTGATTTTTATATAAGGTGTGAGATGGTGTTCCTCTATCTTTCTTTTGGATATGGATATCCAGTTCTTCATGTACCAATTGTTGAAGAAGCCATTCTCTCTCAACTGAGTGGACTTGGTGGCCTTGTCAAATAGCAGATGAGTGTATATGTGAGGATTTATATTAGAACTCTTAATTCGTTTCCATTGTTCAATGTGTCTATCCTTGTGCCAATAAAATGAGGTTTTCACCACTGTAGTTTGTAAGATGTTTAAAGTCAGATTGTATGATACCTCCAGCTTCATTTTTCTTTTTCAATATGTCTTTGGCAATTCGGGGCCTCTTATCCTTCCAAATAAATTTCGTAGTTAGTTTTTCCAATTTCTTAAAAAATACAGTGTTGATTTTTTTTTTTTTTTTTTGTGATTACATTAAATCTGTAGATTAGTTTGGGTAGTATAGAAACTTGATAATGTTTAGTATTCCTATCCACGAACAGGGAATATTTTTCCATTTATTTAATTCTTCTTTGATTTCCTTAAATGGTTTTGCATAGTTTTCTCTATATAAGTCCTTTACATCTTTAGTTAAATTTATTCCTAAGCATTTGATTCTTTTAGTTAAAATTGTAAATGGTATTTTTTTCTTGATTTCCTCCTCAGATTGCTCATTATTGTTGCACTGAAATGCTACTGATTTTTGAGCATTGATCTTATAGCCTGTGACATTACTGAACTCCTTTATAAGTTTTAGATGATTTGTTGTAGATTTCTCAGGGCTTTCAACATACAGGATCATGTCATCTGCAAATAATGAAATTTTCACTTGCTCTTTTACAATTTGGATGCGTTTTATATCTTTTTCTTGCCTCAGTGCTTGAGCAAGTACTTCTAAGACAATATTAAATAGGAGTGGTAATAGCAGGCATCCTTGTCTTATTCCCTATCTCAGAGGGGATGCTTTAATGATTTCACCATTGAAGATGATGTTAGCTTTTGTTTTTTCATATACACCCTTTGTCCCAATAAGAAAGTTTCCTTCTATTCCTATCTTTGCAGGGTTTTATCAGGAAAGGGTGCTGTATTTTGTCGAATGCTTTTTCTCCATCTATAGAGATGACCATGTGATTTTTTTTCTTTCAATATGTTTATGTTATGTATTACATTGATTGATTTTCTAATATTGAACCATCCTTGCATACCTGAGATAAAACCCACTTGGTCATGGTGTATAATTCTCTTCATATGTTGTTGAGTGTGATTAGCAAGTATTTTGTTGAGGATTTTCGCATCTAGGTTCATTAGAGTGATTGGTCTGTAATTTTCCTTTCTTGTGTTATCTTTGTCTGGCTTTGGTATTAGAATAATGCTGGCATTATAGAATAAGTTAGGCAATGTTCTTCCTACTTCTGTGTTTTTGAAGAGCTTAAGCAGTATTGGTGTTAGCACTTTCCAGAATGTTTGGAAGAATTCACCTATGAAGTCATGTGGTCCTGTGCTCTTCTTAGAGTGGTGGTTTTTAATGACTGAGTCTATCTCTATACTTGTAATTGGACTGTTGAGTCCATCAACTTCTTCTTTCATCAATAAGCTGCTTATGAGCTTCTAGGAATCTGTCCATTTACTCTAAATTATCATTCTTGTTGGCATATAATTTTTCAAAGTATTCTGTTATGATACTCTATATTTCAGTAGGGTCAGTATTGAAATAACCTCCTTCATTCCTTATTTTGTGTATTTGCATCTACTCTCTCTTTTTTTTTTTTTGTTAGTCTTGTTAAGGGTTTTTCAATTTTATTGATCTTTTTGAAGAGTCAGCTTTTGGTTTTGTTTACTTTTCTAGTGCTTTCTTATTTTCTATTTAATTTAGTTCTGCTCTAGTCTTCGTTATTTCTTTCTTTATACTTCCTTTGGGTTTAGTTTGTTGTTGTTTTTCCAATTCCTCCAGGTGTGCAGTTAGGTCTTCAATTTTAGCTTTCTGCTTTTGTAATATATGCATTTATGGCTATGAATTTTCCTCTCTGTACAGATCTTGCTGGATCCCATAGGTTTTGATAGGATGTGTTTTCATTTTCATTTGATTCAAGGTAGTTACTGATTTCTTTTAAGATTTCCTCTTTGACTCACTGTTTGTCTAAGAGTGTGTTGTTTAGCTTCCATACCTTTGTACCTAATCTGATTTTCTGGCCCTTAATGATTTCCAATTTCATTCCATTGTGGTCAGAGAAATTACTTTATATAATCTCAATCTTTCTGAATTCACTGAGTGTTGTTCTGTGGCCTAGCATGTGGTATATCTTAAAGTATGTTCCATGTGCCCTCAAGAAGAATGTATATCCCAGTGTATTTGAGTGTAGTGTTCTGTACATGTCTAGTAGGTCCACGTCCTTTAATGTAGTATTCAGAGTCTTTTTTTTTTTTATTGATTCTCTGTCTAGATGTTCTGTCTAATGGTCATAATGGTGTATTAAAGTCTCCAACTATAATTGTAGAGGCATTTATTTTTCCACTAGTTTTTTCCCATCTTTGCCTCAAGTATTTTGAGGCACCTTGATTAGGTGCATTAATATTTATGATTGCTCATTCTTCTTGAAAGATTACCCCTTTTATTAATATATAGTGTCCAACTTTGTTTCTTACAATAGTTTTGCATTTAAAGTCTATTTTGTTTGATATTAGGATAGCTACTCCTGCCTTTCTTTTATTATTGTTTGTTTGTAAAATTGTTTTCCAGCCATTCACTTTCAGCTTCCTTGAATCCTTGGGTTTAAGGTGGGTTTCTTGTAGACAAAACATAGATGGGTGATATTTCCTTATCCATTCTGCCAATCTGTCTTTCTTGTCTGGTGAGTTTAATCCATTCACATTCAGTGTTATTACTCTCAATGAATTTCTTACATGAGCCATATTTTCTTTGGGTTTATGTATGTTATATGTTGTTTTTATTTTTCTTTTTATCTTTTTAGTTGTTCTTACACTCTCATCCAATTCCCTCTCTCCTTTTTTTTCCTTTCAACATGTAGAACTTCCTTTAGTATTTCTTGAAGTGCAGGTTTCTTATTGGCATGTTCTCTAAATTTCTGTTTATCTGTGAATATTTTCAACTCTCCATCATTTTTGAATGCCAGTTTTGCTGGACAGAGAATTCGTGGATGGAAGTTTTTTTCTTTTCGTACCTTGACTATGTCATACCACTGTTCTTCTTGCTTCCATGGTTTCAGATGAGAAATCAGCACTTAATCTTATTATGCTTCCCTTGTATGTGATAGTTCTTTTTTCTCTTGTGGCCTTGAATATTTTATTTTTGTCATGAGCATTTGATAGTTTGACATGTATATGTCTTGGAGTAGGCCTGTTAGGATTTATACTGTTTGGGGTGTGCTGTGCTTCCTGGACATGTACATCCATCTCCCTCAATAGGGTTGGGAACTATTCAGACATTATTTCCTTCAACGCTCTTTCTGTTCTCTTTCCCTTCTCTTCTGCTTCTGGGATACCTATAATGCATATGCTTGTGCATTTTGTATTGTCGTTTAAATCCTTAAGTCTCTTCTGGATTTTTTCTATCTTTTTATTTATCTGTTCTACTATCTGCTTGATTTCAGATGTACTGTCTTCCACATCACTAATTCTTTCTTCTGCTTTTTAAATCTACTGTTGTGTGAATCCATCACCATTTTTATTGCTCAGATTGTGTCATTCATCACCATCATATCCGTTATCTTTTTATGTATGTTTACAATTTCTTTCATATATTCTCCCTATGTCTTCTTAATATCCTTAATCTCTTCCTTCACTTCATTAAGTTGGTCCATAATATTTGTTTGGGCAGCTTTGATAAGTTGTTTAATATCTGCATCTCTTACTTGCTTTTAGTTTGTTCATTGGAATGATCCATGTTTTCCTGTTTCTCAGTATGTTTTGTAATTTTTTTGCCCTCTGGTCATCATTTTATCTTAATGGATTTATTCAGTTGACTAGTTACTCTCTCTGCTTTAGACTTTTATTTACCTGGTGGTTCTGTGTGTGTTAATTTTTCTCTTTGACACTTTATTCTTCTTGTTGTATTTCCTTGCTTTTTTCTATGCTTACTTGAAGGAAAAAGATTAGGGTCAGAGGAATCAAAAGGGGTAAGAAAGTAAAAAGGATAATATTAATATTGATAGAAGTTAGAAGAGAGGCTATTCAGACTTAGTAAAATGAATATTTAACTCATGTAGACAGTGTAGAGCAATGGGGGAGGGGTTGATTACCTACAATGGAAGGGGAAACCAAATAGAGAAAAATGTATAGAATGGTTTAAAAGGCCAGAATGATGAGGAGAGAAGGCTGAAAGGAAAAAGTTAATAAAAAGAAAAAAAGAAAAGAAAACAGAATAGACAAGATAGAAATTGACACCCATGAAGTTGAGGACTAATGAAAACAGTGGAATGTATGAACCCCAAAAGAAAGCAGAAGGTGGAAAGATGTAGGAAGGAAAAAGAAGGCATTGGTAGACACAATCACTTTACACAGAGAATGGAAAGTCAAGGAAGAAGCACAGCAAAGAAGAAGCAATTTATCAGCACCTAATTTAAAAGGGGGGGGGAGGAGAGAGGAAAGAAAAGCAAGAAACAAACAAAGAAAGAAAAACCAAACAAGCACATAAGCATGCAGTCAAACAAAGCTAAGGAATAACAGTGTTCCTTCTTGGGCCCTTGTGGAGCCTCTCAGCCTGTGTTCATCAATCAATTACCCTGAAACCTTCTCTCTGCAAGTTTTGAGGCAGATTTTAGAGATTAAATTAAGTTACAAATTTTTTTGAAGAAAAAAGGGACCTAAAAGAAGGATTCTTAGAGCACCCCCTCTACTGAGGAGACCCTAAATAGGCATTTGGAATCTTATCAAACACTTCCCACTGCCTGACTCCCCCAGGGTAGCTAAGACTGATTCTCAGCACTCAACTATAAAATTGGCTGGCTCCACCCCCTCCCAAGCCAAACCTCTGTGTCCCCGGACTTTTAGGTAAATCAGGCTTCCTCAGCAGATTTGCTTCTCCCCTCAGCCCGACACCACTTCTAACTGGCTTGTTTGCTCCCAAAAAGCTGCAAGGGAGTCCAGGCAGCCAAACCCACAGAAAAATCCCCTCTCACCATTTGCCAGGACCCTTCCCCTCTTGGAGAGTGCTCCCTCTCACCTGGTTGCCAGGGGGTTGGGGCTTAGCAGTCTGTATCCACTATTTCCAGCTGGGGGGGAGATCATGAGTTTATATTGAGCAGTCGACCTCGCTGTCCAGCTCCCTCTAGATCAATGTCCCCAAGGTTTTGCTCCATAGGTTCCCAGAACAGACCACCAGGCAAGGATCTTGTCCCCAATCATCCATTCTCTGTGAGAGAATTGGTGAGTGCCCACCCAAACCAACATCATCTTCCTTCTCAGATAATATTCTTTAAAGTATGGGAAGTAAGAGTCCTTCAACTTTGTTCTTCCTTTCTAAGATATTTTTTTATTATCAGGGCCCTTATGCTTCCAGATAAATTTATTAATTGGCTTTCCCAATTTTATAAAGGAAGATATTCGAACTTTTATTTTAATTGTGTTAAATCTGTAGATCAGATTGGGTAGAATTGACATCTGCATTATAATGACCATAAACTTGGAATATACTTCCGTTTATTTAAAACTTGATTGGTTTCTTTGAGCAGTGTTTTATAGTTTTCTGAATACAGGTTCTTTATATCCTTAGTTAAATTTATTCCTTAATATTTGATTTTTTTTAGTAATTGCCATAAATGTTTAATAAGGTCAAATATAAATATTTGGTAATGGCTGGACTTCATTGTAATATAGTATAATGAATATAACTATCATTGTTGATGTATGGATGTGACTGTGGCTGAAAAGAATAATCTAGGAAGATCAGTGTTATTTAGAGGACTGCTGGAGGATAGTACTGAGAACATATAACAATGATTTTGGAAGTAGAGGAGGACTGTGGTTAATAATATAAATACAGGAATATTCTTCAACTACAGGGTGTTAAGAAGTTGGTGATGAATGTGGTAATGTTACTAATGTAATTTATGGGCTATAGTTAAAACAACAATGTTTGCATAAGCAAAGTTGACAGTATATTAACTCTAAAGTTAAAAAGAAATATATTGGGCTTGTTGTGTGAGATATGAGTATGATAATGCATTTTTTCTCTTCATTTTTTTCATTAATAAGGAGACCTTAACTACATCCTTTACCTAATCTTTGTTTGTCTATATATCTTTATAAACCCTAAAAGAACAACTGAATTAGCAGCTGGGACTTTTTAGGAGTAATGATTCAATAACTTGTTGACATGCCTTTTTCTGTTCTTTTTGTAAATTTGAAATAAAGATGTTATTAAGAAATAAAAAGAGGGAAAGAGAGGGATGGCCTGAGGTGAGGGTGCAGATTGTAGCTGCTTCTCAGATGACCAAGGGTGACCTCAGGAAACTGGTTGTTCTGAGTTGGTGGCAGAAGTTTGATTCGGGAATGCATTGGGATAAAGGACATGCCTCTTATCTGACTCCAAGATCTTCCAAAACATAGGAAAATTGACACATTTGTATGACCATAGATACCTATACCAAACAATCCAGGTACAAGAAAGTCTGAGCCAACTGTGACCTTCACAGTATTTATACAATATTAAAAAAATAGGAGGATAATGAATCTATTCTCTATATGTATAAACTTTGACAAAAATAAAAACAGAAACAGAAACAGAAAATAGTAGGCCAAGTCCCAACTGCCATGAAGGAATAGAAATAAATTTGAAGACAAGTTGACTGCAGTTCTCCTAGTAAAAATCCACTGAACATCCAGGAATGAATACTATTAAACTATTTTTTTTCTATCAGCACAGAATGGGCACTTATATTGTTGGTTTCCGTGCCTGTACTCCCCTAAGGGGCATGCCAGCAGCTGCAGCATTGGTCTGCCTGAGTCTTTGGGCTGCTGAAATCCAACCTAGGTCACAGATCCAGGGTCGAGAACATCAGACCAGAGATTTTGACTGTGCCTGGACTTCTCAGTGATGGCAGTTGTAAAGTAGCTATCTCTAATGTATGATTACAAAAATGAAGTAATAGACCATGTTTAGCAGCAATGCTTCAATATTTGTTCATACATTGTAACAAATGTACCATATTAATGTAAGATGTTATTAATAGAGGAAAATATGAGAGGGGGAAGGGTGAGGTGTATGAAAATCCCCTATATTTTAGATGTAACTTTTCTGTAATCTAAATTTTCTTTGAAATAAAATTTAACAAATAATTTAGGGTCTTGCATTGGTCCTCTTTGAGAACTATTCTCTCATTAGAGCACACTGGGGAAGGCACATATGTCACTAAAATGTAAATTCTGTGTGGATAATCATTATTGCCTGTTTTATAGTCTTGTGGTCTGTGCTCACAGGGGTGCATAACAGAAGACCAATAAATACTTGTTGAAAGACTGAGTGAATCAAGTACCCACTCACAGACAACATTTTTTCCTACTAATGAATTGTTGAAGTCATTCTACCAAAAATATTCCTTAATGGTATTCTTTACACAATATAACATGATTCAAAGCATGGACACAAAAAGGTCTGAAAGGATACTGTTCTTGTTCTAATGGAGCTTCTATTTATTGCATGACACAGAGCACAAACAATGTCTCTAACAGTAAGGGAGATTACGCCAAGGACGGGCAAGAGATGTCCACAGAGACATGGGGGTTCAGGTTAGTGGTATTAAGTGTCTATCAGCCTGAGAAGTGCAATTTCAGTAGGGGAAGAAGGGGGGGATATTTCAAGGGAGGGGAAGTGCAAGACTAATGTCTTCCTCACTGATCCATCTTATCCTTGCTGAAGTCTTCATTTTCCCTCCCTTCTCAATCACCACAGTCCTAGGGCCTCTCCCTCTCTTGGAGAACCCAATGGCTGGTCCTGGGTGCCTCTCCTAATGGCTGCTGGCCATATCCATGTATTAGATGTTTCTCTCCACCCACACAACACCCATAACCCACTGAAAATGAGCCTTGACTGTGTGTTTCTGAATCCTGCACAAATGTTTGATTCAGTAACTGAGACTTTTACTGGGATACAATCAGGACGGGATCAGGAGGAATGTAACCCAGACTGTGACTGTGAAAAAGAAATTTCATATGAGGGAAAGTGAAATGGAACTTATTTAAGGACTAAATGAATCTTTGCTTATAGAAACTTATTGTAAGAGGACACATAGGAGGGAATGATTTAAATCTAGTTTTCTAAAACAGGAAAAAAGAAGAGAAGGAAGAAGCTAATTTCTGTGAGCTAAGAAGAGACACTCTGAGCAAGAATTGTGAGAAGACAGAAGTAATGTCTGGAAGCCAGGAATGCTGGGAACGTGCTTTATGGACAGTGCTTGGCCAAGTTCAGGATTCCAAGGTTTACATGCCAGGTCATGGAGGGGCACTGAAAGAATATGATTGTGCAGGAGTAGGGAGCCCTTGAAAATATGGGAACAGGCAGAGGCATAATGAAGTGTGTGCTTTTGGAGATGCCTAGTGAACCTGTTGATGTTTTTCTAATTTCATGATGGGGTGAGTGAGAGGCCTCATGCCTGAATTGATAAAGAAAAGTAAAAAAAACAAAAAACAAACCATGATCCTCATATTAAAATATACTTAATATTGTTCTTAATAAGACAACTGTTAATTGAAACTATACTGAAATCTAATTTCTCATCTCTCTGAGTGGCCAAATTTCAAAAGCATGTCAAGATAAGGTGGTGGGGAAAGAAGCACACTCACAAATTGTTGGTGGAAATACAAAAGAGTACAACACCCATGGGGGGAAATTGATCAAACTATATATGCATTTACTTATTTTTTTAGCTCAACCAAGGGTCATTCAATATATCAAAAGATAACTTGGCCAAGTCCCTGCCTTGGGGCTCCAAGATGTAACTTGAAACTTTAACTTGTTCTTGCATGAAAAGAACAAAATAGCACTGAGAGTCCTCACACAAACAGTTGGGCCCTGGCAAAGGCCCATCACTTACCTCTCCAAGAAGCTAGAACACATGGCTGTAGGATGGCTGCCCTGCCTGAAAACCCTGGTGGCAACCATAACCCTCATCAAAGAAGCTGATAAATTAACCATCAGACATGCTATTCATGTCATGGTGCCACAAGTGGTCACTGCCGTAATGAACTCACATGGGCATCGGTGGGTATCTAACCCCCAGATCACACATTACCGAGGTTTACTCTGTGTAAATCACAGAATAATAATAGAAACAGAACACAGTCTAAAGCCTGCCACTTTCTTCCAGGACTAGGAAGGGTTCCCTGAACATGTTTGTGTTAAAATGACTGAGAATTGGACTGGCTGCTGTAGCTCCTGCAGACTGGACTATAGTAAATAGAGCCTTAATCGCAGTGACATATGTGCTTTGTAGGATGTTTTTGTGCCTTAAGGTGCTTTTCCTATTTTGCCTCAGGGCTGGCACCAGTTCTCAGCTCTGCTCTAGCTGTTACAAATTTACCCTCTTCTCAGCAGCAAATAGGTTAAAACAGCTCACAGGAAAATACCAACCCTCCTCTTCCTTTATCTACTGTACCTATATGCCAGCAGAATGTTATAGATTATCTGAAGCCTCAGTTTGTGAGAAAAGGGAACAAAAGTTCTGGGTAGCCAGACTGAAATTTGGGGTAGCCACAGAACTTATGGTACACCAGAGGAGGTCAGTAGTTAGACTTATTATATGCATGCAGGCATGTTGGATGGGGGAGTTAAAAGATATAACCTGGAAAGACAGCTTAAGACAAGTCCGGACCAACATCATCCAGCTAGCTGAGGGCCCCAAGAATAAACAAGCAAATTAGACAGGACTTTTATCAGCTCACTCAATTCACAGCCCCTGCTCAACAATAGGTGAGGAGGTTGATTAACACCACCTATGCTCTTCTCCACAGTATCAGCCCTGGAATCAATTACTGTTGGTTGTGTCTGTCCCTCAGAAAAAAAATCAACTCAGGCTCCCTGGAACCTCCTGATTAGAACTTAAATAAAACTCTGACAGAAACTGGTAATTGGACTGCCCCTATAGTCCGCAACATCTGCCTAAACATCACAGAGAGTAACCTAACCTGTCTTAGAGGCAGTCCTGCACCAGGGTCAAAGTCTAGTGGGGACATCCCTGAAACTTTGTGTACTTCCTACCAGACCTTTTAAACAAATCAGACTCAATGCACCCCCAGGGACTGTTTTACCTATGTGTAAGTACTTCATATAAGTGCTTAGTGGCCAAATGGACAGGACGTTGCCTTCTAGTGTTTTTAACACCTGAAATATCAATCTACAATGAAATAAAACTGGATTTGATGCTAAGCCCCCATCAAAAGAGAACCAAAATGGCCTTACTCACCTCCATCCTCATAGGGACAAGAGTGGCCACGGGAGTAGGAACAGGGCTAGGAGGACTGGGCTCTTCTGTTGGATTCTATTATAAGCTTTCCTGAGAACTAAATGAAGACAGAGAGTGAGTGACATATTCTTTGGTTTCTCTCCAAAACCACAACAAATCACTAGCTGGAATAGCCCTACAAAATAGGAGAGCCCTTGACTTGCTAACTGCCAAAAAAGGGGGAGCATGTGTTTTCCTAGGAGAAGAGTGCAGCTACTATGTTAACCAGTCAGGGATAGTCACCACCAAAGTGAAAGAACTTAGAGATTGAATCCAAAGGAGGAGGGAATACCTAAATGAATTCTAGGGTTGGGGCCTTGGACAGTGGACCTCTTGGCTCCTGCCTCTGGCTGGACCCTTAATTATCTTATTCACCTTTGAGTTATCTAGTTATCTTCAATTATCTAGTCACCTTTGGCCCATGCATAATAAATGCACTCATCAGGCTCATTAAAATGACCATAACTCACACAGCTACTACCAAAATCCTAGCCTTGAGAAAGTATAAGCCAGTAAGGGCATCAAAGGGGGAAATGATGAAGAAAGTACTGCAGTCCTAACTCCCCTCAGCAGAAACCCACAGCCTTAGATAAATATGCACCCCTCCTCCCTTTCTCCCTGGAATCCATGACTTAGGAAGATAAGCACTTCCCCATCCACCCCTCTCAACTAGAATTTACAACTTAAAGTAGATAATGACTCCTTTCCTCCCTAAGGCCCTCTGCTTTAAGAAGGTAAACTAAACTCCCACTTTCTGCTTTTGTAAACCCCACCTGCCCACTTGCTTAGGAATTTGCCTGCAAAAGGTCCCTATACAAACTCATGAAAGATAAAACTCAGGGCTCAGATTCTAGAGGCTGGATTCTCCTCTGGGCCAGCACATAATAAAACATTTGTTCCTCCATCTCTCTGAGTGCACACTTGGGTTTCTCATCATCTAAGTTTTTCTTCCACAACACTACAGTACTTTTCCTTCCTCCCTTCCTCCCTTTTTCTCTACCCAGTCCCACCTTCCTTTCCTCATTCCTTCTCTCCACACTTCTCTCTTGGTCCCCCTCCCCCATTCCTCTCTCTCTTGCCCCCAGTCTCCCTCCATTACTACTCTATTTTCCCTCCCTGCCTCTTCCATCTCTCTTCCAATCTATTCTCTTTTTCCCTCTGTACCTCTCTCCCTCCCTCTCTTCTTACCTCTTCCCATCTTCCCTTCTTTATTAGATTCTTTATTCAAGGAAGGACATAAGGTGATAATAGGCTGAGGTAGGGTTTTCTCTCCTCAGAGCTTCTAGAGAAAACTATTCTCTAGTCTACTCTGATGTTTTCAGGGGCCCCAGGACCAAACACCACAAAAATCAATCAAAGAATTCTCATGACTTATCACAAATGAGAAAGAATCCCTGGCTCCCCAGAGGGGGCAGCATTTGCTTTACTTTCCACTCCATAGGCCATAAGCTTCTTGTGGGCTTGACTCAGCCATGTTTAGGGTGATACTGGGGTGGGTGGTTGCTGTGAAACTCCCAGGAACTGGACACCAGCCAATGGTGCTTTTAGCCCCCTAATAATGGGGTAGAGCCTGAAGAGAAAGCCCATCTCTTCCTCACCCTTTTGTTCTGTGGCAGTCCCACTTCCCTGGTCAAGGGCAGAGGCATGTTTGGTCCCTCTGTTCTGGGGGCCTGGAGGGGTAGGCAGGCCAGGGGTTCATCACCACTCAAAAATGACACACACAATTGCCTGGGTTTCAAGAATAAGCTCAATGACCAGTGGTGGTGGAGGGCTTCAGACCTTAGATTATTTACTTGTAAAAGAGGGTGTGTGAGTTGTGCGTGTGTGTATTGCTGTGTCCGTTTATGTATGTTTCTGTGTCCATGTGTGTATGGGTGTGTTTCTCTGTGCACATGTTACAGTACATGTGTTTCTATGTGTATTTTTCTGTGTGTGTTTCTGTGTGTCTATGTGTGTCTATGTGTGATTCTGTGTATGTGTGTTCCTATGCATCTGTGTCTATGTTTATATGTGTACCTTTGTGGAGGTGAGTGTTTCTTTGTGTGTATGTGTGTGTTATGTGTTTGTTTCTCATTGTGTATATGTGTTTCAGTGTGTCTGTGTCTGTGAGTGTGTTTCTGTGTATGTGTGTGTTTCTAAGTGTGCACATGTGTGGGCATGTGCATTTCTCTGCATGTATGCTACATGCCTCTGTGTCTGTTTGTGTATGTGTGTTTCTATGTGCATACAGGTGAGTCTGTGTGTTTTTCTGTGTTTCTGTGTGTACATTTCTGTGTGTGCATGCATATGTTCCTGGTGATGTTTGTTTCTGCGTGTCTGTGCCTTGTGACAGCATGTATATATGCTTGTGTGCACATATGAATTCTGAGCCAAAGAAGCTCACTGTCTGCTCTGCATTCATGGTCCTCTTGTGCATGCTGAGGTCTCTAAAGGACAGTATGGAAGGCCAGGGCACCTCTGAACTCTGAGCCTGCTATGCACAATGCTGATCTGCATTTTGCTATGGAGACTGGCAAAAGCCAGAGGCCCATCTTCAGGTTTTCTCTTGGAACAGTAGCAGTATGAGAAGAGGGAAGGCTTGCTACCCTATGGTCTCAACTTCATCCCAGGTTCTGTGCTCCTGTCCCAGGGAAAAGGGACTCCAGCTCCTGCAAAAGCCACCTATCTGCTCTCCCACTTTGAGAGGTATATATGAAAATTACTCCTGCTCATGTGGGCACCCCTCTGCTCCCTCTTAGTGGTCCCACACTATGACTTTGGGTCCTGGACACTTCTGCTTTTACAGGCCCTTTCATCCATAAAAAATATTTAAAATTATATTTCTGGACTGTGTAGGTATAAAGATAAAAAATTATTGGGCTATATTTATTATTCTATATTTATTGTTATTATTTTCAGTTATTCTACTGATTAGCCAAGGTAAAACTAAATCAATGGGCCTCTAAAGGTGTGGAGGCCTTGGGCATTATCACTTCCTAATGGTGGCATCACCCTACCTCTGAGGGAAGCTTGGGGCCATAACACAGCCCAGCATCACTGTCCCTGTCTGAATGAGTTTCCTGTTGCTGCTGTGACAAATTACCACCAACTTAGTGCTTAACATAACACAATTTATAATCTTACAATTCTGGAGGTCAGAAGTCTAAAATGGGTCTTACTGGGCTGAATCAAGGTGGAGGAAGTACTGGTCCCTTCTGGCGGCCCTTGGAGAAGACTCTGCTCCCTCACCCTTTTCCATCTTTTAGAGGCTACCCACATTCCTTTCCTCAGGGTGCCCCTCAATCTCCAAGGCAAGCATCTTTGAGGTTCTCACTCTGCTCTCTTTACATCTCTCTCTTCTGTCCCCTCCTCCATATTTAAGGACTATGGGAAACACATTGGGTCTACCTGGAAAAATCTATGGTCACCTTCTAATTTTAAGGTCAGCTGATTAGTCACCTTAATTCCATCTGCAGTCTTAATTCCTCTTTGTTATATGACCTCACAGTTTCTGAGAACATGGATGTGGTCATCTTGGGGTAGTTATGTTGCTATTTGCCTCATTATCCAAACTTTGGTCTATGGCCACAGCACAGACATTGTCAGAACCCCTTCCTGCCCCTCTCCTTCCAGATGCACCCTCTCTTGGCTACACATATGCATACATAGCCCGGCACAGCCCCTGCCCTTGGGGACAGTGCAGTCCAATGGGATAATTCCCCCAAGAACAGTACAACAACCTCTGGCGGAATGGTCCTGAGGAAGTTACAGGTATTAATTTCTGTTGGGAGGTGGGTTCTGGGCAGGCAGGGCTTCCCTCTGGGTGGGGTCTGGGTAACACGTGGGATAGTAGGGCCTTGGGATATGCATGTTGGACAGAGGGAACAGGGATCTTTCAGCTGTTCTCCCTCCTACACCTTTGTCTCACCCACCCCCACGGGTCTGCTGAGTCATGTTCTATGTGTGCCTGCAGCCTGAAACCTCTTCCACTGCCACTCTGGTCTTTTCAACTCTATAATCCTGAATTGTTGTCCACATCTGTGTGATGTGACATGGTCTCCTGGGCCCACCCCTTAATTCTTCCAGGTTCTGCCTGACCATGATGGAACGCCACTGCAGCTGCCTCAGTATCTCACCCATAGTCTTTGAGGAAACATACCTGGAATGATACACTCCTCACTAGTCCCCTGCAGGCCCTTCCCTCTGGCTTGTCTGTGGGTCATTTTGCATGCCACTGTCCACAGGCCCTAGTCTCTGTCCATGTTTCTGTTGCAGGCCCTTTTTGTTGAACTGGAACATAGTATTGCATGGGGATGCTCCAAACCACAGTATCTTGTGTTCTAATTTATATTTTAATTTTTGTGTCACTCAATATTGTCCTTTCTTCTTGAGCTAGTAGTCATTTAGGGCAGGCAATGAAATCTCTTGTGACTAAGATTTATTGGGTAATTTATATTTAATGGTTAGATTTTGGATTAGGTTTGGAAGCAATTATATTTTATTTGACATCTTATTGAGTTGTTGTGTGGAAATGTACTTTTTATGTCTACTTTGAAGTTATTGAGGTGGGGTAACATATGAGTGACTTTCTCAGGATCCTTGTTGAAGCTTCAAGTTCAGATCCCTTGCCAGCCTCAGGCAATTCCCCTAGCTCAAGGCCCACCCAGGCTCAGACCCCTCCTCCATCTCAGGTGCCTCCCTACACTCAGACACCTTCTTTAGGTCAAGACCCATCCTCTGCATTAGGACCCCGTCAGGCCCCCTCCCAAAGTGCAGTCACCCTCCTTTTGGCCCCCTGCCCTGTCTCAGTTCTGCTCACCTGCTCAAGTCCACCAGGCTTTCTCCTGAGATCTTGGCAATGCAGCTTCTCCCATCTACACCTTCCTGGCTGGAACTCCATAGAATCCATGTCCAGACTCCCTCTGACATTGGGCATTGTGCATCTTGGAGTTCCTATATTTAGGCTGCACACTAGCTGGCCTCACACTCATTTGTGACTGACCTAAACCTTTGGGTCCCTGAGCACCTTTTTCAGGAAACCTGGTTCTTTCCTTTCTGGAATTCCCACTGCCCCTCTTTCAGCCTCACATACTGATAACTCTCCCAAAGAATCTGCACAGTGACAAAGGGAGAGTTGCTAAAAAGCAAAAAGGCAGTATGTTTAAATATAATGAACAACCAGAGCTATTCTAGTCATGGCTGCTAGATTGGGCACTAAATTTTGTTTCAGGTGGGAGGAATCACACTGCTAGGCCCTTGTGAGAAGGAGATGCCACAGGTCAGGCCAGTGGAGACTAGGGAGGCTGCACTCACTGTCCAAACAGCTTTCCTAGGAAGGGGCCCCTTGAGGAATGAGGAGACCAGTTAGTCTCAGAGGTGGGAGAATCCACAGGGGAAGTGGACAGGATTGAATTCACCTGTGCCCCATGGTTCTTCAGTGTCCAGTAGGATGGACAAGGGGTAGTGGGGCACCTAGAACCTCAAAATTTAGGGCAAGCAGAAGGAACAATGCCAGGGCTTACCTGAACATAAGTCATTAAAAACCTGCCTCACATTCTAAACCATTTATCAGGGATAACTGGGTTCTTATTTGCTCAGAAATGAGGATGAGAGTGAAGACTGATTCCTGTTACCTGTCTTTGTATCCTGGGCATTTCACCTTTCATTCCTGTCAGATAGGAGGTAAAGTAGACTCCCTCCATCCCTTCTCCCTCTCCTACCCATTCCAGTCCCTTCCTCCCCCTTTCTCCCCCTTATCCATCTCATCCTCTCTCTCACTTCCTCTGTCTCCTTCCCCCTCATTCTGTCTCCTCCTTTTCCCTCTTCCTCCTTCATTTTATCTTTGCTCTTCCTCATCCCCAGGGCATCCTGCTCATTCAACCTCAGCCCCCTCTGTTCTCTAGCGAGTGAGGCAGAAGCTGAAATGGGAAGAGAGCAAAAGGTCCTTCTATACTCAGGCTATTGTGCTATTCTGAGGAATCCCCATTTCATGTATAGAGACTCCTTACTTCACCATGTAGTCCAGCCAAGCTCCTTCAGCCTCTCCAGCACCTGTTTCTATCTGACGTCTCATTGGGTACAAATTTTCACTCTCCTTTGGCAGAAACTGCACCTAACAGAAACTAAAGACTATTCTAGAGCATATTGAAAAATAAATAATTAAAAAAAACACATTTCATTGCAATTGACTACATCAGAAAATTTTCAAAGTTCCTTGTGGAAAGAAGAACCCAAATGACAGTGGAAACCTGCTCTCTTGTTAACCAGTCAGTTCTGTGGAATGGCCAAGAGTTCACCCAAGGATGAGTATCACAGAATCCTAGTCCTGTTTTCTCCTCTCCGTCTTAGTCCCTTTCAAAGAATACCTTGGCAGAAGGGCATAATCACAATTTACATCCCACACATTTTGTCTTTTCTCCAAGAAGTTCTCTGACACTGATGTACCTTCAGAACAATTTAAAAATAAGAAGTGTTTTCAAGTTTAAAATCTAGTTCTTTCACTGGACATTTCATGTTGGCACCATCGCTCAGCACTGGTTATTGTGGAGATGAAGTATTGGGGCAAGCATCAGTGGTCAGTGAAGCACACAATGGTGTGTCAAATGGGGGACATTGGGCAGTTCAGGGAAGGTTGGGGAGTGTCAGTGTTCATCAGGGGTGGACAGTGGGCAGCACCAGGAAGTTGGGGCAGTTCAGTGGCTGACACCCTCTCTATAGTCTGTGAGTTTGGTAGAATATGTGCTTCACAAGCTTGGACCTGTGGCTCTGTGTTTTGGTCTGATACAAGTTAGAAGAGGCCAAGGAAAGGGCTAGGCTAGAAGCTTGTCTTCAGAGATTTCTCATTTCCCAGGAGTAGTGGACCATGAACTCCTCAGCAACAAGAGGTTCAGCTGAAAAGAATCCTTGAAAGGAGAATTGACCCAGGCTTCCATTTCTCACATTACTCCAATAGCTTCAAAGTGCCCCTTAACAGGCTGGAAACCAGGCCATGGGAAGCACTCCTGCTTCCCAAAAGGGAAGTTCCCTGCAAAGGCAGGAAGAGGAGCAACCTGTAACTGCTGGCCAGTCTGCCAGAGGACAGTGTTCTGTGTTCCCAGCCACTTTAACATCAGATCACATGGGGTCACTTCTAGGGCTTAGAGGATCAATTTGTGTCCCAATCTGGGGTCTCTCTCAAGGCTAGGATTTGGGAGCAGTTTATTCATTTCTGAGGCACTCTCAGGACATTCTGTGATTGGGCAGGTCTGAGAGTGGGGATGGGGGACATATGTTTTGTGGAGTGTAAAAAGGATGTAGGGATTGGTATTATGCATTCATAAGCCAGGAAATGCATCCACAAGCCAGGGAATTCCTGGAAACACAAAAGGCTGGAGAAGAAAAGGAAATATTCTACCATAAAGATGAAAAAAAATGAAAGATTTTGAGAGTTAAATATTGATTTGGGAAAGAAGACATAGATATGTAGGCCATTAGGTATAAATTTTCAAGATATTTTGGCCCTGCTCATAGGCAAATGTTAGAAGGGCCATAGGAGGAAGTATTGGAACTTATTAAGGATGAGTAATCAACCAAATTTCAAGTATCAGACAAATTCCTGTGTGAACAGGACAATAGAGAGTGAGGTTGCCCTCACCACTTCTGTCTGGTGAGGTCATAATCCAGGCCAGTTTTGGATCAGCAGGTAAGTGTTAGTTATGGGGAGAGAAATTTCAATGTTCAAACCCACTCTTTGTGGTCCATGTAACCCCTCACCCTGGTTCCTGAGAGGGCCAAGCCACCACTTACCCTGGCATCCTCCTCTTCTGTTGGGTCAGCACTCTACTCTACTGGTCCCTTCTGTCATTTCTTCATGGTCTGGGCTTATGGAGTTTGTGGAGCTGAGGTTGGGGGTAATGACCCGTCAACTCCCGAAACTCCTTCAGGGTTATGTCTGACTTTATCAGGTATTAATTGTTGGATTTCCTGAAACACAAGGAAAGAAAAGTGTATTTCATGGAGAGAAAGAAACATTCCCTCATGCACCTACTTTTTCAAATGGGGTGTGGAGTTAATCCCACCCCCATTCTGTTCTTCTCATAAAGTAATGGCCCTTTCTGAATCATTGATCTTCCTTTTCCATTATTACATGCCTACTGATTAGGATCCCGAGCTAACCAAAACATACAACTTATAAATGAGGAATTTAGATTAGCACCCTTGAATACATGCATTGGCAGACTCTTTGAAGATCTATCTTAAAGACAGTATTAAGAAAGAGAAAGACAATATTTTTTCCAGAGGTACAAAGGATGAAAGGCTCTGAGAATGCTACTTCTAATTCTTTGGCAACTATAGATGAAAATATAGATAAGTATTATTTTCTTTCAAAATTCAAAGTACCGTATTTTACAGAAGAGAAGGCAATTTCCACTAAACAATTTACATAGAAACATTATTTTCTTTGCTATTACATTGGGAATAGAAGAAATTATTACATAATATTACAGAAGAAAAACTAGAATGTTTCAATTACTGCTTTACGATCAGAGCCCAACTTTTCAACTAAGTTAGAATAAATGTGAAATGAACATGTTTGAACTAAAGATGAATAAATCAAATATTAATTTTTAAATGACTTAGGCACAAACCAAGCTTCCATGGGTTCATTCATATTCCAACACTAATTTATTAAGGTGGATTTCCTTGGAACCTTGTATCTTCAAGTACTACTTAGCATTTGGAATGGTATATATTTATCCAGCACTGTCCTAAGAAATGTGAATAAAAATTAAAGAACTGAGGGGATTTTGGAAGATAACATCAGATTAGGCAGACAAGTCCCTGCTCTTTCACATAAACAATGGAGAAAGAGTCAGAAGCTGCCTGAAGGACATGCTTTGGTGGTCAACATATCAGGAATATAGAGATGAAGAATTTGAAACAACAAATTGTGAATTACTGAACCTCTCAGCAACAGGGAAGTGCTCCCCTAGGAAAAAACACTTAGCTCATTGCACCTGACTAGGAGAGGAGCAGATGTGTTCCTCACCATCTGCTGTTACAAGGGAATAGGGAGGGGAAGGCAGGGGGCTTTTTTCCAGTGAATTTGACCAGCAAAGCCCGCTGTGAATCTCTGGTCCATCCAGACCAAAACAAAGGAAAACCAAGAGATACACCTTCATGGAAAGGTGACCCAATGAACATCATTTGCTTGTAGGTTTGAAATTTGCATGGAAAAAAACTGCACTTGGGCATTTCTGTTCTCTAACTTCTGGGAGAAAATCTGAGTACCATTAGTGAGTCTCTGGAATGACTTTGATAGATTAAGCTGGGCAATTTTAATTTTAGAGACTTATGATAACTTGAGCCAAATATCAAAGAAGAGTTGTAAAAAATAATAATAAGCAAGAGAGAGAAATTGGTCACCAGAGTAAATTCATCAACATATTCAGATGCCTAGAGATCAGCAAAAAATTACAAGCCATATGAAGAAACAAGAAGAGATGGTCCAGTTAAAGGAACAAACCAAATAACCTGAAGAGATTCAGGATTTAAGATGATCAATGGTAATCACACAACTCTCCTTAATCAATTTAAAGAATTGAGAGAAAATATGACTAAAGAAATAAAGGATATTAAGAAGACACTGGGTAGCATAAAGAACAATTTGAAAGTCTGCAAAGAAAAGTAACAGACCTTATGGGAATGAAAGACATGATGTATGCAATTAAAAATACATTAGAGTCACATAAGAATAGATTAGAATTGTTAGAAGACAGAACTCTTGATTTCAAAGACAGAACATCAGAAAGGGAAAAGACACAAGAATAGCAAGAGAAGAGATTGTAAAAAATGGAACAGGTTCTCAGGGAATTGGATGACAACACAAAAACTAAACAGATATACATTATTGGTGTCCCAGAAGAGAATAGATTAGAAGAGGGGCAGAAAGAATATTTGGGGAAACAATGACCAAAACTAACCAAATAATTTTGAAAGATATAAATATCGATATTCAAGAAGGACAATGCACCTCAAAAAGTATAAATCTGAATAAAGTTACCTCAAGGCAACTACTATTCAGAACGACAGATATCAGAGATAAAGAGAGGATTCTAAATGCAGCAAGAGAATAATAAAGCCTCACATGCAAGGGAAAGTTAATAAGAATAATTACCAACCTCTTATCAGAAACCATGGAAGTGAGAAGAAATTGGTATGATGTATTTAAGGTACTGAAAAAGAAAAACTTCCAGGCAAGAATTCTGTATCCAGAAAAGCTGTCCTTCTAAAATGAAGGGGAGAGAGTCTATATGGCATTGGTTTAAGTGGATGCTCACCATCTCTCTCAGAAAAGGCAGCTGACTGGGGACAGGATCGTGCCCAAGTGAGCTTTTCGGGGAGCCCATGGAGTGGAAGCATTTGGAGCACTGGTCTGGAGGGAGCTGGACAGGGAGACTGCTCAAGATAAAACTGGAACATAATAAACAGCAAGTAAATAGAACAAGAAGAACAAAGTGTCAAAGACAAAACAACACACACACTAAACCAGCAGCTAAACAAAACTCAAGAGCAAAGAGACCACAGTTCACATCATAGACCACACTCTCTCCCACACAGTTCTGAGTGCTGTGTGCTGATTTAAAATGGCCTACATCCGTTGCCACAACGGTACTCAGTAACTGTGGTCTATGGTTGGTGGCAAGGCCCCAGGATGTGTAAGTCCATTGAGGGTGGTGGGCCACACTTATGGGAGATGTTTGTGTGGGATGTGGTGGGAGTTGTGGGAGGTGTTCAACATGGGAATCCCAGTGGGTTCTGTGTAATATTTTGGGTAAACTAAGCACCTCTTTATATATATAACATTTTTGTAAGCAAATGCACATATATGCATATATATTTATATATCATTTTACAAATATTGGTATGTATTGTGAAAATTTTTATTTTTACCCACAATAAAAAATAAGTAAATTTAAAAAAAAACAGCAAAAAGAGAAGCTAATCAACTGAATAAACCCATCAAGATAAATGATGACCAGAGGGCAACAAGAAAGTACAGTTTCTTGTAATTTCCAGTCAAGCCCAGTGAACAAACTAAAAGCCAGGAAGAAATACAAAACATTGAACAACTAATCAAAGCTGTCCAAACAAATATCATGGACCAACTTAATGAAGTGAAGGAGGAGATTAAGGATATTAAGAAGACACTAGGTGATCCTGAAGATAATGAAGAAATTGTAAACATATGTAAAAAGATAACAGATATGATGGTGATGAATGGTAAAATCCAAGAAACCAAAAAGACACTGGAATAACATAACAGCAGATTTGAAAATGAGGCAGAAAGAATTAGTGATGTGGAAGACAGTATATCTGAAATCAAACAGAAAGTAGAACAGAGCAATAAAAAGATACAAAAAAATCCAGCAGGGATTTAGGGGTTTAAACAACAACCCCAAATCCACAAATATACACATTATAGGCATCCCAGAGTGAGAAGAGAAGGGAAAGGGAACAGAAGGAGTGTTAAAGGAAATAATGCCTGAAAACATCCCAACCCTATTGAGAGAGATAGACGCACATGTCCAGGAAGCACAGCAAACCGCAAACAGTATAAACCCTATCAGGCCTACTCCAATACATATACTTGTCAAAATGTCCAATGCTTAAGACAAAGAGAAAATACTCAAAGAAGCAAGAGAAAAGAGAACCATCACATACAAGGGAAGCTCAATATGATTAAGGGCTGAATTTTCATCTGAAATGATGGAGGCAAGAAGACAGTAGTATGACATAGTCAAAGTACTAAAAGAAATAAAACTTCCTGCCACAAATTCTCTATCCAGCAAAGCTGGCATTCAAAAATGATGGAGAGTTCAAAATATTCACAGATAAAAAGAAATTAAGAGAGTATAGCAATAAGAAACCTGCCCTTCAAGAAATACTAAAGGAAGTTCTACAGGTTGAAAGGAAAAAAACAAGAGAGAAAGAGTTGGAGGAGAATGTAAGAACAACCAAAAAGACAAAAAGAGAAATAAAAACAACATATGACACACATAAATCCAAATAAAATATGGCTAATGTAAGAAATTCTTCTAGAGTAATAACACTGAATGTTAGTGCATTAAACTCAACAAACAAGAAACACAGATTGGCAGAATGGATAAGGAAATATGACCCATCTATATGCTGTCTACAAGAAACTCACCTTATACCCAGGAATTCAAAGAGGTTGAAAGTGAATGGCTGGAAAACAATTTTACAAGCAAACAATAACCAAAAAAGGGCAGGAGTAGCGATCCTAATATCGGACAAAATAGACTATAAATATAAAGCTATTGTAAGAGACAAAGATGGACTCTATATAATACTAAAAGGGGAAATCTATTTAACATTGACTTAGAAATACTTGCTAAAGTACTGAGGAAAGAAAAAGATATAAAAGTCAACGAAATTGGAAAGGAAGAATTTAAAATTTCAATATTTGCAGATGGTGTGATTCTATATATAGAAAGTCCTAAGAAATCTACCACAAAACTTCTAGAACTTATAAAGAAGTTTCATAAGTCACAGGCTAAAAGATGAATGCTCAAAAATCAGTGGCAATCTACTGCACACGAATAATGAGCAATCTGAGGAGGAAATCAAGAAAAAAAATACCGTTTACAATAGTAACTA
Source organism: Tolypeutes matacus (assembly GCA_026826555.1). Lineage (NCBI taxonomy): Eukaryota > Metazoa > Chordata > Mammalia > Cingulata > Chlamyphoridae > Tolypeutes > Tolypeutes matacus. Next base: position 64,958 of record JAKSZT010038178.1, read on the forward strand.
AAAAAATCAAATACCTAGGAATAAATTTAACTAAAGATGTAATGGACTTATATACATAAAAATACACAATACTGTTAAAGGAAATTAAAGTAGACTTAAAGTAATTGAAGAATAATCCCTGTCAATGGATAGGAAGAATAAACATCTCAAGATGTCTACCCTACCCAAACAAATATACAGATTTAATGCAATCCCAATAAAAATCAATGCTGTATTTTTTAATAAATTGAAAAAACTAACTACAAAATTTATTTGGAAGGATAAGAGGCCCCAAATCGCCAAAGACATATTGAAACAGAAAAATGTTGTTGGAGGTATCACACTACCTGGCTTTAAAACATACTACAAAGCTACAGTGGTCAAAACAAATCGAACTGAATTGAGAGTTCTGATATAGATCCTAGCATTTAAAATCATCTGATAGTCGACAAGGCCACCAAGCCCACTCAGTTGGGAGAGAATGGCCTCTTCAACCAGTGGTGCTTGGAGAACTGGATATCCATATCCAAAAGAATGAGAGAGGAACACCATCTCACACCTTATACAAAAATCAACTCAAGATAGATCAAAGATCTAAATATAAGAGCCAAGACTATAAAGACCTTGGAAGATAATGTAGGGAAGCATCTACAGGACCTTGTAATAGGAAATGATTTCATGAACTTCACACCCAAAGCATGAGCAGCAAAAGATAAAAAATAGATAAATTGGATCTGAAAACTAAAAACTTCTGCACCTCAAAAGACATTTTTAAGAAATTAAAAAGTCAGCCAACCTAATGGGAGGAAATATTTGGCAAACATATCTGATAAGAGCCAAATATCCTGCATATATAAAGAAATCCTACACCTTGAAAATAAAAAGATAAACAACCCATTTTAAAAAAATGTGCATGTGACCTGAAATGACACTTCTCCAAGGAAGATATACAAATGGGTAAAAAGCATATGAAAAAAATGCTTGACATCTCTAGCTATTAGGGAACTGCAAACCAAAACTACAGTGAGATACCATCTTACACCCATTAGAATGGTGGTTATTTAAAAAAATAGCAGACTTAAGTGTTGGAGAGGATGTGGACGAATGGGAAACCTCATCCACTGCTGGTGGGATTGTAAATGATCCAGCCACTATGGAGGACAGTTTGATGGTTAATCACATACCTAACTATAGAACTTCCATACGATCCAGCGATTCCGCTGCTGGGTATATACCGTGAAGAACTGAAAGCAAAGACACGAACAGATATATGAACAGCAATGTTCTTGGCGACATTGCTCACTATTGCCAAATGTTGGAAGCAACCCAGGTGCCCATCAACAGATGAATGGATAAACAAAATGTGATACCTACATACAATGGAATATTACTCAGGTCTAAGGATGAATAAAGTGCTAACACATGGTATAACATGGATGAATCTTGAAGACCTTATGTTGCTTGAAGCAAGCCAGGATGAACAGTACATGACCTCACTGATAAGAATTAAGGAAATTGAGCAATCTCTGAGAGCTATTGTCAGTAAGATAGGTTTACAAGTAATAGAAAGAGAAAAAAAGGTTTGAGCCATCACACTTATGGACGTAATCTATGGTAAAGTGATAGAGTGTAGTTGCATATTGAAGGGATAGACAGGAAGGTAATCATATTATTGGGTTGGGTGGTGCAGTGTTGACAGGTGGATTGATTGGGAAGGGTGGGTTAGAAGGTGCAGGATATTGGGGGCAAGAGTTGAGAGAGGGACCAAGTGAACACTGGGGTTTTGTGGGTATGAGGTTGAAAGTACAGAGGTGGGAATGCTCTTATGGCAATATGACAAGGAAGGGTCACTGGTTTAGGGTGTTGGTTGGGGAGGCATTCGAGACAGGGTACACCTGAAACAGGCTTCTAGGGAGTGTGTGAGTGTTCTTTCTGTCATAATGGGTTGTATCAGTGGGTGGAGACCACATAATGAGCGGGGAGGAGTTGGACTCCCATCTTTGAGAGAACTGATTTGTTCAGAAAGAGACAGGCATGAGTCTCTCAAGATTAAGGGTGGTTCCTAATAGAGGAGGACAAACTAGTGTGTCATGACCTCTTGTTGCATGTATCTATGAATCTTGTCATCCAACGAGTCAAGTCAGGGGGTTGTTGTGGGCCCTGTGGGGATAGGGTGGGAGAAATAGAATAGATCAAACAAGTGGTATTTAGTGATCAGTGGAAATGTCCTTCATTAATATACAGTGGTGGACAGAGGACATAGTAAATATCATCAAAATTTATTAAAGTGTATGGTCTAATATGTAAACCATAGTGTAAATCATTGACAATGTTTAATAGCCATGTTTCACTATTTTTATATCAGTTATAACAATGCTACCATCCTCATATAAAAAGGTATTAATATGGTGGACCAGGAAAGGTGGAGGATGTTGGGTATATGAGAGTCTCCTCTATTCTGTGTGTGACTTTACTGTGACCTAAAACAAAACAAAAAATAGTGAGACACTGGGGAATGAGAGGATGAAGGTCTCAGAGCATAGATTGGATGCCAGATATTGCAGTGGTGAAAGGAAAAATTTAAAAAAAAATGTTTCATATTTTTCATTTATTTAATATACCAATATTTTATTTTTGTTTTAATTTTAGTTTTAAAAAAATTTATGTATTTTATCTCTTACTTTTGAACTTATTGTTGTTTTTTCATTTTCCTGTTAATTGTATTCAGCTATTGTAAACCTTTCATCTTTGGGGAGGCTTTGGATTACAGAAGGGTTGCATCTGGGGCAGGGGAGGGTCATTGTTGTGGGGTCTCAGAGATGAGGGGTCCCGGGAAGGAAGTTCACCGAAGCATAAATATAAGGTATGTGAAAATGTTCTGGTGTTCACAGGGCATTGTCACAGTGGGTGGAGAATCAATCAATAAATGAGAGGATACTGAATTACCATCCTGGAGAGTTCTGCCATGTTCTCTAAGGGAGCAGTGACAGTCCCTGAAGTGCAGCAGCAGTGACTGGTGAAGGAAGATGATCCACTGATGGGACCTTGATATTGATGACTAGCCTTATGAGTCTTTGCTCTGAATTTGAAACATAGCCTATTGTTGTGGGGTGCCTGTGGGTTTCCTCCTGGGAGCCTCCTTGTTGCTCAAATGTGCCCTATCTCTGGACCAAGGTCAGCATATGAATGCATTGCCTAACTCCCAGCATGGGCCATGACTCCTGGGGTTGAGTATCCCTGCCACCAAGGGATTGCTACCAACTGCCAACTGGCAATGTGACTGGAAGAGGGCCTTGAATGAAGGGGGGAAAGAGTAAAGACAAATGCGTTTATATGGCTAAGAGACTTCAAAATGAGTCGGGAGGTCATCCCAGAGTTAACACTTATGCACATCTCAGTAGGATCTCATAGAATTCCAAAGTGGGCATCACCCTAAATAGTGGGGTTCTAGAGGGCTCTGGAGATGCCCAGATCCTATGTCAGGGCAGATATCTCCAGAGTTTGGAGTCTTGCCAGTGGGCCCTACTTTGGAGTTTGTGTTCCTGAGAGTGACAGAGTTGGACTCAACTAAGTCTTCCCTGTACATGGCTCATCTGTCCCTTCTATTCAAACCTATACTTAGTGCTGGAGTTTGTACCTGGATATCCATAGAATTGAGTCTTTGTGCTGTCCATGTGCCTACTGGCCCTTGGAACCTTCGTGGAGCAGCATCTCCTACTCTACAGCTCATTGGACTAACCCAGAACAACTGGTGAGGAGATGATGATGTACAACGGCCATCCCAGAGAATGGAGAGAGTCTGCAGCTGCAGACAGGATAATCCCATCCATCTTTCCCATGGGATATAAGCCCATTCTCATTTGTAGGTGAAGTGGACATCACCATCCCAGACTCATCAGGATGGGGGGAAGAGCTATGGACTAGAGTGGACTTACTGGCATTCCACAGTAGACATATTGTGACTCCACAAATGGAAGAAATTACAACATTGATGTGGTGCCAGTGGCCACTGGATCTCTGGGTGCAGGGAGAGGGAAATGCAGGTGCAATACAGGGGCTTTTTGGGGCCCTGGGAATTGTCCTGATTTACATTGCAATGACGGATATAGGCCATTTTATATCATCATATAAAATGCAGAACTCTGTGGGAGAGAGTGTGGTCTACAATATGAACTATGATAGTCCATGATTAATGGCAAATCACCAGGATGTTTTTATCAATTGCAAATAATGTGCAACACTAATGAGGATATTTATGTGGGGGGTTGTGGGAGATGGTGCATATGGGAATCCCTATAATTTTTGTGTAACATTTATGTAATCTAAGTGTCTTTTTAAAAATATAGATAAATAAATAAATAAATAAATAAGTAATATACTGATAATGTGAAAAAAAAAAAAACTTTAAGGGGTGTTCAAAGACTTCACAGACAAAGAAAAACTTGTGGAATATGTTTCCAAAAGAACAGAATTACAAAAGACATAAAAGAGAGTACTGCAGCCTGAAAGGAATAAACAAAGGTGAGATACTTAGAGAAGACTGTAAAATGAAGATATTAGAAAGGTTTAATCAAAGGGTAAAAAGATAAACAATAGTACGATATGACACCAGAAAGCCAAACGTCAAAATGGATAAATCAAATAATGCCTTTACAGTAATAACGTTGAATGTTAATGGATTGAATCATCAATAAAAAGTTAGACTGATGCCGTGGATAAAAAAATATGAACCATCTCTTGGTTGTCTACAAGAGACTCGCCTCAGATGTAAGGACATAACCAGGTTAAAAGTGAAAGTTTGGAAAAAGATAATTCATGCAAATAGTAACCAAAAAAGAGCTGTATTTGTGATACTAATATCAGATAAAATAGATTTTAAAAGTAAGAGTGTTAGAAGCAATGAAGAAAATCATTACATATTAATAAAAGAGGCAATTCAACAAGAATAAATAACTATACTAAAGGCATTTGCACCTACCCTCAATGCCCCAAGATACAGAGGCACACACTAGCAAAGGTGAAGGGAGAAATAAATGTCTCTACAATAGTTAGAGGCTTCAATTCACCACTACCGGTATTGGATAGAATATCTGGAGAGAGGATAAATAAAGAAATAAAGAACTTGAATAATATGATAAATGAACTAGACCTAAAAGACATCTATAGAGCATTGTACTCCAAACCAGCAAGATATACAATATTTTCAAGTGTTTATGGATCCTTCTCTAAGAGAGTTTATATATTAGTTCACAAGATAAGTCACAATAAATTTAAAAGATTGAAATTATTCAAAATACTTTTTCTGATCATAACTGAATTATGCTAGAAATCAATAATGGATAGAGAAGGGAAATGCATAGATATATGGAGATTAAACAACACATCCTTAAATAATGCATCAAAGAAGAAATTGCTGGAGAATTCAACAAATGAATGAAAATGAGAACACAACGTATAAGAACTTATGGAAGCTGTAAATTTTAAAATGATAGAAAATGACCTTGAAGTAAGAATCAAAGAGCTAGTACAATTTTATATTTGGCTGGATAAGTTAAGTACTTTCATGTCATTAAATTGCATTGCAATGATCAGTTGACTTTTGAGATTCTGAGACCATTAGAATTCCAACTATCTTTGGGAATCTCTTACCTTATAATTTCGGTACCAAAGCCCTACAAGAGCTATCTGTGTAGGAAAAAATCAGTGATGTTAAAAAAGCAATCATTCATAAGAAAAATTCCAAAGAGAGTAGTAACATGTCATGGTGAGAGTGCCAAAGATGAAAAACAAAGACAATTGTTACAAGAAAAAAAAATCTTATGGGACATCACAAAGGCAGTGCTGGGGTGAAATTTATAGCTCTCAATGCTTACATTAAAAAAGAAGAAAGACCTAAAATTCAAGACCTAACTGCACATCTGGAGGAGCTTGAAAAACAATCACAAACTAATCCCAAAGAGGCTGAAGGAAAGAAATTGTAAAGATCAGAGCAAAAATAAACGAACTGGAGAACAAAAATACAATGGAATCAACAAAACCAAAAGTCAGTTTTTTCAGAAGATCAACAAAATCTATCTAGACTGGCAAAATCTAGCTAGACTAACAAAGAAAAAATGAGAAGACACAAATAAATAAAATCAGAAATTAGAAGAACATAACTACTGACCCACAGAAATAAGAGATCATAATCGGATACTATGAACAACTATATGTCAGGAAAAAAAAGTAGAAAACATAGATGAGATGGACAAATTCCTAGAAACACAAAAATCACCTTCAGTGACCCTAGGAGAAATAGAAGACTTTCACAAACCAATCACAAGTGAAGAGATTGAAACAGTCATCAAAAACTTCCCAAAGATGAAATGCCCACTTCAAAAATGGCTTCACAGGTGAATTCTACCAATCAATCAAAGATGACATAATACCAATCTTGCTGAAGCTCTTCCAAAAAATTTTAACAGGAAAGAATGTTACCAAACTCACTCTACGAAGCCATCAAACAAACACCAAAACCACATAAAGATATTATGAAAAAAGAAAATTAAAAACCAATGCCTTTAATGAATATAGATGCATGATCAAGTGGATTATATCCCAGGTATGCAAGTGTGGTTCTATATAAGAAAATTAGTGTAATAAACCACATTGATGAAGAAGAAAAATCATATGATCCTCTATATTGATACAGAAAATGCATTTGACAAAATACAGCACCCTTTTCAGATAAAAAACATACTCCAAAAGATAGGACTAGAGGGAGGCTTTCTCAATGTACTTAAAATTCATATATGAAAATCCTACAGCTAGCATTGTACTCAATGGTGAAGGACTTAAAGCTTTCCCACTGAGATCAGGAACAAACAAGGATGCCCACTGTCACAATTATTATTCAATATTGTGCTAGAAATTTTACCTAGAGCAATTAGGCTAGACAAAGAAGTAAAAGTCATCCAAATAAGAAAGGCAGAAGTAAAACTTTCCCTATTTGCTGATGACATGACCCTATATCTAGAAAATTCTGAAAGATCCACAACAAAGCCAGTAGAATTAAAAGGTGAGTTAAGCAAAGTGGTAGGATATAGGATTGATATGCAAAAATCAATATTGTTTATATACACTATGGATGTACAGTCTAAGGAGGAAGTAAATAAAAATTCCATTTAGAAAAGCTACTAAAACAATCAAATAGGAATAAACTTAACCAATGGCATAAAGGACCTACATTCAGAAAACTACCAAATATTTCTAAAAGACACAGAAGAAGACTTAAATAAATGGAAGGACGTCTGTATTCATGGATTGGAAAACCAAATATCACTAACATGTCAATTTTACCCAAACTGATGTACAGATTCAATGCAATCCCAACAAAAATCTCAACAGCCTTTTTCAGAAATTGAAATGCCAATAATCAAATTTATTTGGAAGGGTAATGGGCCACAGATAGCCAAAAATGTCTTTAAAAAGAACAAATTTGGAGAACTCTCACTTCCTGACTTTACAGCATATTACTTAGATATAGTGGTCAAAACAGAATGTTACTGGCATAACGACTCAGAAATTGACCCTCACATCTACAATCAAGTGATTTTTGACAAGGCTGTTAATTCTACCAAGCTGGGTCAGAACACTCTATTAAACAAATGGTGCTGGGAGAACTGAATAGCCATATCCAAAAGAAATAAATAAGATGACTATCTAACACCTTACACAAAAATTAACTCAAAATGAATCAAGGGCCTAAATGTAAAAGCAAGAACAATAAAACTTCCAGTGGAAAATGTAGGAAAATTTCTTCAAGATACTGTAGTAGGCACTAGTTTCTTAAACCTATGCCTAAAGCATGAGGAATAAAAGAAAAAAATAGTTAAATAAGACCTCCTTAAAATTCAACACTTTTGTAGCTCAAAGGACTTTGTCAAAAGAGTTAAAAGGCAGCTGACTCAATCAGAGAAAATATTTGAATCACATATCTGATAAAGGTTTAATATCCATGATAAATAAGGAAATCACACAACTCAATAAAAAGACAAATTATCCTATTATAAAATGGGCAAAAGACTTGGAAAGACAAGTGTCCAAAGAAGAAAGACAAATGCTGAAGAAACAAATGAAAATGTGTTGAAAATTACAGTGATTAAGAAAATACAAATCAAAACTACAATGAGATATCATTTCACTCCTATTAGACTGGCCACTATTAAGAAGTCAGAAAACTGTAAATGTTGCAGAAGATGTTGAGAGATAGTAACACTTATGCACTATTGGTGGGAATCTAGAAAAGTAGAGCCACTGTGGAGGACTGTTTGGCAGTTCCTAAAGAAGTTGAATATAGACCTGACATGGGACACGGCAATACCATTGCTAGATATAAACCCAGAAGAACTTAGAGCAATGGCACGAATAGACATCTGCACACTGATGTTCATAGAAACATTATTCAAGATAGCCAAAAGTTGGAAACAGCTCAGGTGTCCATCAACTGATCAATGGATAAATAAATTGTGGTGTATATACATGATGGAATATTATGCAGTGGTAAGAAGAAATGAAGTTGTGAAAAATACAACAACATGGACAAATCTGGAGGACATTATGTTGACTGAAGCAAGCCAGACACAAAGGACAAATACTGCATGATTGCCCTATTAGGAATTAAATATATTATGTGAAATATAAATATATTATGTGAAATATGAATATGTGTAAAATTGCATATATAAGACCATTTTTCTTCAAAGCTGAACAAATGTAGTTAATACTACAAAATATTAATATCAGGCAAAAACTACATTATACTAAGTGAAGGAGACCAGACACAGAATATTACATATTGTATGATTCCATTTATATTAAATGTAAATATAAATGAATTTATAAAGATGAAAGTAGATTAGTGGTTATGTAGGGCTGAGGAAAGAATGTTAGGTGCCGTAGAGTCTTCCTTTTTTGGGTAAGGAGTGTGTTCTAAAATTTTTGAGATGATGAATGTATATTGTAATTATACTAAAACCCCTGATTATATACTTTAGATAGGTTATATGGTATGTGAACCATCTCAATAAAACTGCTTAATAAACATATAAATAATTGTGCAATAACAGCCAGGAGAAACAGAGAGAGATTGAGAGGTGAGGCATTTTCTAGTTTGTTGCATTTTTATTATTATTGAAATAATGAAAATGCTTTAATCTTTATTCAAGTGATGAATGTACAACTATGTGATTTTACCAAATATCATTGATTGTACACTTTGGATGAATTGTATGCTTTATTAATATGTATCAATAAAATTGATTTGTTTGAAAAAATTTATAGAATCTTTAATCCAAAATCTAAAGCCATACAACTACATATTTCTCACACTATGCTATTTCTCTGAGGAATAAAGTGAGGAAAATAATTGAAACCAATCAAAACCCTGCTGTGGTCCCGCTGCCTACCATTAGATGTTAGACTGCAGGACAAACTTTCAAAAATAATTGAAAGCAGGGATTGGCACAGATATTTGCACACCAATGATTTTAGTAACATTACTCACAACTGCTGAAAGGTGGAAGCAACAGAAAATTCCATTAACAGATAAATGGATAAACAAAACATATATATACATACATTGGAATATTATTAGGCTATAAAAAGAATGACGTTTTGAGGCATGCTACAACCTGGACTAAATTTGAAGACCTCACATTGAGTGAAATTAGCTAGACACAAGAGGACAAGTATTTTACGACCTCACTTGTATGAAATAAGCAGTTTATACCATTTCATAAAGTCAGAAACTAGAATACACTTTACTAGGGTCTGTTGGGGATAGCAAATGGGGGATTAATGTTTAACAGGAATGGAGATTCCATTAGCAGTGATGGAAAAGTATTGGCAATCGATGATAGGGACAGAGCACAATATTGTGAATATAATTAACACTGTCAAATTGTGTATTTGAAAATGTATAAAATGGGAAAGTTTAGGTTATATGTTAGTTACCAGAAAAAATCCATAGGACTGTACAATGCACAAATGAACCTTAATGAAAACTATGGTTATAGTTAATAGTATAATAATAATAATAATAATAATAATAATAATAATAATAATATAGTTTCAGCAATTGTAGAAAAGGTAAAATAATAATGACAACTGTTAAATATGAAAACTGTGTGTGAGGGTATATTTTGGAACACTCTACTTTATGCATGATTTTTCTGTAAGCCTACACCTGAACTAACAAAAAATATGTTTGTTAAAATGGAGTGATGGATTTTGAACAACAGTGAAGGATAGAAAACACAGCATTAAAAATCCACATCTGGCCAAAACTCATCCAGATATGTAAACTTGGTCAGCCAGAGGAAATCTACAGATGAGAGCAGACAGTAAAACATGAAATACTTTAAATAAACGTTACTCAGAATTCTGAAAATGACAACTATGAGAAAGCAAGAGGAGGAGAATCTAGTCACTCATTAATTAAACTATCACAGGCAAAGTATCAACTCTATGCCAAGCAGTATATACACAATTTTGTCATATGGCTCTCACTTTTAGGAGACATAGGCATAGATTTGATTATCAATACCCAGTTTGAGTTAATTAATTATTTCATTAATAGCATAAATCGCATTATAGCCCAGGATACTGTAGAACAGAAGCTACCAAATTTTCCATAAAGGCTGAGAAGGAAAGTGTTTAAGGCCATGTGGGTTTTGTGGTCTCTTACATAAACATGAATCCCTGCTGTTGTGGATGGAAACAACCATAGACCATATGGAAAGAATGGGTGACCTTTGTTCCAATAAATCTTTATAAAAGCAGAGTGGATTTGGTCCAGGGCAAAATTTTGCTCCCCACTGCTCCAGAACAGAGATGTCTAATAAGAATTTCTTTAATGAAAATGTTTTATAGCTGTGCTATTTAATTTGATATCATACCACCAATCACATATTTGTAACTAGTGCCACAGGTAGAAATAATATTTGTATATATTAGGTTTTATATATAGATATGCAACTAAATATATAAATTAATTAAAATTAATTCCACATGTTTTTCGTTACATTTTAATATAGCTAGCACAAAATTTAAAACTATATACAAACCTTGCATTATATTTCCATTGGAAAGTGTTGCAAGTTG
>JAKSZT010038178.1:88831-107843 GCA_026826555.1 Tolypeutes matacus
ATGATGTTAGCTGTGTGTTTTTCATATCAACATGTTGAGGACATTTCATTCAATTCCTATCTTTGGTAGTGTTTTTAATAGGAAAGTGTTTTGAATGCTTTTTCTCCATCTATAGAGACAATTGCTTTTTTGTTTTTCTTTCAAAACGTTTATGTGGTGTGTTACATTGATTTTCTTATGTTGAATCATCCTTACATACCCTGCACAAAACCCACTTGGTCTTGGTACATAAATTGGTTGATATATTGTTGAATATGAGTAGCAAATTTTAGCATCTAAGTTCATTAGAGAGATTAGATTATAGTTTTCATTTCCTGTGGCATCTTTGTTTGGCTTTGGAATTAGTGTAATGTTGGCATTATAGAATTAGTTAGTCAATGTTCCCTCCACTTCTATTTTTTGGAAGAGTTTAATCAGGTTTGGTGTTAGCTCTTCCCAAATGTTTGGTAGAATTCACCTGTGAATATGTCTTGTCCTGGGCTTCTCTTAGTTGGGAGGTTTTTGATGACTAATTCTATCTCATTATTTGTGATTGGTATGTTAAGTTCACCAATTTCTTCTTTCGTCAATGTAGGAAGATTGTGTGTTTCTAGGAATTTGTTCATTTCCCCTAAATTACCCATCTTGTTCCTGTATAAATTTTCAAAGAATACTCTTATGATAAACTTTATTTCTGTGGGGTCAGATAACTCCTTCCTCATTTCTTATTTTATGTATTTGCATGTTCTCTCTTTTTTTCTTTGCTGCTCTAGCTAGGGATTTGTCAATTTTATGGATCTTCTCGAAGAACCAGCTTTTGGTCTTGTTTATTTTTTTCTAGAGCTTTCTTATTTTCAATTTCATTTAGTTCTGCTCTAATCTTTGTTATTTCCTTCTTTCTCCTTCTTTTGGGGTTAGTTTGTTGTTATTTTTCTAATTACTTCATATGTGCAGTTAGGTCTAATTTTAGCTCTTTCTTCTTTTTTAATATAGGCTATGCATTTTTTTTTGCTGCATCTCATAGGATTTGATACATGTTGTTGTCACTTTCATTTATTTCAAATTAGTTACTGATTTTTTTGTGTGTGATTTTCTCTTTGACTCGCTGTTTGTCCAAAAGTGTGTTGTTCAACTTTCATATCTTTGTGCCTAATCTGGTTCTCTGTCCCTTATGGATGTCCAGTTTCATTCCACTGTGGTCAGAGAAATTACTTTGTTTGATTTCATCTTTTTGAATTCATTGAGAATTGTTCTGTGGTCTAGCATGTGGTCTATCCTTAAGAATGATCAATGTGCTTTGAGAAGAATGTACAAAGTCTCTCACTATAATTGTGGAGGCATCTATTTCTCCACTTATTTTTTCCAGTGTTTGCCTCATGTATTTTGAGGTGCCCTGCTTAGGTGCTTAAATGTTTATGATTGCTGAGTTTAATCCATTAACCCAACATTTTATTACTGCCAAGGAATTACTTATATTAGCCATATTTTCTTTGGGTTTATATATGTCATATGCTGTTTTTATTTTCTTCTTATCTGTTTAGTTGTTCTTACAATCTATTCCAACTTTTTCTCTCCTGTTTTTTCCTTTTGACCTACCGAACTCCCTTTAGTATTTCTTAAAGTGCAGGTTTCTTATTGCCATACTGTCTTAATTTCTGTTTACCTGTGAATATTTTGAACTCTCCCTCATTTTTGAATGCCAATTTTGTTGGATAGAGAATTCTTGGCTGAGAGTTGTTTTCTTTTTGCACCTTAACTATGTCATGCCTCCTTGCCTTCATGGTTTCAGATGAGAAATCACCGCTTAATCTTATTGAGCTTCCCTTGTATGTTTTAGTTCTCTTTTCTCTTGTTATTTTCAGTATTCATTCTTTGTCTTCAGCATTGGGCAATTTCACAAGTATATATCTTGGAGTAGGCCTCTTAGGATTTATACTGTTAGGGGTGTGCTGTGCTTCCTGGACATATACATCCATGTTCTTCAATAAGGTTGGGAAGTTTTCAGCCATTATTTCCTCCAACACACCTTCTGTACCCTTTCCCTTCTTTTCTCCCTCTGGGATGCCTATAATGTGTATGTTTGTGTGTTCCATGTTGTCATTCAAACCCCTGGTTTTTTTTTTTTCTAATCTTTCTATATATCCCTTTATATTATCTGTTTGATTTCACTTGTAATGTCTTCCACATCACTGATTATTTCCTCTGCATGTTCAAATCTGCTTTTATGTGCTTCCAGTGTATTTTTGATTTCTTGTATTGATGCATTCATCACCATCATATCTGTTTCCTTTTTTGTATTTTCACAATTTCTTCAGTGTATTCTCCCAGTGCCTTCTCTATATCTTTAATCTCTTCCTTCACTTCATTAATTTTTCTCATGATATATGTTTGGACATCTCTGATTAGTTGTTCCATATTCTGCATTTCCTGTTTTTTAGTTGGTTTGTTGGACTGGCCATGTCTTCCTGTTTCTTAGTATGGGTTGTAATTTCTTTTGATGTCTAGATATTGGATTATCTTGTTTGGTTTGTTCAGTTGATTAACTTCTCTTTCTAATCTATGGTTTTATTTTGTTGTTTTTGTGTATGTGGTAAGTTTTCCCTTTGACACTTCACTCCTCTTATTCTATTTCTTGCTATTTTTATATTCCCATGAAGTAAAATTAGGGTCAAAGGAAAGGAAAGAAGAAGAGAAAAAGAATAATAGTAATAATAATAGTAAATGGTAGAAGAGGAACCATACAAGATTTAGGAAAATGAGTAATTAACATGATTAAGAATTGCAGAGGAATAAGAATTAAAAAGTGGAGTACAAAAAGGAAATGGAAACTTAACAGTGAAAAATATATAGAATGAATTAAAAGTCCAGAATGATGCAAAGAGAGGGAAAGAGAAAAGAAAAGAAAAAAAGAAAAATAGTAAAAAATAGAAAGTAAATAGAGAAAAAAGGAGAGAGAAATTGGAATAAGAAAATTTGAAGATCAAACAAAAAGTGGTGGAATGAAAGAACAACAGAAAGCAGAAAATAGAAAGATGGAGAAAGGAAAAGAATTAGTGTAGTTAGATAAAATTGGTGAACAGAAAAGGGAAACAAAGGAAGGGGAAACACCAAAAAGAAGAAACAAGACAGCAGCAACTAAATAGCAAAAAAGGGGGGAGAAATAGTATTTTAAAAGAAATAAAAGAAAAACAAACAAGCACACAAACAATAACCATTGAAATGCAGCCTTCCCTCTTAGGATCTGAAGGAGCTTCTCAGGCAGCTGGTGTTCATCAATCAATTACACTGTGCCCTCTCTCTGCAGGTTTGAACTAGATTTTAGCAAGTAAACTAAATTAAGTTTAAAAAAGGAAACTTTTAAAAGAAAAATAAGAGATCTAAGAGAAGCTAATACAAAAAGATATGTTTCCTGCCCTAAAGTATCAGCTGGATGTGTTATAACCCAGTGGATCACCATTAATTGAACAAGGGAACTCATATATTCAAGGCATGAACTCCTCCACTGAGCTAAACTTTCTCTTTGGGTTAGTTAGCCTTTTGGAAACCTATCCATCCACGTTCCCTCAGGCAGGTTACAATCTTTGCAGTTGGCCAGAGACCTGCTGATTAGGCAACCATCTATCCCTGCCCCGTTTCTATTCTAATTGCTTTCTCTCTCAGGCCAGGTGTACAGGACAGCCTGTGTAAGTGGAAACTCAATCCCCAGTCAGATCCAGTTCCCTTCTGAGACTAAAAGCACACCCTGGTGACCAAATTCACCACAAAGAAACCACTCTTGACACTCTTCCATGACCTGCCTTCTCCCAGGGGACCCTAAATAGACCCTTGAAAGCTTATGGAGGCTTCCTACCATTTGCCTCCCTTAGGGGAGCTGTAATTTTGATAGTTTTCAGTGCCAGATTAGTCTGTTGCCTATCTTCACCCCTTTTCAGCCCAACTCCCTCTGGATGTGTCAGGATGCCTAAACATATTTCCCTCCTTCCTTTTCTACAGGCTGCCTCAGTGCTAGCTGGTATGCTCCCCAAAGTTCAAAGGGGGCCCAGGCAACCAAACACACAGAAAGGAAAACCCTCTTCACCCTTCACCAGAACGCTCTTCCTCCCAGAGAATGCTCCATCCTACTTGGTGGCTGGTGAGAGTCAGGAGGTTTGTGGAGACTTTTTGCCTTGAACGTGGGGATTAGCTGACTGCTGTTTCCAGCCACAGGGTTGAGAATGTCATGGTTTTCCTTGGGCTTTTTATCTCTTTGTCCAGTTCCCTCTAGATAGATGCCCTGAAGCCTCCTGCTCTGTGAGGTCCCAAAATAGCTCACTCAGGTATGATTTTGCACCTTCTTGGCTGTTTTTTGTGAGATAATACACTGTGACAAGATTAAAACTTTAATATTCCATAGAGACATGACCAACATGTGCCCTATCCTAAATATCACTTCACTGCTGATGCCCTACATCAGTAATCTTCCCCTGCCATATTAGCCAAAAGAACATTCCCACCATTATAGTTTTAACCACAGACATGCATATTCCCAGAGTTCACCTGCTCCTTTCTCCAACCCTCCCCCAATTTTCATGGATAGTCCAACACAAGCCCCCACTTTAATCCCCCTCAAATTCCTGCACCCTTGAACCCAATCACATCACTGCATCACTATCAGCAATATCCAATGTCCAGCCAATTCTTCCATGTTAGCATAGATTTTGCCCATATTAAGCATTGGCTCACCTCCCACTACTCTTTCTGTCACCTGGTAACCTACCTTCAAGATTCTAACTCTGTGAGTCTGCTCAATTTGCTTAATTCATATCAGTGATGTCATATAATATTTGTCACTCAGTGACTGACTTACTCCACTCAACATAAATAAGGGCTTCAAGATCCATCTATGTTGCCCCATGGGTTAATAGAGCATTTCTTCTTAAAGCTGAGTAATATTCCATTGTATATATATATATACCACAATTTGCTTATCTATTCACCTGTTGATGGACACTTGGTTTGCTTTCAACTGTTGGCAATAGTCAATAATGCCAGTAAGAACAATTGTGTGCATATGTCTGCTTTTGTACCTGCTTTCAATTATTCTCAGTGTATACCGAGAAGTGGGTTTACTGGATCATATGACGGTTCTATAGTTAGTTTCTTGTTGAATTGCCAATATATCCTCCATGATGACTGTACCATTCTACATTCCCACCAGCAGTGGGTGAGTGTTCCCTTTCCTCCACATCCTCTCCTATACATATAGTCTTGGTTTTTTTTGATAGCCACCAGTCTAATAGGTGTAAGATGATATCTCATTGTAATTTTGATTTGCTTTTCCCTAATAGCTAGTGATGTTGAGCATCTTTTCATGTGCTGTTTAGACATTTGTATTTTTCCTTTGAAAAGTATCTATACAAATCTCTTGCACATTTTTTAAAAGGTGTAGTTATCTTTTTCCTTTTGCAATATAGGATTTATTATGTATGCTGGATATATGGCACCAAATATTTTCTCCCTTTGGGGAGGTTGCTTTTTTGCTTTCTTGATAATGTCCTTTAAGGTTCAGAAGATTTTAATTTTGAGGATATCCCATTTATCTATTATTCCTTTTCCTGTTTATACTTTGGGTGTGAAGTTCATGAAACCATTTCTTATTATTAGGTTCTGTAGATGCTTCCCTACTTTATCATCCAAGGTCTTTATGATCTTGGCTCTTATATTTGGATCTTTGATCCAAATTGAATTCATTTTTGTGTAAGGTGTGAGATGGTGTTCTTCTCTCATTCTTTTGGAATGGATATCCAGTTCTCCAAGCACCATTTGTTGAAGAGGCCATTCTCTCCCAAATGAGTGGGCTTGGTGGCCTTGTCAAATATCACATGACTATATATGCGAAGATCTATTTTGGAACGCTCAATTCGGTTCCATTGGTCAGTATGTCTATCCTTGTGCCAATACCATGCACTTTTCACCACTGTAGATTTGCGGTATGTTTAAAGTCAAGTAGTGTGATACTCCAAATTCATTTTTCTTTTTCAATATGTCTTTGATGATTCATGGCCTCTTACCCCTCCAAATAAATTTTGTAAGTTTTTTCCAATTCCTTAAAAAATACAATATTGATTTTTATTGGGATTGCATTAAATCTGTAGATTAGTTTGGGTAGGATAGATATCTTGATAATATTTAGTCTTCCTATCCATGAACAGGGATTATTCATCCATTTATTTAAGTCTTCTTTGATTCCCTAAACAGTGTTGTATTGTTTTTGTCATATAAGTCCTTTACATCTTTAGTTAAATTTATTCCTAAGTATATGATACTTTTAATTACTATTGTAAATAATATTTTTTCTTGATTTCCTCCTCAGATTGCTCATTATTGGTGTATAGAAATGTTACTGATTTTTGAGCATTGATCTAATAGCCTGTGACATTACTGAACTCCTTTATAAATTCTAAAAGCTTTGTTGTAGATTTCTCAGGATTTTCTATGTATAAGATTATGTCTACAAATAGTGAAATTTTCACTTCTTCCTTTCCAATTTGGAAGCCTTTTATATCTTTTCCTTGCCTCAGTGTTAGAGCAAGTGCTTCTGAAACAATGTCAAAAAGGAGCAGTAATAGTGGATATCCCTGTCTTTTTCCCCATTTTAGGGAGAAAGTTTACATTGTCACCATTGAAGATGATGTTGACTCGGATTTTCATATATACCCTTTATCATGTTCAGAAAGTTTACTTGTATTCAAATCTCTTGCAGTGTTTTTATCAGGAAAGAGTACTGTATTTCATTGAATGCTTTTTTGGCATCTATAGATGCATGTGATTTTTATATGGTGTATTACATTGATTGATTTTCTTATGTTGAAACATCCGTGCATACCTGGGATGAAACCCATTTGGTCATGGTGTATAATTCATGTGATATGTTGTTGAATGTGATTAGCAAGTATTTTGTTGAGGATTTTAGCATCTAGTTTCATTAAAGAGATTGGTCTGTAATTTTCCTTTCTTGTGGAATCTTTGTTTGGCTTTGGTATTAGAGTAATTTTGGCATTATAGAATGAGTTAGGCCACGTTCCTTCTAATTCTATATTTTTGGAAAAGTTTAAACAGGATTGGTGTTGGCTCTTTCTGGAAAGTTTGGTAGAATTCACCTGTTAAGCCATCTAGTCCTGGGCTCTTCTTATTTGGGAGGTTTTTGATGACCAAGTCTCTGTTTTTACTTTTAATTGGACTATTGAGTTCATTGATTTCTTCTTTCATCAATGTAGGCTGCTTGTGAGTTTCTAGGAATTTGTCCATTTCCTCTAATTTATCATTCTTGTTAGCATATAATTTTTCAAAGTATCCTCTTATGACACTCTTTATTTCTGTGGGGTCCATGGCTATATCTGCTTCATAATTTCTTATTTTGTGTATTTCCATCTGCTCTCTCTTTTTCTTGTTTAGTATTGTGAAGGTTTTTTCAATTTTATTTATCTTCTCAACAAACCGGGTTTAGATTTTATTTTTTCTAGTGCTTTTTAAATTTCTATTTCATTTAGTTGTGCTCTAATCTTGGTATTTCCTTCCTTCTGCTTCCTCTGTAGTTAGTTTGTTGTTGTTTTTCCAATTCCTCCATGTGTGCACTTATGTCTTCAATTTTAACTCTTTCTTCTTTTTTAATATATGCATTTATGGCTATGAATTTCCATCTCTGTACAGCTTTGGCTGAATCTCATATGTTTTGATATGTTGTGTTGTCATTTTCATTTGTTTCAGGATAGTTACTGATTTATTTTGAGATTTTCTCCTTGACCCATTGTTTGTCTAAGATTGTGTTGTTGATCTTCCATATCTTTGTGCCTTATCTGGTTCTCTGGCCATTAGTGATTTTCAATTTCATTCCATTGTGGTCAGAGTAATTACTTTGCATCATCTCAATCATTCATTGAGTGTTGTTCTGTGGGCTAGCATGTGGTCTATCTTGGAGTATGATCCATGTGCACTAAAGAAAAATGTATATCTTCCTGTATTTGCGTGTAGTGTTCTGTATATACCTATTAAGTCTAGATCTCTAAAGTATTAGAGTCTTTGTTTCTTTATTGATTCTCTGCCGAGATGTTCAGTCTAATGGTGATAATGGTGTATTAAAATCCCCCACTATAATTGTAGAGGCATTTATGTCTCCAATTAGTCTTTCCATGGTTTGCCTCAAGTATTTTGAGGCACCCTGATTAGGTGCAAAATGTTTATGATTGTTCTTTCTTCTTAAAAGATTACCCATTTTAGTAATATATAGAATCCATCTTCGTCTCTTTCAATACTTTTGCATTTAAAGTCTATTTTGTCTGATATTTGTGTAGCTACTCCTGCCCCTTTTTAGTTGTTGATTGATTGTTAAATTATTTTCCAACATTAAATATCATCCTACTGGAATCCCTGTATCTAAGGTAAGTTTCTAGTACACAACATATAGATGGGTCATATTTCCATAACCATTCTGCCAATTTGTGTCTCTTGACTGGTAAGTTTAATCCATTAACATTCAGTGTTATTACTCTTAAGGAATTTCTTACATCAGCCATATTTTTGTGCTTTTGTGGGTCATATGTTGTTTCTTTTATCTTTTTTGTCTTTTTGTTGTTCTTACACTCACTTCCAACTCACTCTTTCCTGCTTTTTCCTTTCTACCTGTAGAACATCCTTTAATATTTCTTTCTATTACAATTGTTTATTGCTTTTGCAAATTCAAATGGCCTAATGGAAGATCTACTTTAAAGTTTTGTAAATTAAGCTAAATACATAAGTTTTTTTTTATTGTGGGTAAAAATCAAATTTTTCACAATACAAACAAATATTTGTAAAATGATATATAAATATATATACATATATGTGCATTTGCTTACATAAATGCTATTTTTAAATACATATTTTAAAAGATGCATGGATTACATAAATGTTACACAAAAATTACAGGAATTACCATGTTCCCCACCTCCCACACCTCACATAACATCCCACATAAAGATCTTTCATTAGTGTGGCCCATCACCTTCAATAGATAAACACATCCTGTGGTGTTGCAGCTAAGCATAGACCATAGTTCACATTGTAGACCACGCTTTCTCCCACACAGTTCTTCATGGTATATGTTGATGTAAAATGGCCTATATCTGTCATTGTAATGTCACTCAGGATAATTCCCAAGTCCTGAAAAAGCCCCTGTATTACAATTGCTTTTCCCTTCCCTGCCGCAAAAGAATTCAGTGGCCACTGGCTCCAAGTCACTGTTATAATTTCTTCCATTGCTTGAATCACAATATGTCTACAACAGAATACCCATAAGTCCACTCTAGTCCATAGCTCTTCCTCCAATCCTGAGGAGTCTGGGATGGTGATGTCCACTCCACCTCCAAGTGAGAGTGGACTTACATCCCATGGATATGGTGGATAGGATTATCCTGCCTGCAGCTGCAGGCTCTCTCCATTCCCTGGGATGTCTGTTGTCCATCTTTGTCTCCTCACCGGGTGACTTGGGTGAGTCCATTGAGCTGTAGAGTAGAAGTTGTAGCTCCACCAAGATTCCATGCACAGCTGGCACATGGGCAGGCCAGAGGCTCCAGACTCTGGAAGTACACCTACAAACTCCAGCATCACATATAAGTTTGAATAGAAGGGGCTGATGGACCATGTGCAAGGAGGACTTATTTGAGTCCAATTCTGTCACTCTCAGGAGAACAGATTCCAAAGTAGAGCCCACTGATAAGGCATCAATTTCTGGTGCTATCCTCCTTTATATAGGACCTGGGTGTCTCCAGAGACCTCAGGAGACCCTCTGTGTGGGATGATATCCATTTTGGTGTTCTATTAGATCCTACAGAGTTGTGCATAAGTGATACCTCTGGGATGACCTCCCGACTCACTTTGAAGTCTCTTAGCCACATGAACTCATTTGTCTTTGCCTTTTCCCATTTTTATTCAAGGTCTTTTTACAGTCATATTACCTGTTGGCACTTAGTATTAATCCCTCGTTGCCAGAGAGGCTTATCCCTGGGAGTCATGTCCCATGCTGAGGGGAAGGTAATGCATTCATATCCTGAATTTGGCTTAAAGAGAGACCACATTTGAGCAACAAGGAGGCTGTCAGGCAGCAACCCCTAGGCACACTATAACAGTAGGCTAAGTTTCAATTACAAGAACAAAGACTCATAAGGCTAGTCATCAATAACAAGAACCCATCAGTGAAACATCCTCTTTTGCCAGACACTGCCCCTGCACTCCAGGGACTGTTGCTACTCCCTTGGCGAATGTGGTAGATCCCTCCAGGCTGGGAATTCAGTATCCCCTCATTTATTGAGTGATTGTCTACCCTCCGTGACTATGCCCCATCCCTTGATCATTTGAACAATTTTATATATCTTTCATTTATATTCGGATGAACTACCTCCCATGAATCCCCTATCCCAGATACCTCACACCAATGATCCTCTGCAACCCCCATTTTAACCCTTCTGTGATCTAAATCTTCCTTGAAAAAGAAGCCCATATAATAACCAAATACAATTAATAGGAAAATAAAATAAAAATGATAAGCTTAAATGCAAGGGATAAAACACATAGAAAGTCAGGAAAAAAAACACAAAAAATAAAATATAATTAACAGAGTGGGATATTCAAAAAATGGGAAAAAATTTTTTTAATTTTTTTTTCCTTTTATCACTGCATTATCGGATGTCTAGTGTGTACCCTGACACCTTCCCACTCTCATTCCCTAGAGTCTCCCAAATTTTCATTTAATTTTCAAAGAAGTTTTAGGTCACAGAAAAATCATACACAGAATACTAAAAACTATTATATACCCAACTTCCTTCCCCTTTCCTCACCCCATATTAAAAACTCTTTTTGTGTGTGTGAATGATAGCATTGTTATAACTGCTATACAGATAGTGAAACATAGCTACTAAACATTGTCAATGGTTTACAGTATACTTTACAATTTAGACTGTACAGTTTAATAATTTTTGATGATATTTACCATGTCCTGTGTCCATTACTGTAAGGTAATGAAAAACTTTTCCCATTAACACTAAATACCCCGTTTGATCTTTTCTGTTCCTTCCTCCCCATTCCCATGGGGCATATGACACTCCCCGGTCTTGATGCATTGGATGACAAGATTCATAGTTACATGCCCTGGATATTCTAACCTGCTCTTCCTAATCTACCCATCTGTCAACTCTTCACCACCAAACACAGTAACATAACTACCTGCCTGTACTATCCTTCAATATGCAATTATACTCTATCAGTTTACCATAGATTATGTCCATATGGGTGATGGTTCACAACCTTCTTTTCTCTTTCTCTCCCTTGATAACCTATATTTAAGACAATGATTATCAGAGAATGCTCTTTTCCCCAATTCAAATCACTGAGGTCATATACTGTTCATCCTTCAATGCCTGGCTTGCTTCACTCAACATAAGGTCTTCAAGATTCATCCATTTTCTTCTGTGGGTTAGCACTTCATCCTTTCTTACAGCTGAGTGATATTACATTGTATTTATGAACCACATTTCTTATTCATTCATCTTTTGATGGGAACCAGGGCTGATTCCAAATTTGGCAATTGTGAACAATGCCACTATGAATATTGGTGTGTATATATCTGTTCATGTCGTTGCTTTCAATTCTTCTGGGTATATACCCAGCAGAGGTATCACTGGATCATACAAAGATCTTTTGTTAGTTTTCTGAGAAACCGCCAAATTGTCCTCCACAGTGGCTGGACCATTCCACAATCCCACCTGCAGTGGATGAGGGTTCCTATTCCTCCACATCCTCTCCAACACTTTTAGTCTGCTGTTTTTTAAATAGCTGCCTATCTAATGAGTGTAAGATGGTATTTCATTGTTGTTTTGATTTGCATTTCGCTCATAGCTAATGATGTAGAACATTTTTTAATGTGCTTTTTAGCCATTTGTATTTCTTCCTCAGAGAAGTGTCTTTTCAGGTCACTTGCCCATTACTTAAATGGGTTGTTTGTCTTTTTATTTTTGAGGTGTAGGGTTTATTTATATATGCAAGATATTAGGCTCCTATCAAATATATGGTTGCCAAATATTTTCTCCCATTAGGTAGGCTGCCTTTTTATTTTCTTAATAACATCATTTGAGGTGCAGAAGTTTGTAATTTTGAGGCGATCCTATTCATCATTTTTTCTCGTGCTGCTCATTCTTTGCCTATAAAGTTCATGAAACCATTTCCTATTACAAGGTCCTGTAGATGCTTCCCTACATTATCTTCCAAGGTCTTTATGGTTTTGGCTTTTTTATTTAGATCTATGATGCATCTTCAGTTGATGCATCATAAGGTGTGAGATGGTATAGTTCTCTCATACTTTTGGATATGGATATCCAGTTCTCCAATCACCACTTGTTAAAGAGGCCATTCTCTCCTAACTGAGTGGGCTTGGTGGCCTTGTTGAATATCAGATGACTGTATATGTGAGAATGTATGTCAGAACTCTCAATTTGGTTCCATTGGTCAGCAGATCTAACCTTGTGCAAATAGCATGAAGTTTTGATCACTGTAGCTTTGTAGTATGTTTTAAATTCAGGTAATGCACTACCTCCAACTTCATTTTTCTTTTTCAATATCTCTGTGGCAATACTGGGCCTCTTACCTTTCCAAATATATTTTGTAGTTAGTTTTTCCACTTCCTTAAAAAGTACAGTGTTGATTTTTATTGGGATTGAATTAAATCTGAAGAATAGTTTGTGTGGGATAGACATCTTGATGATATTTAGTCTTCCTATCCATAAACAGGGAATATTCTTCCTTTTATTTAAGTCTTCTTTCAACTCCTTTTAGAGTGTCGTGTTGTTTTCTGTATATAAGTCCTTCACATCTTTAGTTAAATTTATTCCAAGTATTTGTTTCTTTTAGTTACTATTGTAAATTTTTTTCATTTACTCTTCAGATTGCTTATTACTGGTGTACAGAAATGCTACTGAATTTTGAGCATTGATTTTATAGCCTGCGACATTACTGAACTACTTTGTATGTTCTAGAAGCTTTGTTGTAGATTTCTCAGGGCTTTATAAGTATAGGATCAAGTTGTCTGCAAATAATGAAATTTATACTTCTTCTTTTCCAATCTCGATGCCTTTTATATTCTTTTCTTGCCTCAGTGCTTGAGCAAGTACTTCTAAGACAATGTTAAATAGGAGTGGTGATAGTGGGCATCCTTGTCTTGTTCCCAATCTCAGAGGGGAAGCTTTTAAGATTTTACCATTGAAGATCATGTTAGCTTTGGGTTTTTCATATATACCCTTTATCATATTCAGAAAGTTTCCTTCTACTCCTATCTTTTGCAGTGTTTTTATCAGGAAAGAGTACTGTATTTTGTTTAATGATTTTTCTGCTTCTATAGAGATGAACATGTGATTTTTTCCTTTCCATCTGTTTATGTGGTGTATTACATTGATTGATTGTCTTATATTGAACCATCCTCACATACCAGGGATAAAACCCACTTGGTCATGGTGTATAATCTTTTTGATATGTTGTTGAATGCGATTAGCAAGTATTTTGTGGAGGATTTCAGCATGTAGGTTCATTAGAGTAATTGGTCTGTAATTTTTCTTTCTTGTGGTATCTTGTTTGGTTTTGGTGTTAGGGTAATGTTGACATCGTAGAATGAGTTAGGCAATATTCCTTCTACTTCTCTTTTTGGAAGGGCTTGAGCAGAATTGGAGTTAGCTCTTTCTGGAATGTTTGGTAGAATTCAACTGTTAAGACATCTGGTCTTGGGCTCTTCTTAGTTGGGAGGTTTTTGATGACTGAGTCTACTTCTTTACTTGTAACTGGACTGTTGCATTCATCAATTTCTTCTTTCATGAATGTAGGCTGCTTGTGAGTTTCTAGAAACTTGTCCATTTCCTCTAAATTATCATTCTTGTTGGCATATAATTTTTCAAAGTATCCGCTTATGATACTCTTTATTTCTGTGGGGTCAGTAGTGATATCACCTTGCTCATTCCTTATTTTATGTATTTGCATTTGTTCTCTCTTTTTCTTTGTTAGTCTGGCTAAAGGTTTGTTAATTTTGTTGATATTCTCGAAGAACCAGCTTTTGGTTTTGTTTATTGTTTCCAGTGCTTTCTTATTCTCTATTTCATTTAGTTCTGCTCTAATCTTTGTTATTTCCTGTTTTCTACTTCCTTTAGGTTTAGTTTTTTGTTGTTTTTCCAATTCCTCCAAGTGTGCAGTTAGGTCTTCAATTTTAGCTTTTTCTTCTTTTTTAATATATGAATTTATGGCTATGAACTTCCCTCTCAGGACTGCTTTCGCTGCATCCCATAGGTTTTGATATGTTGTGTTGTTGTTTTCATTAGTTTCAAGGTAGTTACTGATTTCTTTTGAGATTTCTTCCTTGACCCACTGTTTGTCTAAAAGTGTGTTGCTTAACTTCCAAATCTTTGTGCCTAATATGATTTTCTGGCCCTTAGTGATTTTCAATTTCATTCCATTGTGGTCAGAGAAATTACTTTTCATCATCTCAAACTTTCTGAATTCATTGATACTTTTTCTGTGGCCTAGCATGTGGTCTATCTTTGAGAATGATGCATGTGCACTTGAGGAGAATGCTGTATTTGGGTGTAGTGTTCTGTATATATCTATTAAGTCCAGGTCTCTAATGTATTGCTGAGAGCCTTTGTTTCTTTATTGATTCTCTGTCTAGATGTTCTGTCTAATGATGATAATGGTGTATTAAAATACCTCATTATAATTGTAGAAGCATTTATTTCTCCACTTAGTTTTTCCAGAGTTTACTTCATGTATTTTGAGGTACACTGATTTGGTGCATAAATGTTTAAGATTGTTCTTTCTTCTTGAGAGATTAACCCTATTACTAATATATAGTGTCCCTCTTTGTCTCTTAAAATAATCTTGCATTTAAAGTCTATTTTGTCTGCTATTAGAATATCTACTCCTGCCCTTTTTTGTTAGCTTGTAAAATGGTTTTCCAGCCGTTCACTTTCAGCCCCCTTGAATCCCTGGGTCAAATGTGGGTTTCTTGTAGACAGCATATTGATCGATCATATTTCCTTATCCATTCTGCCAGTCTGTGTCTCTTGAGTGGTGAATTTAATTCATTAACATTCAGTGTTATTACTCACAATGAATTTCTTACTTCAGCCATATTTTCTTTGGGCTAATGTATGTCTTATGTTGTTTTGTTTCTGTTTTTTTCTTTTTAGTTGTTTTTAAACTGTCCTCCAACTCTCTCTCTCCCTTGTTTTTACCTTTCAACTTGTAAAATTTCCTTTAGTATTTCTTGAAGTGTAGTTTTCTTATTGACATACTCTCTTAATTTCTGTTTATCTGTGAATATTTTGAACTCTCCATCATTTTTGAATGCCAGTTTTGCTGGATAGAGAATTGTGGCTGGAAGTATTTTTTCTTTTAGTACTTTGACTATGTCTTACCACTGTTTTCTTGCCTCCATTGTATCAGATGAGAAATCAGCACTTAATCTTATTGTGCTTCTCTTGTATGTATCTTGCTGCCTTGAGTATTTTTTCTTTGTCTTGAACATTTGGCATTTTCACAAGTATATAACTTGGAGTTGGCCTGTTGTGATTTATACTGTTTGGGGTGTGCTGTGCTTCCTGGATCTGCCCATCCATCTCTCTCAATAGGGTTGGGACATTTTCAGCCATTATTCCCATCAACACTGCTTTTGTTCCCTTTCTCTTCTCTTCTCCTTCTGGGATGCCCATAATGCATTTGTTTGCATGTTTTGTGTTGTCAGTTAAATCCCTGAGTCCCTGCTGAATTTTTTCTATTTTGTTGTCTATCTGTTTTAATATCTGTTTGATTTCAGATGTATTGTTTTCCACATCACTGATTCTTTCTTCTGCTTGTTCAAATCTGCAGTTATGTGAATCCAGCGTCTTTTTGAGTTCTTGCATTTTGCCATTCATTGATCACCATCATATCCATTATCTTTTTGTGTATGTTTACAATTTCTTCAGTATGTTCTCCTAGTGTCTCCTTCACTTCATTAAGTTGGTCCATCATATCTGTTTGGAAAACTATGATTAGTTGTTCAATGTTCTGCATCTCTTCCTGGTTTTTAGTTTGTTCATTGGTCTGTTTCATGTCTTCCTGTTTCTCAGTGTGGTTTGTAATTTTTTGTTGCCCTCTAGTCATCATTTTATCTTGACAGGTTTGTTCAGTTGATTAGCTTCTCTCACTGCTCTAGAGTTTTATTTAGCTGGTTGTTCTGTGTGTGTGTGTTAAGTTTTCTCTTTGTCATCTTTTCTTCTTATTTTATTTTCTTGATTCTTTCTATGTTACCTTGAAAGCCAAAGGTTAGTTCCATAGGAATCAAACGATGTGAGAAAGGAAGAATGATAATAGTAATATTGATAAAAGTTAGAAGAGGGAACAAATAAGACTTAGTGAAATGAATATTTAACACATGTAGGCAGTGTAGAGTAATACGGAAAAAAGTGGAGTACCTACAATGGACTGGGAAACCAAATAGAGGAATATATATATAATGATTTAAAAGGCTAGAGTGTCTTCCGCCCTGGCCACCCTGCTAGTTTTCCATATACCACAGGCCACCCCTAGATACAAAGTCGGGGGAAGCTGACATAGTCTACTTGGAGCCAGGGGACAGGAGGGCAATGAGTCCTGATGAAGAGCTAATGGACAAAATGTAGTTTTGAAATGACTATGGAGAGAAAGAGTAAATAAAGGGCTGAAAGGAAAAAGTTAATATTAATTTAAAAAAAAAAGAAGAAAACAGGATAGAATTGAAATTGACACCCTTAAATTGTGGGTTAATGAAAAAAAAAAAACGTGGTATATAAGAAATACAACAGAAAGCAGAAGGCAGAGAGATGAAGGAAGGATAAGAGATATCTTGGCATACAAAATCAATATAGACAGAGACTCAGAAATCACTGAAGGAGAAGCACAGCAAAGAAGAGACAAGCTAGCAGCACCTAATTTTAAAAAATGAAAGAAAAAAGAAAGGGGGGGGAGGAAAGAGGAAAGAAAAGCAAAAGACAACAAATAAACAGAAAAATACCAAACAACCACACAAGCAAGCAGTCAAACAAAGCTAAGGTGGAACAGTGTTCCTTCTAGGGTCTTTGTGGAATCTCTCAGTCTGCTTTAGTTTATCAATCAATTTCCCTGCAGGGTTCTATCTGCAGGTTTTGAGGCAGATTTTAGCTATTAAATAAAATTAAAAAGAATTCATTTTTCTTTTTTTAAAGTAATTGTCTTCTTCTTCTTCTTTTTTTTTTTTTTTTGGCAAAATTCGGGACCAAAATAAAACCTCTTTTAGACCACTCCCTTCACCGAGGGAACCCTAACTAGGCTTGTGGAAACTAATCAAGCACTTCCCACTTCCTGACCTTCCCAGGGGAGCTGAAGCTCTGATGCCTGTCAGTGCAGAATGATAAAATTGACTGACTCCAACCACTCTGGAGCCAAGCCTCAATGTCACAGTGCTGCTGGGTAAATCAGGCTTCCTCAGTAGATTTGCCTCTCCTCCCTAGCCTGGTGCTGCTTCAGGATGGCTTATCTGTTCCCCAAAGCTATGATGGGGTCCAGGCAGCCAAATTCATATAAGGGAAGACCCTCTCCACCTTCAGTCAGAACCCTCCCTCTCTTAGAGAATGCTCCCTCTTACCAGCTTGGTGTAGTTTGGGGCTTATCCCTGGGCAGCTAGGTAAATCAGCTTCCTCACCAGATTTAACCCTCCTCTCTGCCTGGTGTTGATTCAATCCAGCTATTTTGTTCACCCAAGCTGCAAACGGTTCCCAGCAGCCAAATCCACAGAAAGGAAAGCCCTCTCACCCCTTTGCCAGAACCCTCCCACTCTTGGAGACTGCTCCCTCTCACCGGGCCCTCTCACCAGGTTGCCAGGCGGGAGTCGTGACTCAAACCAGACTTTTTCCCTGAGGGTGGGGTCAGCCATCTGTGTTAACCACCACAGGCAGGCTTAAAACTCACGAATTTCTATCAATTAGTCAACACTCTCGATCTGCCTGTAGATAGATGTCCCAAGCTTCTCACTCTGTGCACCCACAGCACAAACCCCCAGGCAGGACCTTGTCCACAATCCACCATCCTCAGAGAGGTAGTTAGTGAGTGCCCTCCTAAAACAATGCCATCTTGCCTCTCTCCCCTTTAATATTTCTTGAAGGGCAGGTTTCTTACTGGCATACTCTCTTAATTTCTGTTTATCTGTGAATATTTTGAACTCTCCAACATTTTTTAATGCCAGCTTTGCTGGATAGAGAATTTGTGGCTCAAAGATTTTTTTTCTTTTAGTACCTTCACTATGTCATACCACTGTCTTCTTGATTCTATGGTTTTAAATGTGAAATCAGCATTTAATCTTATTGTGCTTCCCTTGTATGTAATGGTTCTGTTTTCTCTTCCTACCTTAAGTTTTTTCCTTTTGTCTGAGCATTGCACACTTTGACAAGTATATGTCTTGGAGTATGCCTTTTAGGATTTATACTGTTTGGGGTGTGCTGTGCTTCTTCCTGGACATATATGTCCATCTCCTTCAATAAGGTTGGGAAGTTTTCAGCTATTTTTTTATTCAACACTCCTCTGTTCCTTTTTCCTTCTTCTCTTCCTATGGGATGCCTATAATGCATATTTCTGTGCCTTTTGTTTTGTCACTTAAATCTGTAAGTCCCTGCTGGATTTTTTTCTATATTTTTATCTATCTGCTCTACTATCTGCTTGATTTCAGATATACTGTCTTCCACATCACTAATTCTTTCTTCTGCTTGTTCAAATCTGCTGTTATGTGATTCCAGGGTCTTTTTTATTTTTTTGGATTGTTCTTTCATCACCATCATATCCGTTATCTTTTTATATATGTTTACAATTTCTTCAGTATGTTCTCCCAGTGTCTTCTTAATATCTTTAATCTCTTCCTTCACTTCATTAAGTTGATCCATGATATTTGTTTGGATAGTTTTGATTAGTTGCTTGATGTTCTGCATTTCTTCCTGGTTTT
>JAKSZT010038182.1:0-16850 GCA_026826555.1 Tolypeutes matacus
GAGGCAGGTACATCATACTGGGGCATCTGTGACTTTATATTAGTCCCTGAACCATGTGAATCCCCTGCCTGACTCCCTATCTTGCAGGTCTTGCTGAACAAGAGCACTTCCCCATCCATCTTACCAGTAAACATTCCTGCATAGTGTGGAGACACCCACAGTTTACAGGTGAATTCCCTGGCAGCAGCATCAAAGTGCCATTTGGGAACAGGGCAGCTCTCCAAACCTTTGTCCTTAGCTCTTTGATTTTGCCAAGCGCTGCCAAAGCAAAATACCAGAAACTGTTTGGCCTTTATTGGAATTTATTAGGGTTAAAGCTTACAGTTCTGTGGCTGTAAAAATGTCAAAATCCAATCATCATTTAAAATGCTGTCTTAACAAGGGTCAGCTGCTGGGCTCATGCCAAGGCAAAATGTTGGGCCTGCCTTTCTCTCTCTGCCTTCTCCTCGAAACTCACTTTCTCACTGAGGTCAGCAGTGGGCCTTCAGATGCAATTGATGACACCTCTCCCTTCTCCTCTGACCTGGATGTCTTCTGTTTCAAGATGTCCCATTTCTCCCACCTCTGGCCTCTCCATCAGCCTCTCAGGGTTTCTGTGTCTCTCCACACTTGTAGGATATCCGGGAGACACCTCTCATATGGCAGGGTAAACATGAGAGCACTCTTTCTCTGTGTGGTCCATGTATGTAGGACTTCAGAACAATGATTGCGTCCATCCTTGTGCCTGAAATCTAATCAGAGAACGTTAACTAAATGAAAGCAATCTTACAAAAAGTGACTAATCAAAAAGACCCTTATCTGAATCTAACCAAACTGTTCTACATAGAAAAGGCTTACACAAACAGCAATGGGTTATTAGGAACATACTATTCTGGGGTCCATAGAAGATTCAAACAAGGTCATTAACACCAGGCACAGGGATCAGGGTGGGTCTCCCAAGTCTGGGAGAAATGGGAACTCATGAATCAGTGGCTGTACTTTGGGTGTGGCCATCATTTAGCAAAATTTTGTGCTGACAACCATTGCATTGTTCCCTAGAATGGCCCAAGAATTTTTGCGGGATAGAGAATTCGTGGCTGGAAGTTTTTTTCTTTTAGTGTTTTGACTATGTCATAGCACTGTCTTCTTCCCTCCGTGGTTTCAGCCTAGAAATCAGCACTTAATTTTATTGTGCTTCCCTTGTATGTGATGGTTCTCTTTTCTCTTGCTGCCTTGAGTATTTTCTCTTTGTCTTGAGCATTGGGCATTTTGACAAGTATATGTCTTGGAGTTGGCCTGTTGGGATTTATAGTATTTGGGGTGCGCTGTGCTTCCTGGATCTGCACGTCCATCTCTCTCAATATAGTTGGGAAATTTTCAGCCATAACTTCCTTCAACACTCCTTCTGTTCCCTTTCCCTTCTCTTCTCCTTCTGGGATGCCCATAAGCGTATGTTTGTACGTTTTGTATCATCGGTTAATTCCCTGAGACCATGCTGGGTTTTTTCTATCTTTTTGTCTCTCTGTTCTACAATCTATTTGATTTCAACTGTATTTTCTTCCATATCACTAATTCTTTCCTCTGCCTGTTCAAATCTGCTGCTATGTGAGTCCAGCGTCTTTTTAATTTCTTGACTTGTGTCTTTGTTCACCATCATATCCATTACCTTTTTAGGCGTGTTAGCTATTTCTTCAGTCTGTTCTCCCAGTGTCTTCTTTATAACCATAATCTCTTCCTTCAGTTCTTTAAGTTGGTCCATGATATTTGTTTGGATAGCTTTGATTAGTTGTTCGAAGTTCTGCATTGCTTCCTGGTTTTTATTTTGTGCATTGGACTGGTCCATATTTTCCAGTTTCTCAGAGTCATTTGTATTTTTCTGTTGCCCTCTGGTCATCATATTATCTTGATGGGTTTGTTCAGTTGATCAGCTTTTCTCTAATAAAAAGTATCTGTGCATTTTTTTTTTATTGTGGGTAAAAATCAAATTTTTCACAATATATACCAATATTTGTAAAATGATATATAAATATATATGATATATAAATATATATGTGCAGTTTTGAGAGAAACTGATTTCTAAGAGAAGATCTTTATTTTAGTGCATAAGAGAGATGTATGGTAAGGAAGACATCAATTGCCCCTTATGTCCTTCCTCACATATAATAAAATCTTTATCACATACACAGTTGTACATTTCATCTAACCTTTTCACAGTGCATAAGGTGAGAATGTAATATTGCCAAATTTTGTTCTCCTTAGAGAATAAAATGGGGTTCCACATGTTATTATATTTGGAAAGGACAGCTGCAAAGCAGAAATTTCCCATGGCATATCTGAACTTTTGGTCAACTTGCCAATTAAAGAAGGCAAAAGCATTCCACATGATATTCTGATCCAAATAAGGACCACTGGGTGATGTCCTTTCTTATTGGATATGCTCAGATTTATGCTTTCAGTTCTACCATCTTTGGACGAAATAAGTGATGCAAAAATTTTCAAAACACACATTGTATGATACAGGGGGAAATATTTACCTCCCATTTAGTTAAGGAAAAAAATTAAAGCACTATAAAGTGTTAATTCTTCCACATTTTACTCTTACACTACAATATAGAAAAAATGCGGTTAATCACGGAAGAGAAATTGTGATATTCACTTAATGACCATTTTCCTTCAAAACATTTTCTCAGTCAATCTGGTTGCCCCATATTTATCCTTTTCTAAGTATTCCTATCCTATGTCATCCATGTCCATTTCTGAAAAAACTAATCTACAAAGGGAACTTTAGCAAAAGCACTGTACCCTGCAAACTGTGCTTCCTGTTGGGCTCTCAGGCGCACCTAACATCTTTTCTAATAATGTTTTAATTTTTAAAAGATACTTAGATTACATAAATGTTACACAAAAAATACAGGGATTCCCATATGCCCCACTCTCCACACTTCCCACATCATCCCACATAAACATCCTTCATTAGTGTAGCACATTCATTGCAATTGATAAATGCATCCTGGGGCTTTGCTCCTGAGCATGGACCATAGTTCACATCGTAGTCTATACTGTCTCCCACACAGTTATGCATGAAATGTGGTGATATAAAATGGCCTATATCTGTCATTGCAATATCATTCAGGACGATTCCCAAGTCCCAAAAAATCCCCTATATTACAACTGTTTTTCCCTCTCCCTGCCCCCAGAGTGTCCCGTGGTCACTGCCTCCACATCGTTATAATTTCTTCCAATGCTAGAATCACAATATGTCTATAGAAGAATAACAGTAAGTCAACTCTTGTCCATAGAACATTCCCCAATCCTGAGGATTCTGGGATGGTGATGTCCACTCCAACTCTAATTGAGAGGAGGCTTCATTCCCATACAGCTGATGGATGGGACTCACTTGCTTGTAGTTGTTGGCTCTCTCATTTCCTCAGTACCATGCTTGTCAATGCTCACCACCTTGTTAGTTGTCCTAGGTGAGTCCAATGTACTGGAGAGGAGGTTTGGCATCTCCCCTGAGGTTCCAGACCAAGCTGGCACATGGACAGCCCAAAGACTCCAGTCTCTTGGATGTATACCTACAAATTCTAGCACCAAGTATAGATTTAAATAGAAGGGACAGATAAGCCATGTGTAGGGAAGCCTTAATTGAGTCTGACACTGTCACTCTCAGAAGCACAAACTCCAAAGTAGGGCCCACTGGCACAGGGGAATAAATGGGAAAAAATGTCACTGTACATAAAGGAAAACAGATATTACAGTGAAGAAAGACAAAATATCCAAAAAATTAAATATTTTTCATTATTTTTTAATATCTCAATCTTAATTTTATTTTTAGATTTTTAAAATGTTTATGCATTTTATTTCTTATATTTAAAACTATCTTATTATTTCATTTTCAACTAATTGTATTTGGCTATTTTAATGGATTCATTTTTTAAGAAACTTTGGATCATGAAGGGTTACAACTGGGCCAGGGGAGGATCATTGGTGCGGGGTGTCAGTGATGGGGGATACATGGAATTTCACCTGTGCATACATATAAGGTATATAAATATGTTCAAATGTTCATGGGGTATTGTCACAGTGGG
Organism: Tolypeutes matacus; assembly: GCA_026826555.1. Taxonomy (NCBI): domain Eukaryota; kingdom Metazoa; phylum Chordata; class Mammalia; order Cingulata; family Chlamyphoridae; genus Tolypeutes; species Tolypeutes matacus. The sequence continues at coordinate 4,068 of JAKSZT010038182.1, forward strand.
TGGAGACTCACACAATAACCAAGAGAATATTGAATTCCCATCTTGGATAGTTCTGCCACATTCTCTAAAGGAGCAGCAATAGTCCCCCAAGTACAGGGGCAATGACTGGTGATGGAGAATGATCCATTGTTGAGCCCTTGATGTTGATGACTATGCCTATGAACCTTTGCTCTTGAAATTGAAACTTAGCCTAGTGTTGTTGGTTGCCTAAGAGTTGCCTCCTGAAAGCCTCCTTGTTACTCAAATGTGGCCTCTCTCTAAGCCAAACTCAGCATCTTAATGCATTAACTTTCCCCAAGCATGGGAAATGACTCCCAAGGATGAGCCTCCCTGGTAGGAAGGGATTTCTAACAAGCACCAACTAGCAATTCAACTGGAAAAAGACCTAGAATAAAAGGGCGAAGGTAAATACAAATGAGATTATATGGCTAAGAGACTTCAAAGTGTGTGGGGAGGTCATCCCAGAGGTAATGCTTATGCACATCTCAGCAAGAACTTGTAGACTGCCAAAGTGGATATTACCCCAAATGGTTGGGCTCCTGAGGGCTCTGGAGACACCCAGGTCCTATGGTCAAGGCAAATAACTCCAGAGATTGGTGCACCTAACATCTTGACACTCCAGACTTTGTTTCCTGAGCATACAGTTCACTATAGCATTAGTTGGATATAGCTCAAGTTTATTTTCTTCTTGGGGGCTTGTGGTGGCTTTGGAAATTTAGTTCGCTAAACAAAAAACAGCAGACAAGTTATTGATTTTTTTCCTCTATAGGGCCTGCACGTATGCTTCCTATCATCACACCAAGAGTTATACAGAATCCCTTAATCTCAGCTTCCATAATTGGTTCTTGGCCTATGCTTGGCCTACAAATGTTGGTAGAAATTGTTTGACATAGGCAGTCAAGTGGTAACAATTGTTTAGTCATAATGAGGCATGGAATATATCAATATAGTCTCCTGGTGTATTGCTCATAGAGTTGGTGTCAGAGAGTTGGTATATGCTGTATAATGGAACCTTCTTGACTTTATCACACAGGGGATGCATAGTAAGTGGTTAGGTGGAACAATTACTAGATTTTCCCGGGTTTTACTATTACAACTGCCAGGATCTCACTATTGCAGACTAATTGTATAGTTCCACAGGTATATTTATCTGCTCACCATGAATGATGAGCTAATGCTCTATGAGCATAAAGGCTTTTCCTTAACCATATTGTTTCCCAGTATGTCTTCTGTTCCCTTTATTTCAGGTGTGCTTTTTTGAATAATTGCTCTTTAAACCTGACTCCCTCTCCAAAGAAGGGGACAAGAATTATTCAAACCACTGTGAAGTACCAGAATTTTCCTAACAAATTTCCTAAAAGCTCCAGAATTCACTGAAAAACAAGAGACAACAGATGAAACTTTAACGAACTTCTGTAAATTCCCATAATGTGGCCAGCTGCCCAGGCTGAAAATCCTGTCTTATAACTTAAAATCATATTGATGAATCTATAATTTTGAGCATATCACTTGCAGTGCATTGATTTTAGTAACCAAAATATGAAAGTGACTAAACTCAACTCTAAGACAATCAGGGGGAAGAAAAGATTTTGATGGCCCTGAGACACTTGCAAGTTTTTCAGGAAGCAAAAGAGAGACCTCCATGTTGACCAGCACTAAAGTCACATTGCACTTTTCTGCATCTCTCTGCTTGTTGGCTACTTTCTCTTTAGTGAAATAAAGGTTTTTCATCCATAAGGAGGAATACTAGCAGTGATGGATTTGTCATTAACTCCTTACAAATGATGGCAACAAAGGAAACTGTGATTCTACCTTCCACTTTAGGAAAGTACAGGAAGAGTTCTGTAGGTTTGGCTTGGGAGAATTGACCTTCCCTTCATAAAATACCTGTACCCAGAGGACAGATACAGACTCAATTTGACTAGGTGGCCACCTGGAATCAGGCTTGTAGGTAAAGTGAACACAGTCTTTTTCCTACCTAAAACACTTTGGAAAATGAAAGTATGCACTGTTAATCATTATGCTGGGACAATAGATACATAAAATAAACTGTGCTTACTCTGCTGGGTGAGTGGTCTAAGACCTTAGAAAAATATCAGACATCCTATTTCTTACTTTAGTCCCATAATAAGAAAAACAGTGCATCTTAATTTCTTTGTTATTAAGAAAATTCTCTTTTACTCATTAACAATTTATTCTCATTAAATTTAATCTGGTAGGCTTGCTTTTGTCTTATAATGCTAATTATCAAAATTCCAGTGCCTAATATTAATAATTCAAGTCTTCTTTATTAACCAAATGGGAAAAGATGATTAACTTTTAAGAAGTCTTAGTCAATTTCAAAAATGAGACTGTACCAGATACACTGCAGCTTATTCTTTGCTACTTTTCAATTTAAGAAAAAGAGGCACTGTGGATGTTAAAAGTTATAGTTAAGGCGCCAGGGAAACATCTGACAAATAAGATATTGCCTCATGATGATAGGATTTAATTTTAGGTTTCCCCTGTATTTGAACACGAAAGAGACAACAAAGGTGATAATGGATGGTGAAATGCAAAATGTTAAATATATGGAGGTAAGCTGACCAAGATATCCTAGAGTTCTTTTTCCTAGACAGGATATAAGATTGAGAGCTCCTCTGTTAATAAAAATCCATCCTCCTCCATTTCATTGTGAGAATTGAGCCCTATCACAGTAAAATTTCCCAACTTGATAATGGTCTGGAAAAAGGACAACTAAGAATCCTGAAACAATGATCTAGAGGAGACTGGCCTGTGTGTGAAATCAGAGGCCTGAATCAAATTGTAACTCCACTCCAAATATGTAAATATTTGGGACTCATTTTACTTACCATGAAACTGAGGACTCAATTTCCTTAGTAAGTAAAAATTAAACTTTCTGTGATTCTAAAGAATATTTTTCTCATGACCAAATGTAAAAAAAGCAATGTAAGAATAGGACATGAGATTGTAGTAGCAATTAAGTGAATTTAGAAGCAACATATATGCATTAAAACTGGTATATTTTTTCAAGTTATTGTTTACAATTAATGATATATCCCCAATATATTTTTTATTATCACTAGGTAAATTATTTGTGGACCAGCAGCTATGGTTAAATGTAAATTAATAGTATCCCTGAATAAAATTTATTTTTTCAAAGAAGGCTTCCAGGCCTCCACCTTTCTCTATTTTCATCCCATGGTCAAAATTTAGCTACCTCTAAATGAAAACTGCCCTAGAGCAAAAAATTTTGTCTATTTTCTAGCAATTCTCATTTGTTATAGTTCCAGTATCATCTAGGAAATTTAAAATATATTGGTTTAATATATTGAATTATAGTATCAGTTAAAAACCTTTGGGGAACAAAAATTGTTTTGATTAAAGTTTGCAACTCAATTGGGAAAATATCTGATTGATTTACCCTCAGTTTTGGTTGAACAACTTTTTTGCCCTTACTAAAAATAAATGTTGACAGGTTGTTGAGGACATATGTATATAGCCTACTTAAATAATTTTGCAAACACGTCTACTGTTAGAAACCATAGGAAATAATACAAATGGCCATGGGAGTGCAATTAGGGGAAGACAAAGTGGAGAGAAGTCAATTTCTCTGAGTATTAATTATGAAAAAGTTTCTGTTCATGTTATAACTAGATAGTCCTCCCAACAGTCTAGTAAGATCATAAGAAATAAGTTTCTTCATTTTGGATCAACACACTTTCACACATACAAACGAAGGCATTTTTAAGGGTTTAAACTTGAAGCAGGGTCTATAAAAACAGTTTGACTCTTTGAGAAGAGTTAATTGGTTAAATAAATTATAGGCCCAATATGTTGCTCCTCTCTAAATTAGAAAACAGCCAGGCTTGTGTGAACATGTGAGTGTGTATTTATGTGTGTGCATTAATTATGTGCAGGAACATATATGTATATGAGAGCAATGAACCTAATTATTAACTCTATTTTGTAGACTCAAAGTACAAAGTTAATAAATTACTGAATACTTGGAAGCAGCATGAATTTTGTTCATTTTCAACATTGCAGTCCATATTAGAAGTAATTTCTGAGACTCAGGAAGTAATCATGATTACCACTAAGATGTATGGTTAATATTTCTTCCTTTCTTTCTGTACCCACTCTTTCTCTCTCTTTCATTTGGAAACATCAATGCTAGAACTATGTCTCTCTGCTAGGTCATCTTTCCTCTAGAACATTATTCTCTTATTGAATTTCTTTCTCCTATTAAATTTTTAAAAATGTAAATCAAATCTGATGTAGAAAGAACAACATGCCCAGAATTGGGTGGCCTCACAACCCAACACAACAATGTAATTTGCAGCAAAGGATGTACAGTAGCAGCACCCCCAGGTAGACATCTGACTTCTCAGCATCTTGGGGGAACCAGTCAGCTACAGGTGCACTGTTTGAGTGCAGATGGGCCCTCTGGGCAGTTCGGGTGCCGGGAACCCCAGCTCAGCTTCTTGTCCACAGTCTGCCTGCTGCACATGTTCTTGTGGATGGGCCTAGGGTGGGTGGTGAGGCTTGGTAGGGCTGGACTTGGTGGCATTCTGGACATGGTGATGGGCTGACAGGATAGCTGTGGCCAGAAGTACTGGCTTGTGGTGGATAGCGGGGGCAGCGGGGGCAAGTCAGCACTCACAATCCAGTTCATCCCATTTTTAAAAATTTTATTGAAGTATATCATTCATACATGAACATACATAAACAATAAATGTGCCAGTTGAGCCCTGAATTTCAGCAGAGCTGCAACACCTACTCTCCAATTCATTGGACTCACCAAGAACTAACAAGGAGATGAGGATGGACAAAGAACTTAAGAGTCTACAACTGCAAGCAAGACAGTTCCATCCATCTGCCCCTCTCAGTTAGAAGCAGAGAGGGCATTACCATCTGAAAATTCTCAAGTTTGGGGAATGAACAATGAACTAAAGTAGGCTTATTATTATTATAATCTAGCAATTATACTTCTAGCAATGGAAGAACTCTTATCATTGATGTAAAGGCAGGGGACACCAGAGGTTCTGAGGGATGGGAGAGGGAAGAATAGGTGCAATATGTGGGTCATTTTCAGGACATGGGTGGTGTCCTGCATGACATTGCAGTGATGGATACAGGCCACTGTACATTTTGTCATAACTTACAAAACTGTGAGGGACAAAGTGTAACTATAATGTAAACTGTAGTCCATGGTTAGTAGTAATGCTTCAATATGTGTTCCTCAATTGTAACAAATGTACCACATTAATGAAGGATGTTGTTAATATGGGAAAGTGTGTGTGTGTGGAGTAGGACATATGGGAATCCCTTATATTTTTATGTAACATTTAAGCAATCTAAATATTCTTTAAAAATAAAATAATTATTTAAAAAAAGAAAAAAATGCATAGTAAAAGTTGTGAACTTATAAAACAAACATGCATGACATCATACAGAGTCCCATACATCACCCCATCACCAATGCCTTGCATTATTGCAAAACATTTTTTATAAATTATGAAAGAATATCATCAAAATGTTACTACTAATTATATCCCATATCTTACATTTGGTGTATTTCCCCCCCCAAACCACCCTATTATTATTTTTTAAACATAGTTTTATTACAGAATTGTGAACTTACAAAGCAATCATGCCCATGTGTAGAATTCCCATAGAACATCTCTTCAACAACAGACCACACCATGGTGGAACATTTGTCAGGTTATGAGGTAATATCACCAGACTATTACCACCAATCATGGTCCATAGCACATTCAGTTCTATTTTGTAACACATTAGGACCCAACCACTAAAGATTCTTATACAAATCAGTGTATGATAGATGACAGAGCAGTCCAGCAAGATAGTCCATATACAGCAGGATGAGAAGAGTTTGGAGTTAGGAGAGAACAGTAGATGAGAACTGGAGAGAGAGTTTCCTGTTGGTTTTTCCAAACATAGATAGAGGCAGTTTTTGAAGAAATCTGTAAGTTTCAAAGACAGATCCTCAGAGTCAACCACCATGAGGAATTTCTTTTTAATTGGTAACAAAGAAGATCTAGATCATCAGATACAGGTAACACAGGAAGGAGGACAGCAGTTAGCAAAGCAATTTAGGTAACACAGATGGAGGCATCAGTAATGATAAGAAGGTATGTAATCAAGCTTTCCATGAACTTGCCAGGGTTAAAAGAAAGTTTGAAGAGGAGAAATGCCCTTCTCCAGCAGAGCCAACTCAGTAAAGAAAGGACAAGAAAGGCAGTTATTGTGTCATTTCTAAGCATCCCATGAATTTTAGTTACCAAATATCAAGAAAGCACTCACCTTCTCATTCTTTTTTCACATCTTGTTCCTACCTTTTTGGCTTAAGACAGCAAGTCTGATAAATGATCACCATGTTAGCTTTAGACCAAGAAGCTGGCTAATCCTTTCCTGATGATAATACTAAGGTCATGTCAAGTTAAATTCAAAGGAAACACAATGGCTGCTCCTAAGATTATCTGATTATTTAAAAATATATGTCTGTATACACAGACACATTTTAAGGGTTTGCATTTTAAGAGGGGTGAACCAGTTTTGGAACCCAAGCTGTTTGCTAAGCTGAAGTCTTAGGTTGTGAAATAGTTTTTAACTTTTGGAATCATATTGCTTGTTGTTACTCTAAATAGAAACAGAGAGGTTTTTAAATGTGAATTTTTGCCCATCTTTGACAATTTTGATGTCAGTTTTAGTTAACCTTAGATATTCTGAATTTAATCTTCATAAGTAAGACATCTCAACCCTTTACTGGTGCTAAAACTTTTGTTTTCCAGTGGCCAAAATACCAAAATGTTTATTGTATTTATGGATTTAAAACTGCTTATAAAGCCTTTATTATTACCTATAATCTGGAAGATGATAATAACCTATGTGGCCAAATATTTGAGTTCATTTTGGATTAAAGCATTTCATTGTTCTTGGTTTTTAAATTTTACTTGTTTCACAGCTTTGTGGAGGGTAGAAATAAATAATTTGTTTTCAAGTGTTTCTAGATGAGGGATTAAAAAAAACTAAATCATTTTTGTTCTATGTAATATAAATTATGGAATTCATCTTTCCAGGGTCAGAGATGATTAATGTACTGCTATATACCTTTATACATTATTTACTTTTCAAACTAGTTATCAAGTATTTTTATGTTTGTAAGCAAATATGCTTTGACAGCATACCTTGAGTATATGTGAAGATAAATATTTATTTCCTACTGTTCATTTTTTTTAAAGATGTTTTACTTACTTACCTCCCCCCACCCCACCCCTAGGTGCTTGTGCTCGCTGTGACCATTTGCTTTTGCATTTTTCTGTGTCTGCTTGTCTCCCTTTGTTGTGTCATCCTGCTGCGCCAGCTCACCATGCCACGGAGTCGAACCCGGGGCCTCCCATATGGTAAACGGGACCCAAACCAATTGAGCCACAGCCACTTCCTCCCACTGTTCATTTTTAACTAAGAAAGGACCAAAAAAGTGGGAGCTACAGAACTGTGGTAGAAATTTACCTGCTATTCTGGTCTTGGTTGTACTCACCTTTGGCCAGTCACATACATTGTCAAAGCTTCCCAATAGAGTACAACTGACAGGATGAGGATCTGAAATCACTTTCAATATCCCCTACTACATATTGACTGTTATATCATGTATTAAATGTAAAACTTCTAATTGACAATTAGTATAATTGTGGGAGACTTATGAATTTGTTTTTAATTCTGTGGATTGTGTTTGAACAATTCAAATTTATGTTTACTTGATTTTGAGGTATTTTATAGTTGTCACTTTATTGAATGTGTATAGAAATCTTGTGATGTTTATAAAGCATATCCTTGGATAGCTTCAGATGCTAGAATTAAAACTGATCTGTTATCACATACACGCAAAAGGCATATGTATGGTATTCCAGTTGGCCAACATGGTGAAATTATATGCTCTAGGGCAGGGGTTCTCAACAAAGGGTTCCATGAGATCGAATTGAAATTCAAAAAAACATTATTCTTGTGGGGATACATTAGTGTGAGTGTGATATATTTCTTAAATAATACACAGTATAATTTGGACTTAGTCATGGGCTCTTGGTTTTCTCCTGACTGGCAATGGGGTCTGTGGAAAAAAAAAAGGCTAAGAACACCTGCTCTAGTGTGTGCTGCCCACAGAATCTTTGAAAGATTAGCAATAACTGGCAAAGTCATCTTCCTCAGAATTCAGAAAATCAGTTAAAGTGTTGTAATAACTGGGCAAGTGACTAACCAGTCAAATACAGCTTTATTAAATGGTAGGAGAAGCTTATGGTACATTGCTGACCCCTTCCCCAACACTGACAGCAAGGTGTGGAACCATCCTGTGCTCCCATTGTGGGTCCCTGGCTCTGTTCCAGGTATAGCAGAGTAATTCCTATGCATATTCTGGGGTGCCTGACTAGTACCCCAGAATGAACCAAACAGAGGCAGGAAACTATTCTCTGGCAAACCTTCCTAGAACTTGCCCTGCAGTCAAAGTCACTTTGTGGAAAACAAGTCAAAGCAGTCTGGGGCAAAGGACTATCTTCATTTTTTTCTTTTTTCTTTATTTTTAAAGGAGTTTAAGATTACATAAATGTTACATCAAAATTGTAAGGGATTCTCACATAATCCACCCCCTACCCCCACTTTCCCCCATTAACAACATCCTTCACTAGTGTGGTATATTTGTTACATTTGATGAACACATATTAAAGCATTGTTACTAAACATGGACTGTAGTTTACATTATGGTTTACACTTTGCACCACACACTTTATATGTTTTGACTAATGTATATTGGATTACCTTATTTAAGTCATACAATAGAACACCCAGAATGGGAAGAAAGACTATTTCATAGAGATTAGACATGGCATTCAAAGTCCTGTAAATAAGGGAATTCTTGGGGCCACAGGAAGTTACAAGCCCAGAACAAGACACAGGTTCAGAGAAGACAATTGGAACCTACAATTCATATACTCCTCTGCTGATTTTGATAGAGGGCTAAACTCTGGAAAAAAGCACCAACTAAAGGAGAGCCTTTGCAAATACTGTGAAAAATATTTTTTGCACTGGTTTGTTTTAGTTAGGTACTGAACTCAAGGAAGTCTCTGTTATATTATTACCTGGATAGAAACGTAAGTAATAGATAGATCATGGACTAAATCCCAGAAATAACCCTTTCAAATATTAAAATGTAAATTATGTAACAAAGGATTGCATGACAAAGAAATGGAAAACAATTAACTAGATAAAAATGCAGAAAGCATCAAAGAAGAAGAAAAGATTTTGGATATACCAAACAAAGACTTTAAACAAATGAGGCTCAACATGCTCAAGGAGATAAAGGGGAAAATATAGAAAAAACTAAAAGATATCAGGAAAATAATGAACAATATGAAGTTCTCAATAAAGAGATGAAAATTTTACAAGGGAAGAAAACAGAAATAATGGTGTTGAAGACCACAATAAATTAAAAATTCCTTAGAGCATTTGAACAGCAGTTTGTAGTTTGCAGAAGTAAGATAAGCAAACTCACAAAGAAGACAAGTGAAATCATACAGGCTAAAGAACAGAAAGAAAAAAGTAATGAATAAAGTGAACAGAACCTAAGGAGCAAAGGGTTACCATCAAGAATGACAATATTTACATTATGGAAGACACAGAAGAAATAAGAGAAAAAGCCAGTAGGAATACTGAAAGAAATAATAGCAAAAATTCTGAAACTTAGCAAAAGACATTAATATGCATGTTCAAGAAGACCAGCAAACCACAAACAAGATAAACCCAAAGAGAACTATTTCCAGGCACATAATACAAACAGTTAAATGTCAGTGAAAAGGGGAGTGTTGTGATAGCTGCAAGAGAAAAGCAAGGGGGATCCAAATAAGGTTAAGTGTTGAATTCTAGTAAGAAACCCTGGAGATAAGGTGGCAGTGGGATAAAATGTAAAGCCCTGAAAGAAAACAACTGCCAACCAAGCATTTTATAATTGGTGAGACTGTCTTTCAAAAATGAGGGAGATATTAAGATAATCACAGATAAACAAAAACTGAGATTGTTTTCACCACTGGACATGCTGCAGTGGTTTGAAGCTATGTACCCTAGAAAAAAACATGTTCTTAATTTAAATTCTTTCCTGTTGGTGTGAACCCATTGTGAAAAGGAACATTTGATGAGGTTTCTTCCATTAAGGTTTGGCCCAAAGCAAACAGGATGGCTTTAATCCTAATACTGGAGTCCCTTATAGGCTGAAAACTGAAATTTTAAGTGCAAAGAAACCAGAAATTTATGGAATATGAGACTAGGACCAGAAGTAGCTCTATCAGGGGCCTCCTTGAGCTTCTGGAATGTGAGCTCCCAAAGAACAGAGTCCCATGTGAATGTTTAACTGAACATGGAATTAGTCAACCATTTCGGTGGAAATCATCATTGGAAATTCAGTTATGCAGAAAAGTTCTGCAGACATTTCTATTGTCTGATATATTGGTTCCCAGTAAACATCAGGCAAATCTGAAAAGACTGTGAAATTTGTATCAACAGTACCCTTACCAGAATGGACAAAAAGGTTCAGAGAAGGGACAAATTGAAGGGAGAATGACTTCAATGATGAAACAATGGAAACCTAGGTCTGGAGTGAAGAGATTTCCTCAGGCCAAGAGAATGGGCCCACCCAGGTGTGGGTATTGCACCTCATTGTTAAGGAAGATTGCTGCTTCCCAAGTACTAAGATATGGGGGACCTGTGCCCTGGAGCATGTGAGAGCCAGAACACCACTCCAATGCTGAGAAACAGTGTGGCCTATGTCCTAGGGTTTATGGAGAGCCTCTCCACCACCCCAGTGCTTGGATAGGGTGAGGTCTGTGCCCTAGGGTTTGTATAGAGCCTGGCTGCCATCCCAATGCTTGGAGATGGTAAGAGTATGTGCTGGTCATCTTTTACTGGAAATTAGTTCTAAATTAGCATATGAAAGGATTTCCTTTTGGCTTGTGCTTCTGAAGGAAGGGCCAAGGTAGAGCTGGCCACAGACAGGAATGTGGAGTGCATCCACACTAGTTTCCTCAGTGGTACTTGTGTCACTGTTCATGTTTGAGTTCCTTGTATGAAAGGTAGTAGCTAAAAACCACATACACTGTGAGCACCATAGAAAGCCCAGTGATGATTCCTTTCTTTACTTTGATGATGGACTTATTATAATACTAGAAGTAAATTCTTTGAAATGCTCAAGCAATGCCTCTAGGGATGATATACCACATCAGTATCATTTGGCAGCTCCAGCCACTGCACAAGTGTTTCTAAGCGGTGGGGCTTCTGCTCCAAAGGGCCTAGAGATAAAATCACTGATCCATTAATGACCCTCAGACCTTTGATTCTAATGAAGTTTGCCCTGCTGGGTTCCAAATTGTTTTGGAACCAGGATCCCTGGTTTGCTTCCAATAGCTCCTTATTATTGGAGAGGGAATGTCATCTCATGCCTGTCCCTGCATTGCATATTGGAAGCAGATGACGTGTTTCATAGATGTCGCAGGTCCACATATAGAGAGGGGAATTGTGTCCCAGGACAGACCACACTCATAATAATGGTAATATTTTATACCAATTTGGGATTAAAAATAAGAAAAAATAAATTAAATTAAAATAAATAGAATTTTATTTAAAGGTTCCAAAAATGACAAACATATTTCATTTATTCATTAACCTTTAAAGAAAAGGAATGAAATCTAAATTATAACCAGACCTTTTACATGTGGTAGTATTCAAAGTTCCGTTAAATTATATGAGAAATAAAATAGCTATAGAATTTTAACCAACTATTTCATAAAGAAGATTTGAAATAAATATGGATATTATATCTCTGGATGGAAGGTTAAAAATAGTAATTTTGAGGAGGGGCATTAGTAAGCGGGTGGCAAAAACACCAAGCAAATGCAGAAACAAGCAGAAACTGTCAAAAATAACTTTTCCAGAACTATAGCAAACAGTCAAGGGTAAACAGCAACCATGTAAATGTTGATTCAGGAATGAGAAATCCTAAATAAGTTAGGAAATGGCCTGGTGCTTTCACCTGCTCTGATACCATCACCTCCTCTGGGTCCATGCAATAGTCTATGGATATGATAGCAGCCTGTGTTCCCAGTATAGTGATATACATTCTTATTGAGCATTTCTGGTTTTGATTATTAGTACACATCAGAAACAATGGAAGCAAGAAGACACTAGGATAACCTATTTAAAGTGCTGACAGAAAAAAAAAATAGACTATCAGCCAAGAATTTTAAATCTCTCAAGACAGTCCTTTAAAATGAGAAAGAAATAAAGACATTTCCATATTAACAAAAGCTGAGGGAGTCTGTTACAGCCTACCACAACCTACACCTGCCCTTCAAGAAATATTAGAAGGAGTCATTGAAGATGACACTAGACAGCTATACCCATATGAAGAAATAAAACTCCACAATAAATGTAAATTCCTGGATATACACAAATGTCAATATTGTTGTAGCCATGGTTTATAACCTACTTTTTATATCTAACATGATTTATAATAAATACATTAAAAAATTATGATTTTATATTATTGGGCAAAAAAGAGTATCTTCCTGTAATTTGTGACCAGAATTACATAAAAAATGATGAAGGAGTACAGAAGCAGAGGTCATAAATATTATTCAATTTAAGTTTATCAATTCAAGCTAAATTGCTATAGATTATGGTGTTAAATTCAAACTCCATGGCCAACAGAAGAGAAATATT
>JAKSZT010038183.1:0-10411 GCA_026826555.1 Tolypeutes matacus
TTTTTTTCCTATGAGGTAGATCAAAATATGACCTTATCTTCTATTTAACTGGGTACCAGAGGGACACCCATAGGAGTCCAGGGATCCTCTGCTGAAAGACGGAGCCCTGGGTGAGCACTGTGCCCCCTCCAGCTTTTGACAAAGACCTTGCATCATCTGAAATTCACCACAAGTGGAGGAGTAATTTGATGTGAAGACCCTCCTGCTGTTTCAAGATCATCCTCACATCATTGAACAAAAGGTCGCTATTGTGATAACTAAGCTGTTAAACTTTATCTCCAGGACTTCTTTAATGTGCCATTACTTTTACCATGAAAGTAAACCTTATTGCTCTTATTTCCATGCTATATTTTAATCTTCAATTTCAGTCAATAACACGCTTCCTCAAGTTGGATAAAGGAAGGCATGTGTAATTGGCATTTATAAAGGTGGAAGCTTTGGCATCCTATAAGCATTACCAGATGCTACAACCTTTCTTTCGAAATTGTTGTGTAACCCCCCTGTAACCCCTGGACTCCATTTAGTCCCTCTCAGCTACTGCATAACAAAATCTACCATTTCTAGCCCCAGCAGGTACAGTTTTTTCTTTTGTTTGCCTCTTTATTAGTCAGCCAAAGGGGTGCTACTGTGAAATACCAAAAATGGGTTGGTTTTTATAAAGGATATTTATTTGGGGTAGAAGTCCACAGATACCAGGCCATAAAGCATTAAGTTTCTTCTCTCACCACAGTCCATTCCACATGTTAGAGCAAGACAGCTGCCGGCATTTGCCAGGGTCCAGGCTTCTTGTGTTCCTCTCTTCTCAGGGCTGCATTTCTCTCCAGGCTTAGCTCCTGTTTCCTCCACAATGTCAGCTGTAGACGATCAGGTGAATGGCTCACTTCTCTTCTCCTGGGGCCTTCTTTCCAACATCAAAACTGCTTCTTAAAAAACTGCTTCAACTCTGTTCTTGCCAAGTCTTTTATATTTGATTCCCCACCCACCAAGGGGTGGCGCTTAATGCCCTACTGATGTGGCCCATTCAATGCCCTAATCATAACTTAATCATGCCCAGATTAACAGATCAGTTTACAAGCATGATCCAATTATATTTTTGGAATTCATAATTACATTAAATTGGCCAAGGCCTACAGCCTCCCAGCCTCAATCCCCCAAAATGAATTTTTAGCCTTAGTTTTACATTTCCCAGAATTCTACTGCCCTTGGCCAGGACCTGATTCTGGCTTCACTGTGTGTGGTGGGGAAAGCAGTGTTTGGTCCCTCGGGCTGACTTAGAGGATCTGAGTGAGGAAGGAAGACCCACCTCACTGAGTGGACATGACTTTTCTTCATAGGCTGCTACATCAATTCTACAAAATCTCAGAGCCTCATGGAGATTATCACCAAATTCCTCTCAGATTCTGGCTATAGTGTGACTGCTGCTTTGACAACTCTTTCTTAAGCTTATACATTTATTTCATGAAAACTTGGGAGAAAAATTCTAAATGGAGGATTTTAAAATAATTTTAATAAAAGTAAACATAGTTTAATGTCAATAAAACAGGAGTCATAGGCCAGCCCCAGTGGAACCCAGGATATTTGTCCTGGTGTCCACTTCCCCAACCTGACTGTGTCACTGTGAGAAACAATGTTGTACCAAATTCCACAGTAATAGGCAGCCTTGTCCTGGGGCTGGAACCCAGAGATGTACAAAAGCCCTGCATTGACTGAGCCATCTTTGGCTCCAGAAAAGCATCTAAGGACCCCAGAGCCCTTGTGTTTATCTAACTGTGACTTGTGTTTCAGTAGAAACCTGGGAGTGCTGCCTGGCTTCTGTTGATATCAGGATATACTTTGGTCACCAACTTTTATGTCACTGCTCAGGGTGCAGTTGAGTACCACAGATGACCCCAGAGATGGAGAGTCAGAAGGTGGCTGAGTCAGCACAGCCTGGGAGAGAGAACCTGCAAACACAAACATGCATGGGTGCTGGGGCAGAGGACTGGTTTAATGGGGGCTGATCCAGAGGAGCTGATGTAGTTGAGGGCTGCCTACATCACTGAGACCTGTCCCTACCTGTCCAGTGAGAAAGGAGCATGAGGAGGAGAGGAGTCCAGGCCATGGTGGACATAGCCCCTGAGGACCACTGTAGAGCTGGGCTGTCACTATCCTCTCTTATCCTCTCCAGTGGCCTCACAGAGGAGAGAATGCTCATGCAAATGTGCTCCCCCCCAATATGCACTAATGGGGTGCAGGGGTTGGGAAGTGATTTGCCAAATGGGCAGGGAGTGGGAGGAGGCAGGGACCAAATACAGAAAGGACACAGATGCTGAACCCACACCAGGGAGCCTGGGACCAACTCCTTCTGCATCCCCCACCCAGATTTAGAGTTCTTGAAGGACTTTTCCATCTTTTAACCAGCTTTATGGGCCCCCAAGACACCTTCTCTAGATGGCCCCTGCAAACCACATGTAAAATGCCAGTCTCCTGCAAAGAGCAATGGTCTTTGACATTTCCTCTATACACTGTGGCCCCACAGGTTCCCAGGCATTTGAGTGTCAAGCACGGGGTTCAGCTGAATATTAATAGGATGAATGGAATCTCCATGCCTTTATGGGAATTGTGTTTACAAAGGTAAAGTTTCACAAGGAATAAAGAACACGGTGAATGTAAAATTGCAGCACCCTGCTTGGCCTCAGACATTCACAGGACATGGGGAATTTAGGTAAATGTGCTTAGAGGGGACACCCTTCAAATTGACTCTGGAGGGAAGCGAAGGAAGGGAAAGCTCAAGGCAGAAAGTGAGGGAGGTACATTGTAGGAAGGGAAAGAGCTAATAAGTCCCAGAGCAGGAAAGAGTAGGTTTCAGGATGGCTGAACCTGGAAGGGGAGGCTGCAAATGGGGGAGGAAAGGGGAGGCAGAGCCCTGGGGACATGGCTGGGATGATGGCTCCAAAGAGGAGATTGGATGGGGAACAACAAAGAGGCATGTGAAAGATGTTTAAGAGACACACTTAGAGGAACTCTCAGGGTGGAGGGAATGAGAGGAAGAAAGTAGCTGAAGTCTTCAGCTACTCAGATCCAGAAAGCACTGAGCAGAGACAAGTCTCTAATGGCCAAGTTCATGACTGGCCTATCAGGGACAGTCTCAGAGTATCCCCTGCTGCCCAGGCCTGTGCCATCCTGTCTGTGATGACTTGTTAGGAACCCAGTAGAGAGAGCATCCTGCAGCCTCCACCAGTGCCCAAGAACTGTCCCCTCCCAGCCCAAGGGCAGAGCCCAGGGACATGCTTCTGTGGGGGAACCTCATTCCTCAGGCAGTCTCTGGTTTTCCACCCTGGGCATCTCAGTAGCTGTTGCCACCTGTACACTCTGCTCTAGAGTGAACTCAGAGGGGTAAGTGTCAAATATAAACCCTTTTGTAAAACCAGGAATCACAGAGCAGGGACAGTTCCCTGGATTCAACTTCCATTTTCAGATGGCCATTTCTGCTCTTACTGCTTGAGTCTCACTTCATTCTCACTTAATTCTCACATATACACCCATATCTCTGGAATGTCCTGCAGGAGCCTGGTGACAGGGGTTGGGTTAAGATGCTGGGATGAAGCCACATTCTCTTGAGTCTAAATGGTTTTACACTTACTCCAAAATTAATACTTTCTTTTACTATTTTGATATTTAGGCCTGTGTTTTCTAACTTTTTCTCTATTTTTATTTAAATTCTTCTAAATAATCAGTGACATTATGTTAAAATGTAAGAAAAGCCATTTTCTCATATTCTTCTAAATTTCACTTCTATAGTAAGTAGTGAAGTTTATCTTACATAAAGAATCATAGTTTTTAAATTATAACTGCCTGTTGTGTCACTATAATATCACATTTCTCCTGATTATTAAACTGTGGCTATTCCAAAGTCAGACTTGAAAATAACACAAACTCATTCCCTTCTTAAGGAATGGATGGCTAATCTGAATTCTCATTTAAAACACACAATATCATACACATTTATGCATTTATCATATAAATTTTACTTTGTCACTTTTATCAATGTTTTTTTTTTTTTTTTTCACTTATTGGGAAGTCAATGTACTGGCTAAGAAAAGTACATTTTTATAATAAAGTGATGAGTTAAATAAAAGTTTTCTGAGCTGAGAACAAATATTTCTGACCCTCTCCCCTTGGTCATGGAGCACAAGCTCGCTGAGCCCACACTAGGTTGTATCCATCCTCTGATAAAAAGAAGGAAGATATCAGAGCTAGGGGCTGAGGCTGAGCCAGGGTTTTTTTGTCTCACTTCCCCACTGACATCTGTCACTATGGAAGTGGTTGCTGTACTACAGAGCACAGTAATAGCCTCATCCTCAGGCTGTGCCCCCGTGATGGTGAGGGCAGCTTTGTCCCCAAGCAGGGAGCCAGAGAATCAGTCAGAGACCCCTGGGTTCCTATTGCTGGTGCCCCCACCAGACCCTAGGGACCCTGGTAGGGCTTCTGTTGCACCCAGCTGGCATAATTACTGGTGGTGATGACCCCAACACTGGAGCCACAGGTGAGAGTGACTCTCCCTCAAGGAGACATGGACAATGGAGTGGAGAGAGAAACAGGAAGGTTTTATGTTTCCAGTCCCCACCACAAGCCCATAAAGTGCCCCCTGACCTGTGCAGTGAGCCAGAAGGGTGAACAGGTGAGGGGTCCAGGCCATGGTGGAGAAGCATCCAGGGCTGTGCTTCTCAAGAAGACTTACCCCAGGGTCAGCTTCCCCAGCTCCCATTATAACTACTATGTCCCTGTGCTAGATTGAAGTAATTAATGCAAATGAGCACCCTCCCTGGAGGACTCAGCAGTTTGGCAGTTTAAGGTTTATTTATAGTGGGGTTTCACACAAGTGACCCTGTGTTAATGGGCCCTCAAGGCTTCTCCCAGCGGTGCTTTCCCAGAGCCTGGTTCACATCACCCTCTGGCGTCCATGGGGGGGGGGGGAATAGCACTGATGGTAGGAAGCCCTCTGGCAAGTCTTTCCTTGTGCCTCCTCATCTGTTCCTCAGACCTTCAGTTTGTAGGTCAAATTCAGATCCTCCCATAGTCCAGGCAGGAAACCTGGTAGAGAAATGGGGTGGCTGGAGTGCTTCACAGTCTCCCTCTCTTCTTAATAGCAGACCAAACCTATGTGAGTTGTCCTGGAACTCTCCTGGTACTTTTACTCAGTTTCCCCCAGGAGCCCAGCTAATCTTGCATCTGTCTAGGATCAGAGTCTTGGTGGTCTCTCCCGGGACCCAGGAGGATGATAAAAACTATTTTATAATTTGATATATAATTTATGTACCATAAAAATCACCCTTTAAAAATGTATCATTGAGTGTTTTTTAGTATATTCTCAAGGTTGGGTAATTGACACCTCTCTCTAATTCCTGAACAGAATTACCCGTTAGCAGTCATTTACCAGTCCCACCCACTTCTCTTCAGACAGGGACAAACACTGAACTAATTTCTGTCTGGTTAGGTTTATCTCCATGGAACCAGAGAATATGTGGCTTTTTGTTTGTGCCTTTTTTTTTTTAGTTATCATAAGATTTTCAAGATTCATCTACATTGGAGCATGCACCAGTAAAGCTTTCCTTTTTATGGCTGAATAATCTCTTGTTAATGGATATACAGATGTTTGTTTACCATTCATCATTTGAAGGACTTGTGGGTTTTTTCCACAATAGTGCTATTATAAAAGATGTTGCAAGATACATCCTTGAGCAAATTTTTGCATGTTCACAGGTTTTCAAAATCTCTAGGTTATACTTTAGAGAAGAATTTCTTGTTCAATTGTTAATTCCATACCTACCTTTTTTTGAGGAAGTGATGATCAATTTTCCTAAACAATTACAACATTTTTCATTCCCATTAGCAATGGGTAGGGCTCCCATTCACCAAACCCTGGAGTTGTGTAGTACCGATAACTGAAAACACTCCTCTTTTGCCTATAGCTTACAGTGTGAAGTGGTATCTTGTGGTTCTGATTTATGATAAATGGAGTTGGGCATCAATTCCTGTGTTTATTGTGAAGACATGTGATCCTGGTGCCCCCAGGACTGGTCCTCCGAGGTCAAACACAGGCCCCCTGACACCCTCTTAGGATACTCCATACCCTGAGGGGAAGGGCCACTCCATGAAAACCACCCCTGTGACTGGTTCTGTAAGGACCACAACGACCATGCAGATAATAGAGTCCAGTGTGTCCCCAGGTCTGCCACTCAGCCAGGCCGGGAAGATGATTTGGAGATCAGAACATCTCTGTAATATCTCTACTTTATTGAGGTTCCATATGTGGATAATCACACCAAGAAGTGGGATAGTCCTCTCCATTGTCTTCCCTGCAGGCCAGAATGTGTCACTGATCAAGGATTCACTCCCTAACACACACAGAAGCCAATATTATAACACCAGAACTTTAAGAAAAGAAAGTTTTATTGTGAGGTTGACTGGCAAGGGGCCAGTAAGGAAGGCTCAGATCTATTCCCCAGATCTGAGAACTTATGGGAATTTTATGATATGAGCACAATGGGTGGTAGTTGGAAGGAGTAATAGGCCAATGGGAGATGAGATTTGCTTTGAATTGACAAAAATATAGGGGAGGGGAGCTGATGTAGCTCATTAGTTGAGTGCTAACTTTTTACATAAGAGGGCCTGGGTCCCAACCCCAAATCCTGTACCTAAAAACAAATAAAGTGGTAAAGGATGTCATTTATGATCACACAATATTGAGACTAATATCCACTGCTGACTTATACACTTGAATGTGGATAAAATAAAAAGTTGTGTGCTGCATATTTGTTACTACAATAAAAAGGTTAAGGAGAGGATAAACATTCAAATGAACAAATAAATAAAAATGGGAGAGAAAAGGCAAATCTCCCAGGCAGAAGAATGCAAAATCATTCCTGTACTACAGCACCTCCAGGAGCAGGGGCAGAACTGCAGGCTGTGAGAAGTGACTTTATCTCCAAATGTATCAGCAGAAAAACATCAGATGAGTTCTGATTGTAGGGCAGCTTCCAAAATGCCTGAAATGGTCATCAAAACCAAGGAAAGTCTGAAAAACTAAAACTGGCCAGAGGAGCCTAAAGGGACTTGATGATGAAATGTTACATTGTGTTGGCATCAGGATCCTGGAACTAAGGATATCTGAATATAGACTTCAATCAACAATAATGTACCTGCGTTGGCTCATTACTTATAACAAATGCTATCTGCTAATAGTGTGGAAACCTGGGCTCAGTGAGTATAGGAATTCTCTGTACTATCTTCTTAATTTTCTTTAAATCTCTAAATTAAATGGTATTTTGTAAATAAGTGAGAACTGTTTCATGCTACAATATAGATGGACCTCAAACACAGTATGTGAAGAAATTATTGAAAAACTAGTCATAAAGGATCACATATCACATGAGTCCATGTATAAGAAATACCCGGAATATGTAAATGTCCAGAAAGTAGAATATTAGTTACTTAGGAAGGAGAAGATGGGGAAGGGGCTGAGACAAATAGGGCTGGATTCTCATTGTGTGATGATCAAAATGTTCTAAGTTTCCATTATGATGATGGCTGCACAAATCTATAAATAGGAAATGGGGCCCTGGGTGTCCCCTCACAATCCCCTCTCCTACTTCCCAATGCCAGTCACCTGGGCAGAGAGTGAGGAGGGTGAGGGGGACATGCCCCAAGAGCTCTGTTTCGTGAGCCCCACAGCTAGGCAGAATGGCCCACAGTATCTCATCATTTACCCTAATGTAGGGGAAGAAAGGACCTCTTCATGCAAATTATTTCTCCTCCCCCTGGGTGCCCCTGGGCCTGATTTTGGTACATTTGAGATTGGGTTATGGCTGCAGGAGCCTCTGCTGGCACCCAGGGAGGTCACAGTTGCTGCGCCCCAGAAAGCACAGAACAGAGGGTTCTGGACAGGCTGTCAGGCCTGGTTCCCAGCTGAGATTTCCCAATCAATCCCCAAGGTACAGGCCCCCAGAGCCCCTGCTGGCTCAGAGTCCAGGTTCCTTCATGACTGAGTCAGCTGGAGCTGACTAGATAGCTCACCCCCCACCCCCTTTCTTACCACCCTGTGGTGAGGGAAGTGGGGGGGCTGCCCATCACCCAAGGGGCTCCTCACTGGCCTCTGTGTGGAGGCCACAACTCTATCCTTTAAATGTGAGGCTTCCTCAGCATGAAGACCTTCCCTCTTCTCCCAACATTTATGTTGTTGTTGGAGACAGGGCAGAGGTGACTGACCCCTCAGAGGGGATTTGTCCTGCCCCTAAGCTGCAGAAGTGCAGAGGCAGGAACAAACCCTCCCCAGCCTCTACTTGGGAGCCCAAGGTCACAGACTCCTCTCTTTCATCACACACCTCACCCATGGCAGATCCAGACTCCATAACCATCTTCAATTATCCCCATCTTCATGTTTGCTGGGACAGGGGTTCTCTAATCAAACTGCACAGGAATATTAGGATAATGTTTATGATGACATTTTATAAGAACGGATACAATTTTTTAAAGTATTTCATTACAAATGTGTGACAATCATGAAACTATTTCAAATTTCTTCATGTTTGTAAATACAAAAGTATAGTTCATAAGAGTAGGTGTGATTTCTGTTTTTTGTTTGTTTGTTTTTGTTTTTGTTTTAGGCAAGGAAGTAAAGAGTTTATTAAGAAACAAGAAAACAAGAAAAGTACACAATCTGAGACATGGACCGTGGGCATACTGCTTAGATGTGGTTTTTAAGAAAAATATTAAAAGCATATGAAACAATAATATAGAATAAAATAATTGGCAAATATGACCTTTTATTTTTTAATTTATTTAACTTTAATTTTCCTGGCAGATGCAATGTTATTGTTCAAATTTTTTGAAAGATTTAATATTTCATTTCAGTTGAGAGGAGCTCCCTTCATATACTTGATATGGTCTTGATTTAGACTCTGGAGCTCTGAGGTCTGGGAAGGGCAGGGGACTGGATATTCTTCAGGGACCTCAGGGGTGGGCAGCTGAGGGGGCTGTTAGAACAGATTCGAAGTGTGTACTGGGGCTGGAGATGTGGGGCTCTCAGGAAAGCCTGCAGAACTCTCATTCTTGGGGGAAACTCCTTATTTCATGTGGGGGACATGTCTAGGTTTAAGAACATTCTGGAACCAGATATAAGGAAATCAGGAGTCCATTGCTATGGGGGAGCAGGATCTTGTGAGCTGAGGTGAGGGAGGTGGGTCAGGGGAGGAGAAGATGAGGAGCCTCAAAGAACCAGATTTGGAAAAGAACATGACAGAACTGGAGTGAGACCTGGGAGGCTGTGTGCAAATGCTAGCCTCCTCTGATGTCTTGTGGCTGACGGGGTCATGGCCATGGAGACCCCAAAAGGGCTCTGATGTGACATATTCCACCTAATTATCAGACCAGCCTTGGAAGTGTCCAGATGAAAAAGAGAGAAATTATGATGTGAATATTCTCTGATGTTTCTCTTTTTAAATATGTAATAGTAATTTCTTTTTATAGAGTTTAAACTTTGTCCCTCTAAATTCTATATGCATATTTTCAGGACACTTTCTAGATTCTCCACAGAGTCAATGCTGACATGTACAATTTAATATCTTTGGGGAGGAGGGCAGCAGGAAGGCCTCCATCCCAAGGCCCTGTGTGCAAGGGAGGTACCTCTGCTGGGGTCTGAATCCACAGGGCACCTGGTACTCATACCAGGAGGTCCCTAACTGGCAGGCTGAGGGAGGGGCACCTGGGCAGGTCAGAGCCTCATTTCTCCTTGGGCCAAGAGCCCTTTGTATGCCCTGGGGCTGCTCTGCCAGACACAAATGTGGTCTCTGGTTATTCCAGAAATAATAGAAACATGGAAATTATTGAAAATGACAAGAAGAAGTGAAAAAATTCTAAACATATCTATAATAAATATAACAATTATAAATGTACAACAGCATTGCAGGTTATAGCCCAGCTCAGCACCCAGCAGCACCCAGTCTGCAGCCCACATGCTCCCACAATGCCAATTAGCCCTCTAAGCATTATGTCCTTCTCCTGTCCTGTGTGTCCTCACTGACTAAAGCTCTTGTCCCATAGCTCACCTTGGGATCCCAATGCAAAATATTTGTTCCCAGACTTCAAAAGGCATTCCCACACCTCCCCTTCCTCATATAGCCAGATGTTTTAGTTTCCTAATACCATGAAATGGATTGAGTAAAACAATGGAAAATTATTAGCTTAAGAATGTGAGGCTAAAAGAAAGTCCAAGTCAAGGCATCATCAAAGTGATACTTTCTCCCCAAAGACTATGGTGTACTGGGACTGGCTGCCAGCCATCCTTGGCTCTTTTGTCACATGGCAAGGTGTATGGTGGCCTCTCTTGGCCTCTCTGTTCTCTTCTGGGTTATTGTTGAGTTTCAGCTCCTTG
>JAKSZT010038184.1:0-19507 GCA_026826555.1 Tolypeutes matacus
ATATATTTTAAGAGGTGCTTAGATTACCCAAAATATTACACAGAACCCACTGGGATTCCCATGTTCCCCACCTCCCACACCCCCCACCACATCCCACACAAACATCTCCCACAGTGTGGCCCACCACCCTCAATGAACTTACACATCCTGGAGCCTTGCCACCAACCATAGACCACAGTTCACACTGTAGACCACACTCTCTCCCACTCAGTTCTGAGTGGTGTGTGCTGATTTAAAATGGCCTACATCCGTTGCCACAACAGTACTCAGGACAACCTCCAACTCCCAAAGAAGCCCCTGTATTTCAACTGCTCATCCCCTCCCTACCCCAAAAGTGTCAAGTGGCCACTGGTTTGACTAATAAGGGATCTCCAAGTTTGTCTTCCAAGAAAAGTATTCAAATTGTTAAAGAACCTTAGCCCTTCAAATTGTTTAAAAACCAGTTCAACCATATTAAAATGTAGCACATACAAATATAAATTTATAATAAAAAAGTATGGGATTACATCAACATGGAAATATATTTTGACCATGTCTGATATTAGACAATACTTAGTGGACACTCATTTATTCTCTTTTATAACAAAAGTCTCACTATTTTTTTTAATTAATTTATTTTTTATTGTGGGTAAACTAAAAATCAAAATTTTCACAATACATACCAATATTTGTAAAATGATATATAAAAATATATGCATATATGTGTATTTGCTTACAAAATTGTTATATATATATATATATATATATATATATATATATATATATTTTTTTTTTTTTTTTTTGGAGAGGTGCTTAGATTACCTAAAATATAACACAGAATCTACTGGGATTCCCATGTTCCCCAACTCCCTTACCTCCCACCACATCCCACACAAACATCTCCCAGAAGTGTGGCCCATCACTCTCAATGGACTTACACATCCTGGGGCTTTGCCATCAACCATAGACCACAGTTCACATCATAGACCACACTCTCTCCAACACACTTCTGAATGGTGTGTGCTGATTTAAAATGGCCTACATTCGTTGCCACAACGTCACTCAGGACAACCTCCAATGCCCAAATAGCCCCTCTTTTTCAAATGCAGATCCTCTCCCTGCCTCGAAAGTGTCCAGTGGCCACTGGCTCCACCTCACTGTTATAATTTCTTCCATTGCTAGAATCACCATATGTGTACAACAGAATACCTTCATGTCCACTCTAGTCCATAGTTCTTCCCCCAGTCCTGAGGGGACTGGGATGGTGATGTCCACTCCACCTCCAAGTCAGAGAGGGCTTATATCGCATGGATATGGTGGGTGGGATGATCTTGCCTGCAGATGCAGGCCCTCTCCATTCCCTGGGATGGCCGTTGACCATCTTTGTCTCATCACCAGGTAAGTTGGATGAGTCCATTGAGCTGTAGGGTAGGAGTTGCAGCTCCACCAAGATTCCACGCACACCTGGCATGTAGGTAGGCCAGAAGCTCCAATCTCTGGTAGTATACCTAAAAACTCCAGCATCACATATAGGTTTGAATAGAAGGAACTGATGAACCATGTGCAAGGAGGACTTATTTGAGTTCAATTCTGTCACTCTCAAGAACACTTATTCCAAAATAGAGCACACTGATAAGGCGTCAGTCTCTGGGGCTATCCCCCATTATATAGGACCTGGGTGTCTCCAAAGCTCTCCAGAGCCCCTCTGTGTGGGGTGATATGCACTTTGATGTTCTATGAGCTCCTACTGAGGTGTGCATAAGCGTTACCTCTGGGATGACCTCCCGACTCTCTCTGAAGTCTCTTAGCCAGTTGAACTCATTTGTCTTAACCTTTTCACCCTTTATTCAAGGTCTTTTTCCAGTTGTGTTGCCTGTTGGCACTTGGTATTAATCCCTCATTGCCAGGGATGCTCATCCCTGGGAGTCATGTCCCACATTGGGGGGAAGGTAATGCATTCATATGCTGAGTTTGGCTTAGAGAGAGGCCACATTTGAGCAACAAGGAGGCTCTCAGGTGGCAACCCTTAGGCACCCCATAACAGTAAGCTAAGTTTCAGTTACAAAAGCAAAGACTCATAAGGGTAGTCATCAATAAAAAGAACTCATCAGTGGGCCATCCTCTTTTGACCAACACTGTCCCTGCACTCAGAGGACTGTTGCTGCTCCCTTGGAGAATGTGGCAGAGCTCTCCAGGTTAGGAATTCAGATTCCCTCATTTATTGAGTGATTGTCCACCCACCATGACCATGCCCCATCCTTTGATATTTTGAACAATTTTGTATATCTTTCATGTATATTTGGATGAACTTATTCCCAAGAATCCCCCCTCCCAGACACCTCCCACCAATAATCCTCTGCAGTACCCATTGTAACCCTTCTGTGATCTAAACGTCCATGAACATGTAGTCCATAAAATAATCAAATACACTTAATAGGAAAAAGAAACAACAATGTTAAGCTTAAATGCAAGAGACAAATATAAGGAAACTCAGGGAAAATAAACAATCAAGCAAAAAACAAAACAAAACAAAATATAATTAGTGGATTGGGACATTCACAAAAATGGGGAAAAAAAGCAAAAGAACTGCCTTTTTAAAAAAATATATCTTTCAGACTATGGTTCTCTGAGACTGCTCACTTTCCTCAGTTCAAATCAGTGAGGTCATATACTGTTCATCCTTCAGTGCCTGGCTTGCTTCACTAAACATAAGTTCTTCAAGATTCATCCACATTATTCCATGTGTTAGCACTTTATTCTTTCTTACAGCTGAGTAATATTCCATTGTATGTATGTACCACATTTTGCTTATCCATTCCTCTGTTGATGGGCACTGGGGCTGATTCCAACTTTTGGCAATGGTGAACAATGTCGCTATGAACATTGGTGTGCATATATCTGTTTGTGTGTTTGCTTTCAGTTCTTCTGGGTATATACCAAGCAATGGAATTGCTGAATCATATGGAAAATCTATTGTTAGTTTTCTGAGGAACTGCCAAACTGTTCTCCACAGTGGCTGGACAATACCACAGTCCCACCAGCAGTGGATGAGGGTTCCTATTCCTCCACATCCTCTCCAACATTTAATGACTCCTGTTTTTTTAATAGCTGCCATTCTGATGGGTGTAAGAAGGTATCTCATTGTAGTTTTGATTTGCATTTCCCTGATAGCAAGCAATGTTGAGCATTTTTTCATGTGCTTTTTAGCCATCTGAATTTCTTCCTTAGAGAAGTGTCTTTTCAAGTTACTTGCCCATTTTTCAAATGGGTTGTTTATCTTTTTATTTTTGAGGTGTAGGATTTCTTTATATATATACAGGATATTAGGCTCCTATCAGAGATATGGTTGCCAAATATTTTCTCCCATTGTGTAGGCTGCCTTTTTGTTTTCTTAATAACATCCTTTGAGGTGCACAAGTTTTTAATTTTGATGAGATCCCATTTATCTATTTTCTTTCTTGCTGCTTGTGCTTTGCCTGTGAAGTTCATGAAAACATTTTGTATTACAAGGTCCTGTAGATGCTTCCCTACATTATCTTCCAAGGTCTTTAAGGTTTGGGCTCTTATATTTAGATCTTTGATCCATCTTGCGTTGATTTTTGTATAAGTTGTGAGATGCTATACCTCTCTCATTTTTTTGGATATGGATATCCAGTTCTCTAAGCACCACTTGTTAAAGAGGCTATTCTCTCCCAAATGAGTGGGCTTCATGGCCTTGTCAAATATCAGATAACTGCATATGTGAGGATCTATATCAGAACTCTCAATTCGGTTCCATTGGCCAGTAGGTCTATCCTTGTGCCAATACCACACAGTTTTGATGACTGTAGCTATGTAGTATGTTTTAAAGTCAGGTAGTGTGATACCTCCAAATTCATTTTTCTTTTTCAACATGTCTTTGTCAATTCGGGGCCTCTTGCCTCTCCAAATATATTCTGTGGTTAGTTTTTCCAGTTCCTTAAAAAATACAGTGTTGACTTTTATTGGGATTGCATTAAATCTGTAGATTAGTTTGGGTAGGATAGACATCTTGATGATGTTTAGTCTTCCTATCCATGAACAGGGAATATTTTTTCATTTATTTAAGTCCTCTTTGATTTCCTTTAAGAGTGTTGTATAGTTTTCTGTATATAAATCCTTTACATCTTTAGTTAAATTTATTCCTAGGTATTTGATTCTTTTAGTTTCTATAGTAAATGGTATTTTTTTCCCAATTTCCTCCTCAGTTTGCTCGTTATTGATGTATAGAAATGTTACTGTTTTTTGAGCATTGATCTTACAGGCTGCAACATTCCTGAACTCCTTTATAAGTTCTAGAAGCCTTGTTGTAGATTTCTCAGGGCTTTCTATATATAGGATCATGTCATCAGCAAATAATGAAATTTTTACTTCTTCTTTTCCAATCTGGATAAGTTTTAGGTCCTTTTCTTGTCTCAGTGCACTCGCAAGTACTTCTAACACAATGTTAAATAGGAGTGTTGATAGTGGGCATCCCTGTCTAGTTCCCGAACTCAGAGGGAAAGCTTTTAGGATTTCACCATTGAAAATGATGTTAGCTTTGGGTTTTTCATATATACCCTTTATCATATTAGGAAGTTTCCATCTATTCCTATCTTTGTAGTGTTTTTTATGAGGAAAGAGTACTGTATTTTGTTGAATGATTTTTCTGCATCTATAGATCATGTAATTTTTTTCTTTCAATCTGTTTACATGGTGTATTACATTGATTGATTCTCTTATATTGAACCATCCTTTCATACCTGGGATGAAACCCACTTGGTCATGGTGTATAATCCTTTTCATATATTGTTGAATGCAATTAGTAATATTTTGTTGAGGATTTTAGCATCTAAGTTCCTTAGAGAAATTGGTCTGTAATTTTCCTTTCTTGTGGTATCTTTATTTGGTTTTGGTATTAGGGTAATCTTGGCATCATAGAATGAGTTAGGCAATATTCCTTCTACTTCTATTTTTTGGAAAAGCTTGAGTAGAATTGTTGTTAGCTCTTTCCAGAATGTTTGGTAGAATTCAGCAGTGAAGCCATCTGGTCCTGGGCTCTTCTTAGTTGGGAGGTTTTTGATGACTGAGTTTATCTCTTTATTTGTAATTGGATTGTTGAGTTCATCTATTTCTTCTTTCATCAATGTCGGCTGTTTGTGGCTTCTAGAAGCTTGTCCATTTCCTCTAAATTATCATTCTTGTTGGCATATAATTTTTCAAAGTATCCTCTTATGATACTCTTTATTTCTGTTAGGTCAGTAGTGTTATCCACTTGCTCATCCCTTATTTTATGTATTTGCATCTGTTCTCTCTTTTTCTTTGTTAGTCTCACTAAGGGTTTGTCAATTTTATTGATATTCTCGAAGAACCAGCTTTTGGTTTTGTTTATTGTTTCCAGTGCTTTCTTATTCTCTATTTCATTTAGTTCTGCTCTAATCTTTGTTATTTCCTTCTTTCTACTGCCTTTTGGTTTAGTTTGTTTTATTTTTTCCAATTCCTCCAAGTGTGCAGTTAGGTCTTCAATTTTAGCTCTTTATTCTTTTTAAATATATGAATTTATGGCTATGAATTTCCCTCTCAGGACTTCTTTCGCTGTATCCCATAGGTTTTGATATGTTGTGTTGTCGTTTTCATTAGTTTCAAGGTAGTTTCTGATTTCTTTTGGGATTTCCTCTTTAACCCACTGTTTGTCTAAGAGTGTGTTGTTTAATTTCTATATTCTTGTGCCTAACCTGTTTCTCTGGCCCTTATTGATTTCCAACTTCATTCCGTTGTGGTCAGAGAAATTACTTTGTATAATCTCAATCTTTCTGAATTCATTGAGAGTTGTTCTGTGGCCTAGCATGTGGTCTTTTTTGGAGTATGTTCCATGTGCACTCGAGAAGAATGTATATGCCGCTGTATTTGGGTGTAGTTTTCTGTATATGTCTATTAAGTTCAGGTCTTCTAACGTGTTGTTGAGTGCCTTTGTTTCTTTATTGATTCTCCATCTAGATGTTCTGTCTAATGGTGATAGTGGTGTGTTGAAGTCCCCTGCTATAATTATGAGGAATTTATTTCTCCTCTTAGTTTTTCTAGAGTTTGCTGCACGTATATTGAGGCACCCCGATTAGGTGCATAAATGTTGATGATTGTTCTCTCTTCTTGAGAGATTACTCCTTTTACTAATATGTAGTTTCCATCTTTGTCTCTTACAATAGTTTTGCATTTAAAGTCTATTTTGTCTGATATTAGAATCGCTACTCCTGCCCTTTTATGTCTATTGTTAGCTTGTGAAATGGTTTTCCAGCCATTCACTTTCAGCATCCTTCAATCCCTGGGTCGAAGGTGGGTTTATTGTAGACAGCATACAGATGGATCATATTTTCTTATCCATGCTGCCAATCTGTGTCTTTTGATTGGTGAATTTATTCCATTAACATTCAATGTTAATGAGTAACATTATTACTCGTAACGAATTTCTTACTTCAGCCATTTTTTCTTTGGGTTAATGTATTTCATATGTTGTTTTGTTTCTCTTTTTTGTCTTTTCAGTTGCTTGTAAACTCTCCTCAAACTCTCTCTCCCTTGAATTTTCCTTTCCCCTTGTAGAGATTCCTTTAGTATTTCTTGAAGTGCTGGTTTCTTATTGACATACTCTCTTAGTTCTGTTTATCTGTGAATATTTTGAACTCTCCATCATTTTTGAATGCCAGTTTTGCTGGATAGAGTATTTGTGGTTGGAAGTTTTTTTCTTTTAGTATTTTGACTATGTCATACCATTGTCTTCTTGCCTCCATGGTTTCAGCTGAGAAATCAGCACTTAATCTTATTGTGCTTCCCTTGTATATGATGGTTCTCTTTTCTCTTGCTGCTTGAGTATTTTCGCTTTGTCTTGAGCATTGGAAATTTTGACAAGTATATGTCTTGGATTTGGCCCATGCTGTATTTTTTCTATCTTTTTGTCTATCTGTCCTACTATCTCTTTGATTTCAGCGTATTGTCTTCCATATCACTAATTCTTTCCTCTGCCTGTTCAAATCTGCTGTTATATGAATCCAGCATATTTTTGATTTCTTGGATTTGCCATTGTTCTCCATCATATCCATTACCTTTTTAGGCATGTTTGCAATTTCTTCAATATGTTCTCCCAGTGTCTTCTTTATATCCTTAATTTCTTCCTTCACTTCTTTATTTTGGTCCATGATATTTGTTTGGAGAGCTTTGATTAGTTGTTTGATGTTCTTTAGCGCTTCCTGGTTTTTATTTTTTTCATTGGACTGGTCCATGTTTTCCTGTTTCTCAGAGTCATTTGTATTTTTTTGTTGCCCTCTGGTCATCATATTATCTTGATGGGTTTGTCTAGTTGATTAGATTTTCTCTATGCTCTAGAGTTTAATTTAGCTGGTGCTTCTGCATGTGAGTTAAGTTTTCTCTTTGGCACTTTTTCTTCTTATTTTATTTCCTTGCTTCTTTCTATGTTCCCTTGAAGGTAAAAGATTAGGCCAGAGGAATCAAAAGATATAAGGAAGCAGGAGGATAACAATAATATTGATAAAAGTTAGAAGAGTGGCCAAATGAGACTTAATGAGATGAATATTTAACTTGTGTAAGCAGTGTAGAGTAATAGGAAAAAAATGGAGTTCCTACAATGGACTGGGAAAACAAATGGAGGAATATATATATAGTGATTTAGAAGGCTAGAATTATGAGGAGGGAGAGAAATAGTAAAGAAAGGGCTTAAAGGAAAAAGTTAATACTAATTTTAAAAAAAAGAAGGAAACAAAATAGATGGAATAGAAATTGACACCCTTAAGTTGTGGGTCTATGAAAGAATGTTGTATCTAAGAGCCACAACAGAAAGCAGAAGGCAGAGTGATGAAGGAAGGATAAGCGATAGTTTGGAATACAAAATCAATATAGACAGCAAGTGGGAATTTACTGAAGAAGGAGCACAGCAAAGAAGCAACAAGCTAGCAGCACATAATTTTTAAAAAATGAAAGTAAAAAGAAAGGGGGGAGGAAAGAGGAAAGTAAAGCAAGAGACCAGAAATAAACAGAGAAAAATCAAATATCCACTCAGGGATGCAGTCAAACAGAGTTAAGGAGGGTCCATAATTCCCCTAGGGTCTACGTAGATCTTCTCTGCCTGCTTGTGTTTATCAATCAATTTCACCACAGGGTTCTATATGTAGGTCATGAAACAGCTTTTAGCTATTAAACTAAATTAAAAATAATTTATTTTTCAATTATTGAAGTGACCTCATTTTTTTTTTTTTTTTTTTAGCGAAATACAGGACCCAAAATAATTCCTCCTCTAGACCAACCCTCTTAAGGAAGAGACCCTTCCTGGACTCCCCACGGTAGCTGTAGTTCTGATGTTAGTCAGTGCAGAGTGCTAAAGATGGCTGCCCCTGCCCCTTCTGGATTCGAGCACCAGCATCACCGGGTTGCTATGTAAATCAGTTTGATTGCAGTTTCGCCTTTCCTCTCATCCTGATGCTGCTTCAGGTCGGCTTATCTATTCCCCAAAGCTATGGGGTGGTCCAGGCAGCCAGATCGATGGCAAAAAATAAAAATAAAAAGTTCCCTTCCCTGTCCTCCAACAGAACCCTCCCTCTTTTGGGGTGTGTCCCCTCTTCCTGGGTCCATGGTGGTCTGGGGTTTATCCCTGGTCAGCTAGGCAAATCAACTCCTTCCTCTGAACAGAATCACCCCTCCCATCCTCCGGGTGCAATTCACTCTGGCTGTTCTGTTCACCCATGTAAAGAGACAGGAGGAGGAAGAAAACAGGAATCAATATGGAATTTTTTACCTGACTTCCTCCTCAAATAACTCATTAGGGGTATATAGAAACACTATTAAAGTTTGTGTAGTAATCTTTTATCTTACCATGTTGCTGATATAGTCTCTTAATTCTACTAAGTTTGACTGGGTTTTCTAAATAAAGATCATAACATTTGTGAATAGAGAATCTTATTACTTCTTCTTTCAAAACTTGGGTGACTTCTATTTTTTTTCTTGACTAATTGCTAGAGCTGGTACTTCTAGCACAATACTAAATAAGGCTGGATACATTGTGCATCTTTGTCTTATTGCTGATCTCAATAGGAAAGCTTTCTATATTTATCCATTCAGTACAATGTTCGCTGTTGATTTTTCATATATGCACTTTATCATATTGAAAAGGTTTCCAAATATTTCTATTTTGGGGAGTGTTTGTTTAATCAAGAAAAAATATTATATTTTGTTGAATCCCTTTTCTACATCTGTTAATATTATCATGTGATTTTCTTCTTCAATTTATTAATATTGTGGATTACATTGATTGATTTTCTTATGTTGAACCACCCTTACATACCTGGGATAATACCCACTTGATTGTGATGTATAATTTTTAATGTGTTTTTGCATTCAGCTAGCAAGTCATTTTTGGATGGTTTTTGCATCTCTGTTCATTAGGGAAGTTGACCTGTAATTTTCTTTTCTCATAATATATTTCCTTAGCTTTGGTATTAAGGCAATTTTGGCTTCATAGAATGTGCTTGGTAAAATTCCTTCCTGTTCAATTTTTTGAAAAATTTGAAAAAAATTGGTATTATGTCTTCCTTAAATGATTAGTAGAATTCATCTGTGAAACTACCATGTCATAGACTTTTCATTTTAGGGAGATTTTGATGTCTATATCACTTTACTTACTTGTTATTTGTGTGTTGATTCTTCCATTATTTCTAGGGTCAGTGGAGGTTGTTCATGTGTTTCTAGGAATCTGTCCATTTCATCAACATTGGTTAGTTTGTTAGCATACTGATGTTAAAAATTTCCTCTTGTAGTCTCTCTATTTTCTTCAGAGTCAGTTGCAATGTCCTCAATCTCAATTTTTATTTTATTTATTGGCTTCTTTTTTTGTCAATCTAGTCAATTTTTTTGATCTTCTCAAAGAACCAAATTTTTGACTGTTGATTCTCTCTTTTATTTTTATAAAAGCCAGGAAAAAAAATTCTGGTATTTTGCATCAGCACCCCTTTGTCTGCTTAATACAGATCCCATGGGTCAGATGATTGGGTTGGGACTACTTTGATTGCAGTTGCATCTCTATGTCCCTTGGGATGGCCTTTGTCCATCTTCAAGTCTTTGTTAGTTGTCCTGGTTGACTCCAGTGAAATGTAGAATAGGAGTTGCAACTCTGTTGAGATTCAGGGCCCAGTTGTTACATGAACAGCCCAAAGATTTAAATCTTTTGGACATGCACCTATCAACTTTAACACTAATTATAGGTTCAAATTGAAGGGGCAGAAGAGCCATGTGTAAGGAAACCAATATTGAGTCTGACTCTGTCAGATTGGGTAGCAAAAATTCCCAAGTAAGACCCACTGGGAGAGCACCAACTCCTCAGCTGTCTTCCCTGCCTGTAATGTCTGGATGGCTCCACTTTTTGAGGCTATATTTATGTTTGCA
Source organism: Tolypeutes matacus (assembly GCA_026826555.1). NCBI lineage: Eukaryota > Metazoa > Chordata > Mammalia > Cingulata > Chlamyphoridae > Tolypeutes > Tolypeutes matacus. The sequence continues at coordinate 10,417 of JAKSZT010038184.1, forward strand.
GTCAATGAGATCCTGCTGAGATATGCATAAGTTTAACTCTGGAATGACCTCCCAACTCCCTTTGAATTCATTGAGCCATATAAAATCAATTTTTTTTTACCCTTTCCCCCTTTTAGTCAATGTCTCCTTCCAGATGAATTGATAGTTAGTGATTGGTAGTAATTCCTCAGTACCAGGGAGGGTTATCCCCAGGAATCATGTCTCAGGCTGGGAGCAAGGTATTGCATTTATATGCTGAGTTCAGCTTAGAGAATGGCTATAGTTGAGCAACAAGAAGGCTCTCAGGAGGCACCCTAAAATACTAGACTAAGATTCAATTTCAAAAGTAAAGGCTCCCATCCAAGTACTAACCAGGCCCGACCCTGCTTAGCTTCCGAGATCAGACGAGATCATGAAATGTGGTTTATGGTTGGTGGCAAGGCCCCAGGATGTGTAAGTCCATTGAGGGTGGTGGGCCACACTTGTGGGAGATGTTTGTGTGGGATGTGGTGGGAGGTGTGGGAGGTGGGCAACATGGGAATCCTAGTGGGTTCCGTGTAATATTTTTGGTAATCTAAACACCTCTTAAAATATATTTATATATATACATAAATAACATTTTTGTAAGCAAATGCACATATATGCATATATATTTATATAACATTTTGCAAATGTTGGTATGTATTGTGAAAATATTGATTTTTACCCACAATAAAAATTTTAAAAAATTAAAAAAATAAATAAAATAAATAAAAAAGTAAAGGCTCATAAGTACATTCATCAATATCAAGGACCAATCACTTTGGATTCATATTAGTTGCTTAAATGACTGATGGCTTTTGATATGTGGTGCAATGATTTTCTGTTGTATATGGGAAAAAACATGTCTTTTGAGGACACAGAGGGCTGTGGTATATTGTATTATGTACCCATTAAAAAATAAAAAATCATCTCTTTATATATCCTGGATATTAAACCCTTATCAGATATGTGATTTCCAAATATTTTTTCCCATTCAGTTGGCTGCCTTTTCACCCTTCTGACAAATTCCTGTGAGGTACAAATACTGTATGAATGCATTACTATGAACCAAATATATTGTGTAATATATATTAGTATTGTGCTAGAAGTACCAGCTCTAGCAATTAGTCAAGAAAAAGAATAGAAGTCACCCAAGTTTGGAATATATTCACAAAATTCAAAAAACAACAAACAAACAAAAAACAAAACAATAACAAAAAAATTTACATGTATCCATTACATTTAATTGAGAAATGTATATATTTATTCATCTGTGTTTACTTTTTAGTTTTTAATTGCTTGTGTTTTCAATTATTAAATGTACAAAATAAAGTAAAAAAAAAATAGTTAAAAAGGTGTATAACAGTGAAGCCTCAAGTAAAATACTAATATGAGTACTATTGCACATAAAAAAATAATAATAAAATAAAAATAAAAAAGCAAAATAAAATGAAAAAAAAATGTTTTACTATTAATCCATTATTGTTTTTATATAAGTAGGATGTTTTGATGATATCATTTTTAATTCAGCTCTGGTCCTAAAGAGCTAGTATTTATGAAGTTAAATCTACTTTGAGGAGTGATACTGGAAGTCAACAGGACATGGAGCATAAAGGAGAGGATATTTCCATATGTGCAATAATGTTAATTTATGTGAAAATATAAAAGCATTTGATTGCAAATAAAAGAAATCCTGTGATCACAACAAGACTGAAACAATGCTATCAAGGTTTATTTCAACCAAAGTGTCTAATAATAGTTAGATAAGATTGAAGAATAATATGCATTAGTATACTGTCAAAAACAATGCAGAAAATCATAAACATTCGTGGAATTGTATATATGGGTATAATATTAATAACAACACTTGAAGTACAATCACCATTATCTCATAGTAAGGGGTTAGAGAGTAGAGTGCATGCCCTAGGTTGTAGTCTCTGTGGCTGTTTACTGCAGACTCTCTCCATTCCATGGGATGGCCATAGTCCATCATCATCTCCCCACCAGTTGTCTTGGGTGAGTCCAGTGACCTGTATAGTAGGAGATGTTGCTCCACCCAGTTTCCAGGCCCAACTAGTGCATGGACAGGCCAAAGACTGTGGACATACATTGGAGTTTCAGAGGATTGAAACCCAGTGAAGACAGTGAAGACAGGAAGAGAAGGATGATAAGAGAGGGCAGGAAATGGCCACAGAAAGTTGCCCAGAGAATGGACACAGAAACAGCAAAAATGGGGGGGGTGGTAAAAACGGATGAAAGTAAATAAATAAATAAATCCTTAAAAAAATGTATAGGGGAAGAAGATTCAAACTATAGATAGTAGTAATATTTTGATGATGCTCTTTCATGGTTTGTTAACAAATGTTTCACAACAGTGTAAGATGTTTTTTGGGGGGTGATGTTTGGGACCCATGTATGATGTTATGCATTTTTGTTTTGTAAGATCACGATGTTCACTGAAAACTTATAGTTTATGTATGTTCATATATGAATGATATACTTCAATAAATTGTTTAAAATTTTAAAAAATAAACACGATGCAATAATAAAAATTAAAAAAAGAAGGGACAAATGAACCATGTGCAGGGAAGACATAGCTGAGTACCAACTCTCTCACTCTCAGGAGCACAATTCACAAAGTAGGGCCCACTGGCAAGGCACCAAACTCTGGAGCTACCTGCTCTGACATAGGACCTGGGTGTTTCCAGAGCCCTCAGGATCCCCAATATTTGGGGGGATATCCACTTTGGAATTCTATGAGATCCTACAGAGATGTGCATAAGCGTTATCTCTGGGATGACCTCCCAACAGATTTTGAACTGTTGTAGCCATATAAACTCACTTGTCTTTACCTTTTCCCTCTTTTATTCAAGGTCTTTTTCCAGTCACATTGCCAGTTGGAGCTTGGTAGCAATCCCTTGATGCCAGGGAGGCTCATCCCTGGGAGTCATGTCCCATGCTGGGAGGAAGGTAATGCATTCATTTGCTGAGTTTGGCTTAGAGAAAAGCCACATTTGAGCAACAAGGAGGTTCTCAGGAGGCAGTTTTTGGTACCCCATAACAATAGGCTAAGTTTCAATTTCAAAAGAAAAGACTCATAGGGATAGTCATTAGTATCAAGGGTCCATCAGTGGTTCATCCTCCTTCACCAGTCATTGCCCCTGCACTTGAGGGACTGTTGCTGCCCCTTCTAGAAGGTGGCAGAGCTCTCCAGGATGGGAATTCAGTATTCTCTCATTTATTGAGTGATTCTCCACCCAGAGTGACAATACACCATGAACATTTAAACATTGTTATATACCTTATTTTTATGCTCAAATGATCTTCCTCCAATGACTCCCCCATCCCTGACACCCCAAACCAATGATCCTTCCCCAAACCAGAAGTACCCCTTCTGTGATCCATAGCTTCTTCAAAAATTAAGCCATTACAATAGCGGAAAACATTTAATAGGAAAATGAAATAATAATGATGCTTCAATGTTAGAGATAAATTACATAAAATTTTTTTAAAGCTAAAAATAAAATAAAAATAAAAGATTGGGATTTTAAAAAAAAGAAAAATATGAAACTTTTTTTTTTTTTTTAACCTTTTGCCTTTCATCACTACAATATCTGGTGTCCAATCTGTACCGTGGAACCTTCTCCCTCTCATTCTGGACTGCCTCACTATTTTTCTTTTTCAGAGAAGTTTTAGGACACAGCAAAGTCACTCACAGAATACCAGAGACTCTCATATACCCAACACCCTCCCCCTTTCCTACCCCCCATATTAATACCTTTTTATATATGGATGGTAACTTTGTTATAACTGATATACAAATAGTGAAACATAGCTACTAAATATTGTCAAAGGTTTACAATATGGTTTATAGGCCATAATCTTTTATAAATTTTTATGATATTTACCATCCTCTGTCCTTCACTGTATGGTTTTGAAGAAGATTTGCCCTGAACACTAAAAACCTCTTGTTTGATCTATTCTATTCCTCCCACCACATTCCCCTGGGGCCTATGATGACTCCCTGGCTTGACTCATTGGATGCCAAAATTCATAGTTACATGCAAAAAGAGGTCATGACACACTGGTTTATCCTTCCCTATTAGGAACTGCGCATGCACTTGAGAAACTCCCACCTGTCTATTTCACAACAAATTGGTTCTCCCAAAGGTGGGAGTCCAAATCCTTCCCGCTGATTATGTGGGTCTCCACCCACTGATACAACACATTATGACACAATGAACACTCACACAATCCATCAAAGCCTACTCAAGATGCTCCATGTCCTTAACGCCCTCCAACCAAAAGCCTAAACCAGTGACCCTTCCTTGTCATATTGCCATAAGAGTATTCCCACCTCTGTACTTTCAACCTCATACCCACAAATCCCCAGTTTTCACCTGGCCCCTCTCGTAGCCATTCCTCTGGGAGCTTGCATCATCTAACTTGCCCTTCACAATCTACCCACATGTCAACCCTGCACCACCAAACCCAGTAATATCACTACTCTCCTTTCCTATCCCTTCAATATGCAACTACAATATATCACTTTACCATATATTATGTCAGTATGGATGATGGCTCACAACGTTCTCTTCTCTTTCTATTCCTTGTAAACCTATCTTACAGACAATAGCTCTCTGACTGCTAAATTTCCTTAATTCATATCAGTGAGGTCATGTACTGTTCATCCTTCAATGCCTGGCTTGCTTCACTCAACATATGGTCTACAAGACTAATCCATGTTATACCATGTTTTAGCACTTTATTCCTTCTTACAGCTGAGTACTATTTGATTGTATGTATGTACCACAATTTGTTTATCCATTCATGTGTTGATGGGTTCCTGGGTTGATTCCAAATTTTGGCAATAGTGAACAATGCCGCTAGTAACATTTGTGTGCATATATCTGTTCGTGTCTTTGCTTTCAATTCTACAAGTATATACCCATCAGTGGAATCACTGAATCATATTGAATTTCTATAATTAATTTTTTGAGGAACTGTCAAACTGTCCTCCACACCAGCTGGGACATTCTACAACCCCACCAGCAGTATATGAGGGTTCCCATTCCTCCACTTCCTCTCCAACATTTATGCTTTCCTGTTTTTTTAATAGCCACCATTTTAATGGGTGTAAGGTGGTATCTCATCGTAGTTCTGATTTGTATTTCCCTAATAGCTAGCAATTTTGAACATCTTTTCATGTGTTTTTTAGACATTTGCAATTCTTCCTTGGGGAAATGTCGTTTCAGGTCACTTGCTCATTTCTTAAATGGGTTGTTTTTACTTTTATATTTGAGGTGTAGGGTTTCTTTATATATGCAGGATATTAGACTCCTATCAGATATATGGCTGCCAAATATTTTTCCCCATTGGGTACACTGCCTTTTTCCTTTCTTGATAATGTCCTATGAGCTGAAGAAATTTTTAATTTTGAGTAGATCCCATTTATCTACTTTTCCTTTTGCTGCTCATGCTTTGGGTGTGAATTTCATGAAACCATTTCCTATTAAATGGTCCTGTAAATGCTTCCTTATATTATCTTCCAAGAACTTTATGGTCTTGGCTCTTATACTTAGATCTTTGATCCATCTTGAGTCGATTTTTATATAAGGTGTGAGATGGTGTTCCTCTCTTGTTCTTCCGGATATTGATATCCAGTTCTTCAAGCACCACGTGTTGAAGAAGCCATTCTGTCCCAACTGAAGTGGGCTTGATGGCCTTGTTGAATATCAGATGACTGTATATGCAAAGATCTATATCAAAACACTCTATTCAGTTCCATTGGTCAGTGTGTATATCCTTGTGCCAATAGCATGCAGTTTTGAATACTGTATCTCTGTAATATGTTTTAAAGTCAGGTAGGGATAGGAGAAGATGGCGTTGGTGTAGGAGGGCGCACACTGCAAGCTCCCAGAGCAAGGCGGATTGGGGACGGGTCCTGCCCGGGGGTCTGTGCTGTGCACGCGTGGAGTGAGAAGCTTGGGACATCTATCTGCGCGGATCGGCGGCGTGGACCGAACGGTGGAGATTCGTGAGTTTTGAGGCTGCCGGTGGAGGTTGGCACAGGCGGCTGAGCCCCGCGGTTACGGAAATAAAAAATAAAACGGCCATTTGGAGCCGCGGGCGGGGGCGAAAAAGTTTTATTTTCTGGGGAGCTGGCTGCCTGGCGCCCCTTGGACCTTGTGTGAGCAGAGCAAACAAGCTAGTCAGCACCCGGTGGACCGGAGGGGGGATTTTGGTCGGGGAACGGAGCTGATTTCCCTAGCCACCCAGGGATAAGACCTGGGCTGCTGCGGAGCCAGGAGGAAGGGACACTTCCCAAAAAAGGGAGGGTTCGGTTGGAAGACAGGGAAGGGTATTTTATATTTTTAGACATCGATCTGGCTGCCTGCACCGCCCCATAGCTTTGGGGAGCAGATAAGCCGAACTGAAGCAGCACCAGGCTGAGAGCAGACGCGAATCTGCACTCAAACTGATTTACTGAGCAGCCCGGTGACGCTGGAGCTCGGCGCCAGAAGGGGCGGAATCCGCCGTCTTTAGCAATCACTGACTAACATCAGAGTTTCAGCTAACATGGGGAGTCCGGAAAGAGGAACGTGCTTGATTAATTTCCACGGGCCCAGCTAGGGTCCCTTCCGTAAGGGGGTTGGTCTAGAAGAGGAATTATTTTGGGTCCTGCATTTGGCTAAAAAAAAAAAAAAAAAAAGTGAGGTCACCTCAACAATTGAAAAATAAATTCTTTTTAATTTAGTTTAATAGCTAAAAGCGGCTTCAGGACCTGCATATAGAACCCTGTGGGGAAATTCATTGATAAACACAAGTAGGCAGGAAGGATCCACGTGGACCCTAGGGGAATCATTGACCCCCCTTGTTTCCTTCTTTTTTCTTTTTTTTTTTTCTTTTTTTTTCTTTCTTTTTTTTTTATTTTATTAGTATTAACTTTTTCCTTTCAGACCTTTCTCTACTATTTCTCTACCTCCTCATAATTCTAGCCTTCTAAATCACTATATATATATATTCCTTCTTTTGTTTTCCCAGTCCATTATAGGAACTCCATATTTTTTCCTAGTACACTACACTGCCTACACAAATTAAATATTCATCTCATTGAGTCTCATTTTGCCCCTCTTCTAACTTTTATCAACATTTCTATTATCCTTCTGCCTTCCTTACATCTTTTGATTCCTCTGGCCCTAATCGTTTGCCTTCAAGGGAACATAGAAAGAAGTAAGGAAATAAAATAAGAAGAAAAACTGCCAAAGAGAAAACTTAACTCACACGCAGAACCAACAGCTAAATAAAATTCTAGAGCATAGAGAAAAGCTAATCAACTGAACAAACCCATCAAGATAATATGATGACCAGAGGGCAACAGAAAAATACAAATGACTCTGAAAAACTGGAAAACATGGACCAGTCCAGTGCACAAAATAAAAACCAGGAAGTAATGCAGTACATCGAACAACTAATCAAAGCTATCCAAACAAATATCATGGACCAACTTAAAGAACTGAAGGAAGAGATTAAGGATATAAAGAAGACACTGGGAGAACATACTGAAAAAATAACTAACACACCTAAAGAGGTAATGGATATGATGGCGAACAAAGACACAAGTCAAGAAATGAAAAAGACGCTGGACTCACATGGCAGCAGAATTGAACAGGCAGAGGAAAGAATTAGTGATATGGAAGACAATACAGTTGAAATCAAAGAGATTGTAGAAAAGATAGACAAAAAGATAGAAAAAATCCAGTATGGTCTCAGGGAATTAACCGATAATGCAAGATGCACAAACATACGCATTATGGGCATCGCAGAAGGAGAAGAGAAGGGAAAGGGAACAGAAGGAGTGTTGAAGGAAGTTATGGCTGAAAACTTCCCAACTCTATTGAGAGAGATGGATGTGCAGATCCAGGAAGCACAGCGCACTCCAAATAGTATAAATCCCAACAGGCCAACTCCAAGACATATACTTGTCAAACTGTCCAATGCTCAAGACAAAGAGAAAATACTCAAGGCAGCAAGAGAAAAGAGAACCATCACATACAAGGGAAGCACAATAAGATTAAGTGCTGATTTCTCAGCTGAAACCATGGAGGCAAGAAGACAGTGGTATGACATAGTCAAAACACTAAAAGAAAAAAACTTCCAGCCACGAATTCTCTATCCAGCAAAACTGGCATTCAAAAATGATGGAGAGTTCAAAATATTCACAGATAAACAGCAATTAAGAGAGTATGTAAAGAAGAAACCAGCACTTCAAGAAATACTAAAGGAATCTCTACAAATTGAAAGGAAAAAACAAAGGAGAGAGAGTTGGAGGAGAGTTTAAAAACAACTGAAAACTCAAAAAGAGAAACAAAACAACATATGACATACATTAACCCAAAGAAAAAATGACTGAAGTAAGAAATTCGTTACGAGTAATAACACTGAATGTTAATGGATTAAATTCACCAATCAAAAGACACAGATTGGCAGAATGGATAAGAAAATATGATCCATCTATATGCTGTCTACAAGAAACCCACCTTCGACCCAGGGATTCAAGGAGGCTGAAAGTGAATGGCTGGAAAACCATTTTACAAGGTAACAATAACCAAAAAAGGGCAGGAGTAGCTATTCTAATATCAGACAAAATAGACTTTAAATGCAAAACTATTGTAAGAGACAAAGATGGACACTACATTTTAGTAAAAGGAGTAATCTCTCAAGAAGAGAGAACAATCATCAACATTGACGCACCTAATTGAGGTGCCTCAAAATATGTGCGGCAAACTCTGGAAAAACTAAGAGGAGAAATAAATTCCTCTACAATTATAGCAGGGGACTTCAACACACCACTATCATCATTAGACAGAACATCTAGGCAGAGAATCAATAAAGAAACGAAGGCACTCAACAATACATTAGAAGATTTGGACTTAATAGACATATACAGAACACTACATCCAAATACAGCGGGATTTACATTCTTCTCCAGTGCACATGGAACATACTCCAAAATACACCACATGCTAGGCCCCAAAACAACACTCAATGAATTCAGAAAGATTGAGATTATACAAAGTAATTTCTCTGA
>JAKSZT010038186.1:0-11926 GCA_026826555.1 Tolypeutes matacus
ATCCTGAATCTTGAAACTTCTGAGAATATTTTTTTCTGTCTGAAGAATTTTCTTTTAAACTGAATTGCTGCTCACAAACTTTATTAATTTTTTCTCATCTCTAAAAATATTCATTTCACTTCTTCCTGAAGGTTTGAGATGAATTAAATCTCAGGCCCTCTACAATCTCCACTGCTTTTGAGAGCACCCTTAGTGTTGAATTTCTCCATTCTGTTGTAAATGTACTCAGTTATTTAGAGAAGAAGTTAGTGGCTTTCAGTTTTACAGCCTGCTTCCTGCCTCACCCCAAGCATAATCTGTGGGCTCTGGCTCTGGCAATGAGAATGATGGCACAACTCTCTGAGTTACACACCTGATTCTGGATCTAAGATTTGGTGGAGAATGCACAGTATATTGAGTTCTTCTTGGGACATTTCTGAGACCAGTGCAATGGTGGTCAGCACCCCATTTTGCTCAATGATTGTCACACCCAAAGTACAGCCACTGCTTCTTGAGTTCCCATTTCTCCCAGACTTAGGAGACCCGTCCTGCTCCCTAAGCCCTGTTAATGCCATCATTTGCATCTTGTGTGGATGCCAGTGAAGTATGTTCTTACTAACCTATTGCTGTGTGTGTAAGCCTTTTTTATTTAAGACATTTTGGTTAGATTCAAATAAGTAAACTTTCAATTAGGGCACTTTTTGTTAGTATGCTTTAGTTTATTTGAGGGCTTCTGATTAGTTTTCAGGCACCAGGATGGACCCCAATCATTGTGCTGAAGTCCTACATACATGGAACCGAGATAGAGTGCTGCCATGTTTACTCTGTTGGAGAGGGCTCCAGGATCTCCTACAGCTGTGGAGAGACACAGAATCCTTGGAAGTCTGAGGGAGAGGCCAGGAGCTAGAGTCATTGAGCAGCCTGAAGGTAAAGATATAGAGGCCAGAGGAGAAGGGTTAGGTGTGAGCAATTGTATCTGATGGCCCATTGCTGAGCACACGGAGAAAGTGAGTTGGGAAGAGAAGGCAGAGAGAGACAGGCAGGCAGAATATGTTGCCTTGGCAGGATTCTAGCACCCACTGACCATTTTTAATTTTTGATGATGCTTTGATTTGGACATTTTCACAGCCTAAGAACTGTAAGCTTTTACATTTCTTTAAAATTGAATTGGTGCTAGCACACTTTATGAGCTTTTACTCATCTTTAAAATTGTTTATTTCACTTCCTCCGGAAGGATTGAGATGAATTTAATATCAGACCCCCTAAGATCCCCACTGCTTTTGAGAGCAACTTTAGGGTTGAAATTCTCCATTCTGTCGCAGGGTATTCAGTTATTTGGGGAAGAAATTAGGACTTTTCATTTGTACACGCTGCTTCCTTTGCCCCATCCACCAGGCAAAATCTGTGTGCTCTGGCACTGGGAAAAGGAATAATGGCACACCTCTCTGAGTTACACACGTCATTTTGGAGATAAGATTTGGTGGAGAAAGCACAGTATATTGAGTTCTTCTTGGTACTATTCTAGGGACCAGTGCAATGGTGGTCAGCACACCATTTTGCTCAATGATGGTTACACTCAAAGTCAGGCACTGTTTCATGAGTTACCATTTCTCCCAGACTTAGGAGACCCCTCCTTAACCCTGTGCCCTGGGTTAATACACTTGTTTGAGGCTTGAGTTAACACAAGAATAGTATGTTCTTACTAGCCCATTGTTGTGTGTGTAAGCCTTTTGTATGTAGGACGTTTGGTTAAATTCAGATAAGAGATCTTTTGATTAGGTCACTTTTTGTTAGATTGCTTGAGTTTAGTTAAGGTCCTCTGATTAGATTTCAGGCACCAGGATGGACCCCCAGTAATTGTGCTGAAATCTTACATAGATGGAACACACAGAGAAAAAGTGCTGCAATTTACCCTGCCATGTGGGAGAGGGCTCCAGGAGCTCCTATATCTGTTGAGAGACACAGAAACCCTGAGAGGATAAGGGAGAGGCCAGAGCCTGGAGTCATGGAGCAGATTGAAGCTGAAGATATCAAGGCAAGAGGAGAAGGGAGAGGTGTGAGCAATTGTGTCTGATGGCCCACTGCTGAGCTCTGGGAGAAAGTGTGTTTGGAGGAGAAGGCAGAGAGAGACAGGCAGGCCCAACATTTTGCCTTGACAGGAGTGCAGCAGCAGCTGACCCTTCTTAAGACAGCATTTTTGATGATGCCTTGATTTGGACATTTTCTCAGCCTCAGAAATGTAAGTTTAACCCTAATAAGTTACAATAAACTGAAACCTATTTCTAGAATTTTGCTTTGGCAGGACTTGGAAAACTCCAACAGCTAGGGCCACAGGTTTGGAGAGCTGCACTCTTCCCGAGTGACAGTGTGATGCTGCTGCCCAGTGAATTCACCAGTAAACTGTGGTTGTCTGCAGACAAGGCAGGAAATAGTTCTGGTAAGATGGACGGGGAAGTGCTCTTGAGCAGCAAGGCCTGCAAGACAAGGAGTCAGGCAGGGAATCACAAGGCTTGGGGACTAGTATAATGTCACAGATGCCCCAGTATGATGTACATGCCTCAGGCAGGTGTTGGCCAGGTTTTCAGCGTGAGATAAAAGCATGTAACCTGGGGTCTTGTGCACAGAGGAGTCAGAGCACAGAGTGGAGACTACCTGTCTCTGCTCCTTTAGCCATTCCCTCCTTCTCTTGGACTCCAGCGTTGACCTTCTGAGGAGGTTGCTCTTACCGTACCCCTCCTGGTTCTCAGGCACATTCTCTTGTCTCCTGATTCTAGATCTACATTCACCTTCTCCAATCTTGGGGCAGCTAAAGAAAGAAATGCCAAGATCAAACCTGTTGGTAACAGGAAGGAAATATTAAACTCACATTCCAGCATTGGCTACAGCAATAACATCACCAGAATGAGCATCATTAGGACAGTGACCCTAATGAATATATAGAAATCCTAGAAAGTTCTAGGACCTAGGGCTGACAAGAATAGAAGTGAGGTTATGAGAGACTGCAATGTTTGCAGAAAACCTCAGAGGGTGTCGATGCCAGATACTTCTCAGAATAATTTAATATTAAATTTTCAACATATTTTTAACAGTGTTGAAATGATGCAGACTTCTTCAATCCCAGAGGAGAACGGAGGGGTTGGATGGGAAGAAGCTGATGAACAACTTAAGAAGCTGGAATGTAACACGTGTTCACTGCTATTACTCAATCCAGAGAGGGAATGTCCTTTACTGGAATGAAATTCTCAGAACCCCATTGAAAACTATCATCATAATTTCTGGATCCACAAATTTGGACAGGGAGAAAGCCTTGCTCAGCACTCACAGCCTCAGTTAGTGATGTGAGTCACTCTGGCCTGTCTTAACTGGGGAGTAAGCAGCAGGAAGTCCATCTTCTCCTGTGGTGCTAACAGCCCTCTAATCAGAAACGCATAGAGAGCAGTGTGACCTTCACACGTTTGCACCCACGCTCCTTGTGTTCTGTGCTAACTCCTGCTTAGGGTGGCCTCCACCCATCCAGGCAGCGTGGAAGGGTCCCAGGGGTGAGAGCGGTTTTCCTTTATGGGTGACTGTATTTCCAAAGTGTGAGGTGAAGTGCCCACCCAGTAATGTTGCTGATACAAATTAATATCTTCAAATCAACCAATTTGTATGATTTCATTGTGTACTATAATCATTTCTTTTAAATTATAACCAAATTATTCATGCAAAGAGTATAAAAATAATTTATGTCTGTTATGGCAAACAGTAAAATTCCTTCTCTTGTCTCAACCTCCCTACTCAGAATTATCTGCATTGGCAGATTTTTTGGGTACACATTTCTGTTGTAAATACATGCATTCTCTTGTTTCATTCATCCTTTATGTTATCACATATGAGAAAAATATTGGAGTACAATTTAAAAATATAAATACATTTACTAACTTCTTAAAATACTTGAGATTAGAAGTATATCATATTATTATGAAAGGATCATTTCTGATTTAAAATAATAAGTCAAATTGGATTTAAGTAGAAATCAGGCAACTGTAGCTCAGTGGCTGTTAAACTTGAATCCACATCAGAATCAGGTTAAGAAACTGAAAAAATATAAACCATTCGGGTGCCTTATAAGAAAATGCTACAGGAGAGGGGCAAGTTGGCATCAGTTTAGGAGGATACTCACTGTCAAGCTCTCTGGAGATGGCCAATAGCGGGCAGGGTCCCGCACAAGGGTCTGCTGTGGGCACACGGAGTGAGAAGCTTGGGTTACTTAGCAGTGTGCTGTGCAGATCAATGGCGTGGAGTGATTGGTAGAGATTCTTGAGTTTTGAGCCTGCCTGTGGTGGTTTACACAGATGGCTGCACCACACACACAGGGACAATTGCTGATTTGAACCATGAATCCTGTAACCATGTCTCATGCTCCCGGTTTGTGGCAGCATACTCTGACAAAGGGAGGGCTCTGACAGAAGGTGAAGAGGGTTTTAACTTCTGTGGATTCGGCTGCCTGGACACCCTCATAGATTCGGGGATCAGATAAGCTGTCTTGAAACAGTGCCAGGCTGAGTGTAGAGGGGAAACTGCTGAGGAAACCTGATTTATCCAGAAGCCTGCTGACACTGAGACCAGGCCCCAGAGGGGGCAGAGTCAACTTATTTTATTGCTCTGCCCTGACAAAAATCATAGCTTCATACCCCTGGGGAACAAGGAAGTGAGAAGGTCTTGATTAGTTTCCACGAGCCTATTTAGTGTCCCCTCAGTGAAGGGGGGGAATCCAGCAGAGGACATCTTTTGGGTCCTGCATATCACCAAATAAAAGAAGACAGTCACTTAAAAAATGAATTCTGGTTCTTAATTCAGTTTGATACCAAAAATCTGCCCCAAAACCTGCAGAGAGAACCTGGAAGGGAAATTAACAAACACAAGGAGGCTGAGAGGATCAGCCAGGACCCTAGAAGGAACACTACATCCTTAGCTTTGTTTGACTGCTTGCTGGTGTGGTTGTTTGCTTTTTCTCTGTTTATTTGTTGTCTTTTGCTTTTCTTTCTTCTTTCCTGCCCACTTTCTGTATTCCTTCATTTTTTTAAATTAGGTACTGCTAGCTTAACTCTTCTTTGCTGTTCTGCCTCTTCACTGATTTCCCATTGTCTGTCTATATTGATATTTTATCCCAAGATATCTCTTAACCTTCCTTCATCTCTCTGCCTTCTGCTTTCTGTTGTGGTTATTAGACACCATGCTTTTTCATTTGCCCACAACATAAGGGTGCCAAATTCTATTCTATTTATTTTGTTTTCTTCTTATTTTATTATTATTAGTTTTTTCCTTTTAGCTTTTTCTTTACACTCTCTCTCCCTCCTCATCATTCTGGCTTTCTAAATCATTATATTTATATTCTACTATTTGGCTTCCCAGGCCATTGTAGCTACTCCACTTTTTTCCCTATTACTGTACACTGCCTACGCAAGTTAAATATTCATTTCACTAAGTCCTATTTGGCCGCTCTTGTAACTTTAATCAATATTACTATTATCATTCTTCTTTTCTCACATCGTTCAATCCCTCTGGAACTAATTTTTTGCCTGCAAGGTAATATAGAAATAAGCAAGGAAACAAAATAAGAAGAAAAAGTGTCAAAGAGAAAACATAACACACACAGAGGAACACCAACTAAATATAACATGAGAGGAGTGAGAGAACCTAATCAACTGAATAAACCCAGCAAGATAAAATTATGATTAGAGGGCAACGAGAAATTACAAAGCACACTGAGAAACAGGAAGACATGGACCACTCCCATGAACAAACCAAAAAACAAGAATATATGCAGAACATTGAACAACTAATCAAAGAATCCCAAACAAATGTCATGAACAAACTTAGTAAAGTGAAGGTAGAGATTAAGGATATAAAGAAGACACTGGGAGAACATAGTGAAGAAATTGTAAACATACACAAAGAGACAACAGATATGATGGTGATCAATGGCAATCCAAGAAATCCAAAGGATGCTGGATTCACATAACAGCAGATTTGAACAGGCAGAAGAAAGAATTAGTGATGTTGAAAACAAAACAGCTGAAATCAAACAGATAGTAGAATAGATAGACAAAAAATATTTAAAAATCCAGCAGGGACTCAGGGATTTAACTGACAACACAAAACACACAAACATATGCATTATGGGCATCCCAGAAGGAGAAGAGAAGGGAAAGGGAACGGAAGGAGTGTTGAAGCAAATAATGGCTCAAATCATCCCAACCCTATTGAGAGAGATGGATGTGAAGATCCAGGAAGCAAAGAGCACCCTTATCAGTATAAATCCAAATAGGCCAACACCAAGAAATATACTTGTCAAAATGTCCAATGTTCAAGTCAAAGAGATTATATTCAAGGCAGCAAGAGAAAAGAAAACCATCACATACAGGGGGCACACAATAAGTTTAAGTGCTGATTTCTCATCTGAAACCATGGGGGAAAGAAGACAGTGGTATGACATAGTCAAAGTTCTAAAAGAAAACAACTTCCAGCCACGAATACTGTTTCCAGCAAAACTGACATTCAAAAATGATGGAGAGTTCAAAATATTCACATATAAACAGAAATTAAGAGAGTATGTCAATAATAAACTGGCACTTCAAGAAATACTAAAGGAAGTTCTACAAGTTGAAAGGAAAAACCAAGAGTTAGGAGAGCTTAAAAAAACAAACAGAAACAAAACAACACATGACATACATTAATCCAAAGAAAATATGGCTGAAGTAAGGAATTCGTTGCGAGTAAGAACACTGAAGGTAATGGATTAAATTCACCACTCAAGAGACATAGATTGGCAAAATGGATAAAGAAATATGATCCATCAATATTTTGTCTACAAGAAACCCACGTACGATGGAACGATTCAAGGAGGCTGAAAGTAAACGGCTGGAAAATAATTATACAAGCTAAGAACACACATTAAAGTGCAGGATTAGCAACTCTAATGTCAGACAAATTAGACTATAAATGCAAGACAATTTTAAGGGACAAAGATGGGCACTATATATTAGTAAATGGGGTAGTCTCTCAAGAAGAGTTAACAATCATATACATTTAAACAGCTAATCGGTGTGCCTTAAAAATCATGAGAAAATCTCTGGAAAAGCTAAGCGGAGAAATAAATGCCTCAACAATTATACCAATGGAGTTTAATACAACATTATCATCATTAGACAGAACATCTGGACAGTGAATCAACAAAGAAACAAAGACTCTCAACAATACATTAGAGGACCTGGGCGTAACAGACATATACAGACCAATAAACCCAAATGCATCAGGATTTACATTCTTCTCAAGTACACATGGATCATACTCCAAGATAGACCACATGCTGGCCACAGAAAAACTCTCAATGAATTCAGAAAGATTGAGATTAAACAAAGTAATTTCTCTGATCAAAATGGAATTAAATTGGAAATCACTAAGGTCCAGAAAACAGGTTAGGCTCAAGGATATGGAAGTTAAACAACATACTCTTAGACAAACAGCGGGTCAAGGAGGAAATCTCAAAAGAAATCAGTAACCACCTTGAAACTAATGAAAATGACAACACAACATATCAAAACCTATGGGGTGCAGCCAATGCTGCCCTGAGATGGAAGTTCATAGCCATAAATACATGTATTAAAAAAGAAGAAAGAGCTAAAATTGAAGACTTAACTGCACGCTTGGAGGAACTGGAAAAACAACAACAAACTAAACATAAAGGAAGTAGAGTGAAGAAATAACAAAGATTAGAGCAGAAGTAAATGAAATAGAGAATAAGAAAGCACTAGAAAAAATAAACAAAACCAAAAGCTGGTTCTTCGAGAATAACAATAAAATTGACAGACCCTTAGCCAGACTAACCAAGAAAAAGAGAGAACAGATGCAAATGCACAAAATAAGGACTGAGGAAGGGGATATCACTACTGACCTGACAGAAATGAAGAGCATCATAAGAGGACATTTTGAAAAATTATATGCCAACCAGAATGATAATTTAGAGGAAATGGACAAGTTTCTAGAAACTCACAAACAGCCTACATTGATGAAAGAAGATTGTGAGAATTTTGATTTTTACCCATAATAAAAAAAAAAAAAAAAGAAAAAGAAAAGAAAAGATTGGAGTACATTTTGAGAATGTAAAAAAAAAAAAAAAAGAAGGAAATGATGTAGTCAACAGTCCAACTATGGTAAAGAGATAGACTCATTCATCAAAAACCTCTCAACTAAGAAGCACCCAGGACCAGATGGCTTCACAGCTGAATTCTACCAGACATTCCAGAAAGAGCTAATGGCAATTCTACTTAAGCTCTTCCAAAGAAAAGAAATAGACTGTATATAGCCTAACTCATTCTACAATGCCAACATTACGCTAATACCAAAACCAAAAAAAGATACCACTAGAAAGGAAAATTAAAAATCAATTTCTCTAATGAACCAAGATGCTAAAATCCTGAACAAAATACATGATAATAGCATTAAACAACATATCAAAAGGAATATACGTCCTGACCGAGTGGGTTTCATCCCAGGTTTGCAAGGGTGGTTCAATATAAGAAAATCAGTCAATGTAATACACCACATAACAAATAGTAAGAAACAAAACACATGAACATCTCTATAATGCAAAGAAAAGCATTCAACAAAATACAGAACTCTTTCTTGATAAAAACCCTGCAACAGATAGGAATAGAAGGAAATTTTCTATATATGATAAAGGGTGTATATGAAAAACCTAAAGCTAACTCATCTTCAATGGAGAAATACTAAAAGCCTTCCCTCTGAGATCGGGAGCAAATCAAGGATGCCCACTATCACCATTCTTATTTAAAATTGTCTTAGAAGTATTTGCTCGAGCACTGAGTCAAGAAAAGGATATAAAAGGCATCCAGATTGGAAAAGAAGAATTAAAAATTTCATTATTTGCAGACGAAATGATCCTATACATAGAAAGCCCAGAGAAAGCTACAACAAAGCTTCTGGAACTTATACAGGAGTTCAGTAATGTTGCCAGCTATAAGATCAATGCTCAAAAATCAGTAGCATTTCTGTACACCAAATGAGCAATCAGAGGAGAAAATCAAGATTAAAATGCCATTTACAATAGTAACTAAAATAATCAAATACCTAGGAATAAATTTAACTAAAGATGTAAAGGACTTATATACAGAAAAGTACAAAACACTGTTAAAGGAAATAAAAGTAGATTTAAATAAATGGAAAAATATTCCCTGTTCATGGATAGGAAGACTAAACATCATCAAGATGTCTATCCTACCCAAACTACTCTACAGATTTAATGCAATCCCAATAAAAATCAACACTATATTATTGAAGGAACTGGAAAATTTACCACAAAATATATTTGGAAATGTAGGAGGTCTGAATTGCCACAAACATATTGAAAAAGAAAAATCAAGTTGGAGGTATCACATTACCAGACTTTAAAACATATTACAAAGCTACAGTGATCAAAATTTCTTGGTATTGGCACAAGGATAGACCTACCCACCAATGGAATTGAATTGAGATTTCCGATATAGATCCTCGCATATTCAGTCATCTGATATTCAACAAGACTACCAAGCCAACTCAGTTGGTAGAGAATGGCCTCTTTAACAAGTGGTGCTTTGAGAACTGGATATCCATATCCAAAAGAATGAGTGAAGAATACCATCTCACACCTTATACAAAAATCAAATCAAGATGGATCAAACTTCTAAATATAACAGGCAAAACCATAACGACCTTGCAAGATAATGTAGGAAAGCATCTACAGGACCTTGTAATAAGAAATTATTTAATGAACTTCAAAGCCACAGCACGAGCAGCAAGAGAAAAAATTGATAAATGGGATTTCCTGAAAATGAAAAAACTTCTGCACATCAAAGGATGTTATTAAGAAAAGAAAAAGACAGCCTACCCAATGGGAGAATATATTTGGCAACCATATATCTGATGAGCCTAATATCCTGCATATATAAAGAAATCCTACAACTTGAAAATAAAAGGACAAACAACCCATAAAAAAATTGGCAAGTGATGTGAAAAGACACTTCAAGGAAAAAATACCAAGGGCTAAAAAACACATGAAAGAATACTGGACTTCGCTTGTTATCAGGGAAATGCACATCAAAACTACAATGAGATAGCATTTACACCCATCAGAATGGCAGATATTAATAAAAACAGCAGACTGTAAGAGAGGGAGAGGATGTGGAGGAATAGGAACCCTCATCCACTGCTTCTGGGATGGTGGAATGGTCCAGCCACTGTGGAGGACAGTTTAGCGGTTCCTCAGAAAATTAACAATAGATCTTCCCTAAGATCCAGCAGTTCCACTGCTGTGTAAATACCCAGAAGAACTTAAAGGAAAGGCACGAAGAGATATATGCACACCACAAGTTGGCATCAGCCCTGGTGCCCATCAACTGTTGTGGTACATACATGCAATGGAATATTACTCAGCTGTAAGAAGGAATAAAGCACTAACACCCGGAATAATGTGGATGAATCTTGAAGACATTATGTTGAGTGAAGCAAGCCAGGCATTGAAGGATGAACAGTATATCACCTCACTGATTTGAACTGAGGAAAGTGAGCAGTCTCTGAGAACCACTGTCTGAAAGATAGGTTAACAGGGAAGAGAAAGGGAAGAGTAGGCTGTGAGCCATCACCCATATGGACATAATCTATGGTAAAGGGATAGAGTATAGTTGCATACTGAAGGATAGGACTGGTGGGTAGTGACATTACTGGGATTGGTTCCACAGGGTTGTCAGGTGATTAGATTAGGAAGGGCATGTGGGAATACCCAGGGCATGTAACTATGAATCTTGCCATTCCATGAGTCAAGACAGGGGAGTGTCATATGACCCAGGGGGAAGTGGAGGAAGGAACAGTTAAGATCAAATGGGGTATTTAGTGGTCATGGCAAAGGTTTTCCATTACCTTACATTAATGGACACAGGACATGGTAAATATCATCAAAAATTATTAAACTGTACAGTCTAAAATGTAAACTAAGTTGTAAAGCATTGACAATGTTTAGTTGCTATATTATACTATCTGTATAACAGTTATAACAATGCTAGCATCCATTTTTAAAATAGGTTTTTATATGGGGTGGGGAAGGGGGAGGGAGATGGGTATGTGAGAGTCTCTAGTATTCCATGTGTGACTTTTCTGTGACCTAAAACGTCTTTGAAAATTAAATGAAAATTTGGGAGAAATGGGGAATGAGAAGGGAAAGGTGTCATTGTTCACTATATATCTGATAATACAGTGATAATGAAAAAAAAGAATACTTTTTTTAAAAAGGATTTTTTTCCATTTTTTTGAATGTCCCAATCTGCTAATTATATTTTATTTTTAGTTTACCATTTTTTCCTCTGACTTTCCTTGTATTTATCCATTGCATTTAAGCTTATCATTATTATTTCTTTATCTTATTAACTGTATTTGGTTATTATATGGGCTCCATGTTCAAGGAAGGTTTAGATCACAGGAGGGTTACAATGGGGGCTGCTGAGGATCATTGTGGGGGGTGTCTGGAATTGGGGATTCATGGGAGTAAATTCATCTGAAAATACATGAAAGATATATGAAATTGTTCAAATCATCAAAGGATGGGGCATGGTCATGGTGGGTAGACAATCACTCAGTAATGAGGGAATCTGAATTCCTAGCCTGGAGAGCCCTGCCACATTCTTCAAGGGGGCAGCAAGAGTCCCCTGAGTGCATGAGCAGTGTCTGGCAAAAGAGGATGGCCCACTGATGGGTTCTTGTTATTGATGACTAGCCTTATGAATCTTTGCTCTTGTAGTTGAAACTTAGCCTACTGTTATGGGGTGACTAAGGGTTGCGAACTGAGAGGTTCTTTGTTGCTCAAATGTGGCCTCTCTCTAAGCCAAACTCAGATAGGAATGCATTACCTTCCCCC
>JAKSZT010038194.1:0-21086 GCA_026826555.1 Tolypeutes matacus
CCCTATTTGGCCCCTCTTCTAAGTTTTATCAATATTACTATTATCCTACTTCACATAAACAACAACTCCTAGGTGAAAAATTTAATGAAACCTTTATTAATGGCGTGGTGTGCTCTTTAGTAAGAGTCACGCCTAAAATCTGGAGGATGCAGCCTTTATAGACTTTCTTCCCACACATTCCCAATATTCCTGCATGTGCCAAGAGACAGGATTGGTAGGTTTAAACACATACATTGCTATATAAGTTTCTGAGCAAAGCAAGCAAGCAGAGTTACAGAAGTGGATATTTGCCATTAGCATCTCAGCTGGGGGGGAAGTGATTGAACTTTTCCCAGCACGAGTGGCGCCATTCCAACATAAGTCCCACCATTCCTCCATTAGGCCCAGATGGGTGTCTGGGTTCTTAACGACCACACATATTTTATAAGCTTGGGGTTCCTGCTGGGGAGAATTGGTGTGGTCTTGTTTCCTTTTCATTCCCTGCTCCTGTAATGGCTTTAGTCAAACAATTTCCTCTGCATCAGTAGCAAGATGTGTGTAGTGAGAGTGCAGCACCATTAGTTTTATTGCCTGTATTCTTTTTTGAATATAGGAACTGAAACAGTTAATGAAAAGAGGTCCCACTATAAATCCTACCATAATGAGGACAAGTGGGTCTGCAGGAGTGGTGATTAAGGTAGTTAGCCATGGAGACCACGAATATAGGCTATTGTACCAGTTTGTACTTTTTTTCTCTGAGTTCTTCTCATTCCTATAGCCTATTACTGACTAATGAGAGGCTTTCTTTTATCACTCCTGAGTGGTTAGCATAGAAACAGCAGGTTTTGCCTATGGCTATACATAGTCCTCCATCTTTTAAGAATAATAGATCTGACCTACGACTATTTTGCAGAACCATTTTGGCCAGGGAGGATAAGGAATTTTCGAGATGACTAACTGATTTTTCTAACTTTTTTAGGTCTAAGTCAACTTGAGTGGATAAGGTGTTAAAATTTTCTTTACCAGTGGTCATGGCTGCCATTCCAAGGCTGCTGAACCCCCGATCCCTAGGCTGACCATAATGGGAATGAGAATAGGAACACATTTAAACTGACTCATAGTTCTAAAATGCTCGCAGCCACCTTCAACTGAATGCCAGTATACCTGTGGGATGATATGCGATACGCACCAGGATTCAAACGACTGGGTCTTTTTCAGTCTTAGATTGTGACAAGGTTTGGGGGGAGAGACAAGGGGAGATTTCTTTGGTACAGGTGAACCAGATGCCATTGGGGGCTTTCCAATAATAGAATTCATAAGTTTTGTCAGAGAAAACAACTGACGAACATTGGGTCCTAGGAAGGTTGCATTGATTTTGCTTGAGGAGGGGTTGAAACAGGTGCCGTTACCTTGTAAGTCCCCCAGAGTTAGAATTGGCTTATGACCTCATTTACATAAACTTTGGCCCTCGTTTACTGATAACTTTTGAACATACAGTGATGTATTGGGGATAGTGCTTCCATCTACTCCTATTCCAATGTAACAATGGGGTGGGGGGTTTAGGCACAACCAGCAATAGTTAGTGGCATTTGGCTGGCTCTCATTTAAGAAAGTGAAGACAGAGTACAACATTGACAACAAGGGGATTCTGGGGTTTTTTTGTTTGGGGGTCCTTAAGGGTCCTGGTTTTCTTT
Source organism: Tolypeutes matacus (assembly GCA_026826555.1). Classification (NCBI taxonomy): domain Eukaryota; kingdom Metazoa; phylum Chordata; class Mammalia; order Cingulata; family Chlamyphoridae; genus Tolypeutes; species Tolypeutes matacus. Next base: position 1,674 of record JAKSZT010038194.1, read on the forward strand.
TGGGTGGAATTACCGGTTCTGGGTTAAGGACAATGTCCCAGTTGGGGCCCACCAGATTGGGTGGAGGGGGTTTTAGAATACCCTGTTGGATGGTATACTCAGCTGCAGGGTCTTGACTAACTACATATAGTCTGAGGCCCCATGTTTTTCCTCCTAATCAGACATAATCGATACGGATGTGAATGGGCTTACCAGACCCTATGGTTGGGTTCTGGGGCTGTTCTCCCCTGAAGAGGCTGATTGCAGTATCTCTGGAAGTCCATGGGGCTAAGGTTTCACAAGCCCATTGAGCACAGTGGTACTGCCCTCGAGTATGGCATTCTGGGGTTCCGTCTGCGGGGCAGGTATAGTGCTTGGCCTGAGTTAGACCTCTTTCTAAATATTTGTCTCCACATCCACGACCTGCAGGAGGGCCATCTGGCTGTATGTCTAGGTTGTTCCAATTCTCCCCAAGGAGGGCACACAGGTCGAAAGAGAGGGTGAGATTTTTCCCAGTAGTTTGAGTGACATTTAGAACTTTTCTGTCCCTTGTCCTTATAATACTCCAATTATAGGAGGTTAATCAAAAACTATTGGTGCACACGCTAATGACCAAGAGGAGCAGCAAACTCATATTCCAGGCTGTTGCCATATCCCTCCGTCTTCCCCACCGTTAGTCTTAACTCGTTCAGTGAATCTTGATCTTTAAGGGGTCTTCTGTTCTTCTGACTGTCCACTTTTCTGCCTCTGAGTCCACCGTACCGGACCTGACAAGTTTTACCTGTGACGCATGTGTCCAGTGTCTTTTCCCTGTGACTTTTACTGCCATGGGTGTTGTGAGGATCACCACATATGTGTCGGTCCACCGTGGCTCGAGTGTTCCCGCTTGGAGATTCCGTACCCAGACTAGATTCTGGGTTTTGATGCAATAAAGGAGGGTTAGTACATGGATGAGGGGGATGGGCTTCATCCATGTTTTCATCCATGAAAAACGGCTACTTGATCAGGGAACCAAATGGCTTCTAATGATGCCAGGACTTGCGCACCATTTTTTATCTCTTCCTCCAGATCTTAGAAATCCTCACTCTGGTACAGTGCACCGTGTACATGGGCTGTATCAAAGGCATAGCGACTGTTCATGTAAATATTGACAGTTTGGCCTTTTGCCCATCTTAAAGCCTGAGTAAGGGCTATTAATTTGGCCCTTGGGCAGAGATGCCATGGCTTAAAGATTGAGCCCAGATAGTTTTGAGTGTCTCTATTAGAGTTTCTCCCACATAACGGACTCCATCCTTAAAATAACTGCCATCTATTTAGAGATTATGGGAAGCCTCCAGCAATGGCACATCGATGAGGTCTGGGCATAGCACCATCATGGTTTCCAGCAAGTATAAGCAGTTGTGGGCCACTGGGGAGGCACTAGAGTCAGGGATCAGGGTGGCCAGATTTAATGCCACCGTTTTTGTGAATACCAAATAGTGTGGGTTCAACAATAACCCTTTATATTGCGTGATTCTGGCATTAGATATCCAGCAGTCTGGGGGACTGTAGAGGAGGGCTTCTACAGAATGTGGGGCCGTTACCACCAGATTTTGGCCAAAGGTTAACTTAGAGGCTTCCTTAACTAAAAGGGCAGTGGCTGTGATGGCACTGAGAGAGCTGGACCATCTGGCAGCTACATAGTCCAGGTTTTTTGAGAGGTATGCTGCTGGTTGGTGCCAAGGTCCAATGGCCTGTGTTAAGACTCCTTTGCCGGGAGGCGGCTATGGCTCAGTCAGTGGGGCTCCCATTTGCCATGTGGGAGGCCCCGGGTTCGGTTCCCGGGGCCTCCTGGTGAGGGCGGGCCCGCCCGCACGGCGTGGTTGGCTGACCCAGCGAGCGCGGGCAGCAGGGGGGGGGATAGATGAACAAATAAATAAAATCTTTAAAAAAAAAAAAAAAAGACTCCTTTGCCAACACCATGACATTCATCAATAAATATATGAAAGTGTTTGGACAAGTCAGGTAACCCAAGGGTGGGGGCACTCATCAGAGCTGTCTTCAGGCATGTAAAATCTTCCTGCTGCAAATCTGGGGATCCACTGTCTGCAATATCCCACCCTGCCAAGAAATTCATGTATGTGTCATTTTGAGGTTGGCTCAGGGATGCCCAATAGAGCTTGTATCCTGTCATGTGAAAGTCACCCCTCCCCTTTTTCTAAGATGTATTCAATATATGTTACAGTGTGGGAGCAGAGCTGAGACTTTTTGGCAGATACACAATATTCCATTTCTGCTAAGGCTTTGAGTAAGCTGAGAGTTGCCACTTTGCAAGTCTGAGTCTGATGCAGCTAGAAGGAGCTACATCTACATACTGAAGTAGGGTAACACCAGGATGCTGCTCTCTGAAGGGATGCAATTCTCGCCCCAGAGCCTCTCCAAACAAGGTGAGATTGTTTTGGAATCCTTGCGGAAGCCTGGCCCATGTCAGCTGCCACATCCCCTGGGCCGAGGGTCTTCAAAGGCAAAAATAGGCTGGGTAACTGGTGCCACAGGTATAGAAAAGAATGCATCTTTCAAATCCAGGACAGTGTAGGTAGTATGTTCCAGAGAGAGCTGTCTTAGAAGTGTGTAATGGGTTAGGGATGGCAGAGTGTGTTGTTTCAACCCTCTTATTTACTTCTCTAAGATCCTGTACCATCTGATAATCTGTGTTCCCCAGCTTTTGTACAGGAAGTAAGGGGGTGTTCCAGGGGACTGTCAAGGAACAAGAATACCTGCATTGAGTAGATGGTTGATGTGTTTTTCTTTTCCAGTCATGGCTTTGTGGCTGATTGCATACTGCCATACCCGGATGGGGAGAGATGTGCTGAGTACTTTCACTACCATGGGGGCCTGATGCTTAGCCAACCCGGGGTGTTTGTCTTGTCCCAGACTCCCAGAACCAGGTGCTGGAACTCTTGCAGCAATTGATTAGCCACTTGTGGTGTTTCTAGGCCTGTAAGGAGATATTCTTCTGACATAGACCATGTTACTAGGAGCATCTGGCCTGAGTGCTGAAATTTAGTTTCATCTCACCATCCCCGAAAGAGATGGTGGCTTTCAATTTTTGTAGCAAGTCTCCTCCCATCAAGGGTAGGGACAGTTGGCCATAACAAGGAAAGAGTGGGTGACAGTCCCAGATCCAAGATTAATGGTCCCAGTGGTGGTCCAGGGATAACAGTGTATCTTCCCAGTGGCCCCTTGAACCAGATTATTTTCAGCTTACAAGGGACCAGGGTCCAAATTTAGGGCAGTGTATGTAGCCCACGAATCAACCAGGAAGTTAACAGAGGTGCCCCCGACTGTTAGTTTCACAATGAGCTCCTGGGGGTCTGGCAAAACCCTGGCCCAATCAATCTAGGACCTGCAGGACTGGGCTGGGGTCTGCCTGGTATCAGGGTCATTCATTTTCCCAGTGCCCTTTACTTTGCAGTAAGCACACTGGTCCTTTTGCAGTCCTGGTCTACCTTGCCTTGGCTTTCTCTGGTTCCCAGAAAATCCATGGGAGGATGAGGCCCTAGCACACTCTGACACCATTGTGCTCAGCAGGACCTTTGCCACCTTCTTCGTTTTTAGTGTATCGCCATCCTCCCTAATGTTATACACTTTCTGTGCCATCTCCATCAATTCTGATAATATCTTCCCTTCAAACCTCTCTAGGCTTTGCATTTTCTTTTGTATATCAGGAGCAGCCTTCAATACAAATGCTATATTTATAGCCCTATGATTTTCAGGTGCCTCAGGGTTTATAGGGGTGTAATTTCTGTAGGTCTCCATTAGACGCTATAAAAAGGTAGAGGGTGACTCATTCGGGCTTGGGCGGTTTCACTCACCTTAGATTCATTGGCTTTCTGGCAGCAGCTCGAAGGCCACATAGGAGAGTCTCGTGAAACCATTTGAGAGTCTCCTTACCTTGATCCTGATTGTAATTCCAGTCTGGTCTGGTAGAGGGGAACACAGTTTTTATTTGGGTAGGGGAAGTATTGTGTTGGCATCCCTCCAGATATGATCTCTCTTCTCATAAGCGAATAGGACCTGTAACAGTTGCTGGCAGTCACCCCAGGTGAGATTATGTGTGAAAAAGGTAATTTCTAGGAGAGAAATTGAGCCATGGGGTTTTTCTGAGAATGGAGGATTTTGATTTTTCTAGTTATACAGGTCTGTAGATGAAACGGGGGCATATACCATGAACAGGAGACCTTCATCACACAGGCCTGGACTGGCTTGGGGTGGGGGTAGTAAGGGGACTGAGTCAGGCAAGTTGCAGGGATATGTAGAAAACTGATACTGGGTGCCCCTTCACATATGGGGAGGGCTGGTTAGAGAGGCATCAGTGGATGTGGGCAGTGGAGGGTATAGGCTGTCTGTAGATGATTGGTTTAGAGGGAGAGGAGGAGGAGTGGATGGGATGGGGCCAGATGGAGGGGGATGAGAGGTAGACTGGGGGTTGGGTAGGTGAAAGGGTGGTTCAACAGGGGCATCTTGCAGGATCAAAAGACTGGGGTTCTTAACGGGAGCTTTCAACGGAATTTGGAGCTTTGGCTGCGCTGGGCACCTTTGTCCTGCAAGGCAAATTTTTAGTTTCTTTGGAGTGTCTGTAAGAAGATCTATCCACATATCAATGTAAGGAATCTGGTTCCGGTGACCAGGTTTGCCATAGATGAACCTCCAGATGCTGTAGACTTTTGGGAGGTACGTCGTTCTTTCAGATGGCCAGCCCACATCAAAGGTGGGCCACTCCAATTTGCAGAGGGTTCGTAGCAACCCTGGGTTGACCTTGGCTGCATATCCAGCCACTGCTTTCTTGAATTCCTGAAAGTTCTTTAGAAAACAGGCAAGGGGTGTGGTAGGACAAGAGGAGGATTGACCCATAGTAACAATCAAAAGTAGCACAGAACAGAAAGTGAGCAGAAACATTACAGACAGACAGACAGCTACACACACAGACACATGAACATTGAGCCTATTCTGAGGTCCCAGGTGACGTCTAACCCGGTGGCCAGGCCGTAGGAATAGAGGCACATCTGGCAGCCAAATGGCCTCTCCTGGATCCAGACTTACCAAAACAGAACAGAACTGGTGGTTCCTTAGGTTGATTTAATGATCACCAGTGTAGTTTCTGGCCAGTCTGAGGACATACCAGGGCTGAGGAACCTTCCTCAGAAGCCTTCCCCCTGAAGGCCTCAGTGTGGCCAGCTCCAGTCTGTCTTGCTGGAGCCTCCAGAATGAAGTGGAACACTTCATATAAATAACAACTCCCAGGAGAAAAATTTAATGGAACCTTTTTAACGGCCGTTGTGTGCTCTTTATTAAGAGTCGTGCCTAAAATCTGGAGGCTGCAGCCTTTATAGACTTTATTCCCACATGCTCCAAACTTTCCCATGTGTGCCAAGAGACAGGATTGATAGGTTTAAACATATACATTTCTATATTGGTTTCTGGAAAAACAAGCAAGCAGAGTTACAGAAGCAGATATTTGCTGTTATTATCTCAGCATGGGGCAGAGAAGTGATTGACCTTTTCCCAGGATGAGTGGTGCCATTCCCCGATTAGGTCTGGATGGGGCTCTGGGTTTTTAATGACCACACATATTTTATAAGTTTAGGGTTCCTGCTGGGGAGAATTCGTGTGGTCTTGTTTCCTTTTCAACTGCTCCCAAGTATGGTCCAAAGAAGAAATCAGATGCATATTGAAAGATAGGAGAGATGGGTAGTGATATTACTGGTGTGGTGGCACAGGGATGACAGATGGTTAGATTAGGAAGGTCAGTCTGGAATACCTAGGGCATGTATCTATGAATCGTGTCATTCCATGAGTCAAGACAGGGGAGTGTCATAGAACCCAGGGGGGATGGGGAGGAAGGAACAGTTAAGATCAAATGGGGTATTTAGTGGTCATGGAAAAGCTTTTTCAATACTTTACAGTAATGGACACAGGACATGATAAATATCATCAAAATGATTAAACTGTACCGTCTAAATTGTGAACTATACTGTAAACTACTGACAATATTTACTTGCTATATTTTACTATCTGTATAAGAGTTATAACAATGCTAACATCCATTTCTAAAAAAGATTTTAATATGGGTTGGGGAAGTGGGAGGGAAGTTGGGTATGTGGGAGTCTCTAGTATTCCATGTGTGACTTTACTGTGACCTAAAACTTCTTTGAAAATTCAATGAAAATTTGGGAGACACTGGGGAATGATAGGGGGAATGTGTCATGGTACACTAGACATGCAATAATACAGTGATAAAAGGAAAAAATAATAATGTTTTTTAAAAAGGGAATTTTTTTTGTTTTTTTTCCTATTTTTTGAATGTCTCAATCCACTATTTATAATTATTTTTAGTTTAGTTTTTTTTTCTTCTGAGTTTCTTGTATTTATCCCTTGCATTTAAGCTCATCATTATTATTTCTTTATCCTATTAATTGTATTTGGTTGTTATATGGGCTTCATGTTCAAGGAAGGTTTAGATCACAGAAGGGTTACATTGGGGGCTGCAGAGGATCATTGGTGGGGGGTGTCTGGGATGGGGGATTCATGGTAGTAAATACATCTGAATATACATGAAAGATATATGAAATTGTTCAAATGATCAAGGGATGGGGCAGGTTAACGGTTTGTAGACAATCGCTCAGTAAATGATAGAATCTGAAATCCCAGTCTGGAGAGCTCTGCCACATTCTCCAAGAGGGCAGCAACAGTCCCATGAATGCAGGAGCAGTGTCTGGCAAAAGAGGATGGCCCACTGATGGGTGCTTGTTATTGATGACTAGCCTTATGAGTCCTTGCTCTTGTAATTGAAACTTAGCCTACTGTTATGGTGTGCCTACGTGTTGCCAATTGTGAGCCTACTTGTTGCTCAAATGTGACCTATCTTAGCCAAACTCAAGATATCAATGCATTACCTTCCCCCCAATGTGGGACATGACTCCCGGGGATGAAGCTCCCTGGCAACGAGGTATTAATACCATGTGGCACCTTGCAACATGATTGGAAGAAGTTCTTGAATAAAGGGGGAAAAGGTAAAGAGAAATGAGTTCACGTGGCTGAGAGACTTCAAAGAGAGTCGGGAGGTCATCCCAGAGGTAACGCTTATGCACACCTCAGTAGGATCTCATAAAACACCAAACTGGATATCACCACACAGAGGGGCTCCTGAGGGCTCCGGAAATACTCAGGTTCTATTTGAGTGAGAATAGCCACAGAGATTGTTACCTTATTAGTAGACTCTAATTTGGAATCTGTGCTCCTGAGAATGACAGAGTTGGACTCAAATAAGTCCTCCCTGCATATGGTCCATCAGTCCATTCTATTCAAACCTATATGTGATGCTGGAGTTTTTAGGTATACTTTCAGAGATTGAAGTCTCTGGTCTACCTATGTGTCAGGTGTGCCTGGAATCATGGTGGAGCTGCAACTCCTACCCTACAGCAAAATGGGCTCCTCCAAGTCACCTGGCTTGGAGATGTCAATGGGCAACGGCCATCCCAGGGAATGGAGAGGGCCTGCAGCTGCAGGCATGATAATCCCATACACTGTATCCATGGGATATAAGCCCTCTCCCACTTGGAGATGTAGTGGACATCACCATCCCAGTCCCTGAGGATTGCTGGAAGAGCTATGGAGTAGAGTGGACTTAATGGTATTCTGTTGTAGACATATTGTAATTCAGGCAATGGAAGAAATTATAACAGTGAGGTGGAGTTGGCGGCCATAGGATGCTTTCGGGGTAGTGAGGGGAAGGTCAGTTGAAATTCAGGGGCCTTTTAGGGACTTGGGAGATTTTATAAGTGGCATTGCGGTGATGGATGTAATCCACTTTACATCAGCATTTAGCATGCAGAACTGTGTCATAGACAGTGTGGTCTACGATGTCAACTGTGGTCTATGTTTGGTGGCAAGGCCCCAGAATGTGTATATCCATAGTGGGTGATGTGCCAAAATGATGAAGGATGATTGTTTGGGATGTAGTGGGAGGTGTGGGAGGTGGGAAACATGGGAATCCCTGTAGTTTCTGTGAAATATTTAGGTAATCTAAGCACCTTTAATATATATATATATATATATATGTAAAGAAATAACATTTATGTAAGCTAATGCACATATATGCATATATATTTATATATAATTTTACAAATATTAGTATGTATTGTGAAAATTTTTATTTTTACCCGCAATAAAAAAAGAAATAAACGAAAGAAAATGCTGCAATAATGGGCAGCATTATATTTAAAATGGTAATTTTTAAAATGCTTACCGAAAATGTAATTGATTGAAGAACCAGTGAAAAAAGAAGGTTAATTTGAAATAATTGGAAAGCCCATCTTTACATAAACTCAGAGAAATCTTGAGTTATGATGAATGAATTAGTGGTAACAAAATGAACACACATGAGTGTGGAAGAAGGTGTGGGGGGAGCAGATCTCAGAACAAACAGCAAGTGCACTTTTTCTCAAGAAAAAAGACATCCTGAATTGCACAGTCACATCTCCTTCCTTAAAATATTGGCAACAAATTGCACAGACTGGAGGTGGAGATTCTTTGGAGATTCACATTCATTCCATTCACAGGGTTTCTTTCCAGTATGAATGTTGTAATATTTAATGAGATACTGCATCTGGCTGAAGGCTTTCCTACATTTCTTACATGTACAGGGTTTCCCTCCACTATGAAATTTCTCATGGTCAGTGAGATTTGATTTGCTTCTGAAGGCATTCCTACATTCCTTACATATATAGGGGATCTGTACAGTTTGTCTTCTCTGGTGTGTAATGAGGCTTGATTTATGAATGAAAGCTTTCCCACATCCATCACATTCATAGGGATTCTCTCTGGTATGTATTCTCAGATGGTGAACGAGGTTTTCCTTCTGGTTGAACTCTTTGCCACGCTCATTGCATACATAGCGTTTTTCGCCAGAATGAATGCTTTGGTGTTTAATGAATGATTGCTTTCACCTGAAGGCTTTTTTTGCATTCTTTACATTCATTTTGTTTCTCTCTAATATGAGTTTTTCATGTTCTGTGAGGTATGATTTGTACCTAAAGGCTTTTTCACATGACCTATGTGTATACCTTTTCTTTGCAGTAGGAAATCCCTTGTATCTGAGATTTGACATTTGAATTAGAGCTTTCCCACAAATACATGATTTCTCTTCAGGAAGAATTTTCTGGTGAATAAAGAGGTTTTCTGTCAAGTTGAAAACTTTCCCACATGTATGACACTTCTATCTTTGTTCCCCTGAATGGCTTTTAAAATGAGGAATGAAAAATGATAGTAAAGAACAGCCTACATTCAGGACACTAATATGGTTTGTCTCTAGTTTGAAATTTCCCATATTCCATGAGATTTTGTTTCTTATGGAAGCATTCCCATATATATTACAATACTAACTAATGTATGAATATTTCATGCTCAATGAGATTTAATGCCTGGCTGAAGAATTTCCAATATTCCTTACATGCACAGGGTTTTACTCCTGCATGTTTCTTTGATGTGACTCTAGCTTTCTGAAATTCATGAAATCCCAAATGGTTTCTCTGAAGGATTAATTCTCAGATATCTCAAGAGGTTGAATTTCCAAGAAAACTTCACACTCATTACACTTATAGGAGAGGACTACAATGTGGGGCAAATTCCTTCCAAGTAAAGTTACATTCACAGAAGTGTTATTTTGAGGAAACAATGCTTTTGGTCAGAGAAAAGATGTTCCCAACTTTCTTACATTCTCTGCTTTCATCTTAAGTCTGTACTACTGTGGAAGTGTATATAGCTTCACTCACAGGCTTTTGTTATATGGTTCTTTCTGCTTCTTAATGTCCTATGCTTCTTCATAGTTTTTGGGATGCAGCAAAAGCAGTGCCTAGAGGGAAATTTATAGCATTGAATGCACTCATTAGAAAAGAGGAAAGACCCAATAACAATCATCTAATTGTCCAATTTGGAAAGTGAAGCAATGTCTCCTTTTTATTTGTCCTATCATTCCAGGCTCTTCTTACTTCAAATCAGCATCATATCCAGTTTGGTGACTTCATAACTAGGAAATGGGGAAGTGATACAGCACAGGATGAATGACGGGGACAAAACAACACCCCATAGATTAACCCTGGAACATTCAGGCTTCTGAAGGATAAGAAAGGCACAGTTTGCAAAGATGCACGAGTAACGTGGCCCCAGAACAAAGGCCAAAATTGCAACCCAGGAAATCCTGACACTTTGTTTTGGACTGACTATTTTTATTCAATTTTTTCCTTCTATTTACTTGGATGAGATGCACTATTTAATATTCTGTAAAGTTTACCAGGGAAATTATAACAGTTTTGCTTGCTGTCACAAATCCACACTTATTATTTGTTATAGACTTGTGAAATAATGTATTTTAAAACATTTTATATCTTGTATTAGTCAGACAAAGGGGTGCTGATGTAAAATACCAGAAATCACTTGGTCTTTATAAAGGATATTTATTTGGGATAGAAGCTTCCAGTTACCACGCCATAAAGTATAAATTTCTTCTTTAACCAAAGTCTGTGACCCTGTCTTGGAGCAAGAAAGCTGCTGACATTTGCTAGGGTTCAGGTTTATTTTGTTTCACTCTTCCCAGGGCTGCGTTTCTCCCTAGGCTCAGCTCCTCTGTTTCTTCCTCAAGGTCAGCTGTAGTCTATGAGGCTCTCTAAGCTTTGCCACTCTCCACAAGGCCAGCTGTGGACAGTCAGGTGAATGGCTTCTCTATTTTCCCCGGGGCCTCCTGTCCTTGCTCATCAGAACTCCAACATCAAAAACTACTCTAATTCTGTCCATTGCCATGTCTTTTTATGTGTGAGGCCCCGGCCACTAATGGGCAGGCCTCAAGTCCCCTACAGACAGTGAACCAGTCAATGCCTTTATCATAACTTAATCATGCCCAGATTAACAGACCAGTTTACAAGCATCGTCCCATAAACATTATTGGAATGCATAATGATATCAAACTGCTACATATCCAGATACCCATCTTATGCTATATATTATTTTATGGTGTATTTGAACACTTTATTGATGTACTAGGGCATGGATATCATTATTACTTTATCCATTCAATAGTCATTTAGTATATGAATTTAATTAACAAATATTGTTCTTCAATCCATCCTGAATCTTGAACTTTCTGAGAATATTTTTTCTGCCTGAAGAATATTCTTTTACATTCCTTTAAAGTGAGTTGCTTCTATCAAGCTTTATTAGTTTTTGCTCATCTGTAATAATATTTATTTCATTTCTTCCTGAAGCACTGAGATGAATTAAATCTCAGGCCGTCTATGATCTCCAATGTTTTGAGAGCACCCTTAGGGTCGAATTTCTCCATCCTGTTGTAAATTTAATCAGTTCTTTAGAGAAGAAATTAGGGGCTTTTAGTTTTACAGCCTGTTCCCTCCCCACCCCAGGCAAAATCTGTGCACCCTGGCTCTGGGGATGGGAATGATGGCTCAACTCTGAGTTACACACATGATTTTGGACCTAAGATTTGGTGGAGAAAGCACAGTATATTTTGTTCTTCCTGGGACCTTTCTAGGGACCACTGCAATGTTGGTCATCACCCCATTTTGCTCAATGATTGCCATACCCAAAGTACAGCCACTGCGCAGGAGTTCCCATTTCTCCCAGACTTAGGAGACCCATCCTGATCCCTGTGCCCTGGGTTAATGTCATCATTTGAGTCTTGTGTGGGCCCCAGAGAAGTATGTTCTTACTAACCTATTGTTATGTGTGTAAGCCTTTTTTATGTAGGACATTTTGGTTAGATTCAGATAAGGGAACTTTTGATTAGGGCACTTTTTGTTAGAATGCCTTAGTTTAGTTAAGGGCCTATGGTTACTTTTCTTGCACCAGAATGGACCCCAATCATTGTGCTGAAGTCCTACATACATGGAACACACAGAGAAGAGTGCTGCCGTGTTTACCCTGCCATGTGGGAGAGGGATCAAAGATCTCCTACAGCTGTGGAGAGACACAGAAACCCTGAGAGCCTGAGGGAGAGGCCAGAGGCTGTAGTCATGGAGCAGTTTGAAGCTGAAGACATCCAGTCCATAGGAGAAGGGAGAGATGTGAGCAATTGTGTCTGATGTGCCACTGCTGAGCTCTGGGAGAAAATGTGCTTGGAGGAGAAGGCAGAGAGGGACAGGCAGGCCCAACATTTTGCCTTGGTAGGATTCCTGCAGCAGTTTACCCTGCCTAAGACAGCATTTTAGATGATGACTTGATGTGGACATTTTCACAGCCTCAGAACTGTAAGCTTTGAACTTAATAAATTCCAATAAAAGCCAATCTACTTCTGATATTTTGCATTGGCAGCATTGGGAAACTCAAACAGCTGATGATGCAGAGTTGGAGAGCTGCCCTGTTCCCAAACAGCTGTGTGATGCTGATGCTCAGTGATATCACCTTTAAACTGTGGGTATCTCCAGACTAGGCAGGAATGAGTACAGGTAAGATGGAGGGGGAAGTGCTCTTAACCAGGAAGGCCTGCAAGACAGGGAGATAGGCAGGGGTGTCACAGGGTTTGGGGACTACTATAAAGTCACAGATACCCCAGGATGATGTACCTTCCTCAGGCAGTGGTTGGCCAGATGGGCAGGGGCAGATAAAATCATGGGACCTGTGGCCCAGTGCAGCAGAGAAATCAGGGCACACAGAGGAGTCTCCCTGCTCTGGCTCCTTTTGCCCTTCCCTCCTTCCCTTGGCATCCAGCCTGGACCCTCTGAGAAAGCTGATCTTACTGTATCCCTCCTGGGTCTCAGGTACAGTCTCAGGTGTCCTGATTCCACTTCAACATTTATCATCTCCAATTTTGGGGCAGCTAAAGAAAGAGCAAAGCCAAGATGAAACATGTCGGTGTCAGGAAAGAAATGTCAAAATTCACCTTACAGCGTTGACCACAGAAATACCACCAGAATGAGAAACATTAGGCCAGTGACCCTAATAAATAGTACAGGAATCCCAGAAAGTTCTGGGACCTAGGGCTTACAAGAATAGAAGTGAGGTTGTGAGAGAGTGCAATGTTCGCAGAAAATCTCAGAGGGTGTAGATGTCAGATATTTCTCAGATTAATTAAATATATAATTTTCAACACTGTTGAAAATGATGTAAACCTCTTCAATCCCAGAAGAGAATGGAAGGGTTGGATGGGATGAAGCTGATGTACACCTGAAGAAGCTGGAATATAACATGAGTTCACTGCAGTTCAGAGAGGGAATCAAGCTCTCAGAACCCAATTGAAAACCATCATCATAGGTTCAGGTTCCACAAAGGAGTACAGGGGAAGAGCCCTGGTCAGCACTTACAGCCTCATTTAGTGATGTGAGTCACTCTAGCAGGTCTAACCTGAGGACTAAGCAGCAGGAGGTCCGTCTTCTGCTGTGGTGCTAACAGCCCTCTAACCAGACACCTGAAGAGAGCAGCGTGGCCTTCACATGGTCGCATCCATGTTCCTCATGCTCTGTGCTCACTTCTGCTGAGCGAGGCCTCCACCTGTCCAGACAGCTGGAGGTGATGCCAAAGGGAGAGAGCACTATTCTTTATGAGTGACTATATTTGCAAAGATTGAGGGGAAGTGCACCCACACCCAGTAATGTTGCAGATACAAATCACTACCTTCAAATCAACCACTTTGTATGATTTCATTGTGTACTATTTTCATAATTTCTTTTAAATGATAACCAAATTATCCATGCAAAGATTATAAAAATAATTTATGTCTGCTATGGCAAACACTAAAATTCCTTCTCTAGCCTCAACCGCCATTCCTCCTTCCTCAAAATTATCTGCATTTGCAGATTCATTTTGGGTACACATTTCTGTTTGTAAATACATGTATTCTCTAGTTTCATCCATCCCACAGCCTATCACATATGAGAAAAATATTGGAGTACAACTTAAGACTATAAATATCTCTTTTAACTTCTTAAAATACTTGAGATTAGAAGTATATCTCCAAATTTTGAAAGGATCATCTCTGATTTAAAATAATAAGGAAAATTGGAGTTAAGTAGAAAGCAGGCCACTGTAATTCTGTGGCTCTTAAACTTGAATCCATATCAGAATTAGGTGAAGAAACTGAAAAAATATAAATGGTTATGGTGCCTTAGAAGAAAATGCTACAATAATGGGCAGCATTATTTTTAAAATGGTAATTTTTTAAATGCTTACCCAGATTTTAATGTATTGAAGAACCAGCGAAAACAACCAGGATAATTTCAAATAAGTGGAAAGCCCATTTTTACATAAACTAACAGAAAACTCTTGTTCTGATGCATAAATTAGTAGTAACAAATTGAACACAGATTCTTGTAATTCACCTTGGAGGTAGACGGTGCCAGGAATGATCCAAAGAAAGTGTGGGATGAGGGGACCTCACTCCATGTGCAATGCAGGCAAATTTTTTTAGGCTGAAGATGCTTTTTATACCACAAAGCTGATAACAAAATTAGGGCATCCTTCACTAGTTCCACAGCTTGGTACGTGAGAGGGCTGCTTGTTTCTGTATTTCCAGACAATCTTTCTTGGGAATTCAGACCATAACATCTTAATGGTGTGTTCATTCTGATCTGGCTCCTCCCACTGATGTTTGCAGTATGCAGTGTCCTTGGAGACATTTACTAATGTTTCTCTTACAGTAAATATGCTTTTAAAATGCTTAACCCATTATGGTCTGGCTCTCAGCATCTTTTCCAACAACTCCTTTTTTTTTTGTTTTTTGTCCAGGGTGACTGTGCCAGTCTTTGGTTGCCCTCCTCAGAAGATCTTACCCATCCCTGGCCACTAGCCAAGCTCCATGCACTGGGGTTTGAGATTCAAGGGTATAAAGTAGATTCAAGTTATTAGCATGGCTGGCTTTTTCAGCCCTATTAATGTGGGACAGCAGGGCTTTCCAAATACATCCTAATAAAGTTAAGAGTAGCAGACTACCAATTATCACCACCCTGAAGTTAGCAAGTTCAGAGGTTGATTTCCACCAATGTAAGGGGTTTATTTTATTTAATTGATATGTCACTGATTGCCAAAATTTGCCACCTGAAATCGTAGTAAGGTGATTCTGAGACATGCTCAAAATCCTTTTTTGCAAATGTGTAATTTCTATAGAAAAACTTGTTTGATGACCTATTAAATGATTTTAATTATTTCCCATTCATAATTGGAATCATTGTATGGGAGAGGAGTGATAAAAAAAGCACTTTCATTCCAATGACATTTCAAAACCTTGTTTTAAATTCAGATCATATACCTGATCTCCCATTTGTGTAACAGCCATCTCTAAGTCATTGAGGCTATTATTAATTTTCCCATCAATAAATGCCCGACTATGCCATAGCTCACTAGCATTTTTTCTGCCAATTTCTAACATATTGTCGTGTTTGGATAGTCTCATGTAGGGCAGTTTCTACCTCAGCAGCAGCTGTAATAATACCTATAAGCCCTAACACAGCAGCTACAATTAATCCAATTAAACATTTTGTTCTTTTCAAATGATTTAGAAAGTGCCAAAGGATTTGGTTCTCAGGGGAAGACATCCAGCAGCGATTCATGTGAACCCAAAGCCATATTCTATGATGCCATTTTCCTATTAGAACCACAGTAGAATTTTCTTGTAAAACAGACTTTGATACATAAGTGTAAAGGAAGCAATTGCTGCAGAAAAACCATGTTTGATTAATGCTCACTCTTCCAACTATAAAAACTATGGGATCCCTAACACATATTTTAAGAAATTAAGTGGATTTTCTTTTTAAACTGGTAATATTAGTTTTACTGCCTTGCCAGTCAAAACTTGGGCTAGTTCCCAAAATAATTTCCACAAATACTTTTTTTTGTTAAGTTTAGTTTCCCATAGTTGTGGGATAAGGGTAAAGAAAAATGAGTTTATATGGCTAAGAAACATCACAGTGCATTGAGAGGTCATTTCAGAGGTTAAGTTTATGCATGTCTCAACAGGAACTCATTGACTGCCAAAGTAAATATTACTTCAAATAGCAGGGTTCCTTAGCATTCTGGAGAGATCTAGACACTATAGGCAGGGCAGACAGCTCAGGAGTTTGGTGCCCTGCCAGAGAGCTCCACATTAGAATTTATACTCCCCAGTGTGATAGAGTTGGACTCAGTTGTGTTTTCCCTGCACATGGCTCTGCTGCCACTTTGTTTGAATCTACAGTTAGGACTAGAGTTGATTGTTGTATGTCCAAGAGACTTAAATCTTTGGGCTGTCCATGTGCCAGCTGGGCCTTGAAATTCAACAGATTTGCAACACTTACTCTCCAGTTCATTGGACTCACCCAGGACAGCTAACAAGGAGAGAAGAGAGTTTTAATAGCTCTTGCTACAGATACTAAAATGCTGAAAGGGTGAGGTCAGAAAGTGAGAAAGGTTTAGGTTAAGAGTTTTTGAGAAGATGATAAAGAGACCAGGCAATGAAAGAGAAACAGGGGACCCAGAGAAGGCAATATCCAGCCAAAGAAATGTGTAAAGTTGTCCTTTGGTGGTGGGTTGCTGGAAATCAAGGATGACCTTGAGGTGAGAGTGATCTTGTAAGTGTCCTTGAGAGGTGATGGCATGACCAAGGAACTTAAAAGAGGGCTGGAAAAACTAAGGTTTTTCCTTAGAAGCTTTGTCCCCATTTGATGCCAAAGCCTTTAAGAGTGTTAGGGAGTCTTGAATACAGGAACCAGCATAAGGGGAACAATGTAGAGATCATCAACATACTGGAGCACCATTGATTGCAAAAAATAGATTTCAGCAAAATCTTGTTTTAGTGCTTGGGAGGAAAAAATGGGGGCTTAGCATACCCTTGGTGAAGTACAGTCCAGGTTTAGTGTTGATTATGCCAAGCAAATGTGAAAGGGTATTGGCTCTCTGGTGAAACCTTTACAGAGAAGAATGCACTACAGAAGTCTACACAGGTAAAGAATTTGGCCTCAGGATTGACTAGTAAGGAGAATATGTGGATAGAGAACAACAGGCATTTTAGGTATAGGGATAGTATTAATGATGCAAAGATCATGGACAAGCCACCATCCATGATTGTTTGGTTTTCACACAGGGAAGATTAGGGTGTTGTATGGACTGGTGCAAGGAATGATAAGACATTTAGCAAGTTTTGAATTATATGCCTGGCTACTTCACTTGCCACTAGGCTTAGCAGGTATTGTGCTAGAGAGGGGATGGCTTAAAGTGCATAATAATTGGGGGGGGTCTCTGAGAATGTGGCCAATGTTGATGGAATCAGTGGCCCATAAAGCAGAGGGAAGTGAAGCAAGGGCATTGGTAAGAGGTGTTGGGGAGTATCAAAGTGTGCTGATTAAAAGCAAGATGGCTTTTGGGATAAGTTTTCAACTATTAGTGACATCTTTCTTGTTGTTTGAAAATAGATGCATGAAAGGGTTGAGCTCCTGTAAGACCTCCAAGTACAGAATGGGAGAAGTTTAGAGAGGGGCATGGAAAATGGATGGTTAGAGATCTCCACAACAGTAGAAAGTTCATTACTCCAGGGAGGCTCTTGGGGCAACAAAGTGAGGTTTAGGATAGGCAGGCTAGCCCCAAAGTCAATGAAGACAGAAAAGGCACTACCACAAATGGTCACTGGAATGAGCCCTAGAGTAGAGGATGAGATAGTAGTAGACACATAGATGTTACTTTCCCCAGATCATCCTTATGATGAAAAATCAGAGTTGAATGGCAGGGGCATTTGATTTCTGATGAAGGATTTTTGAAAAATCCCTCTGGATGATATTTATGGGGACTTTCATTTTTCCAGTGTCTAGGAAGTTTGCAGTAATGACAAGCTCCTGCTCTGGGGCCAGGAGGTAGCTGGCCCTGAGGTTAATTAAGAGGAGCTGGGTAATGGGCACCCCTGCTCAGACTAGAGTTGACTTAATTACAGCTGCAGGATTTTCATCTTGTTCTCTTTTTGTTACAAATGGAGTTAGTGCTGACATTGGACAATGATTGGAAGGAAGTCTTGAATACCAAGAATTTGCAAGTCAGCAAAAATTTGCATGACCAGAATAGAGAGTTAAGGACGAAGGCTTTCTAAGAGGATGGAGTTATCCTTAACAAGAGCTCCTGAATGGCTATGATTGAGTACTGAGGTTGCATCATAAGTTTCAGTGAATCAGGTGTAATATTCATAGACAGATTCCCCATCCTTTTGCTTTATGGCATGGACCTTTGAGAGGTCAACAGGTCAAGGGAAGGCACTTGGGGATGATATCTAATAAAATTTTTGTGATATGCTGAGCTGTGTCCCAATCCTCCTCAGGGGTCCATTGTTGTTTAAGGTAAGATAGAACAAGTGCAGGTAAACTATTTATCCTTGGCTGGCAAAGATTTGGGTGACTTGAAAGAAGCCAGGGTGTCTGGCTTATACATGAGAAAAATAATTTCAAACTAATGGTGAAAACCAACTGGGTCTTCATGGGGATTGAGGAGGCTCTTAGTGAAACAGTTCAGTTCACTTGAGTCCATGGAACATAAGAATAATGGGCATTTCTTTAACTTTATTTTATTTATCCCAAAACATGTGAGATTTGGTTTAAAAGGAAAACTGAGGAAGAGAATTGGGGTTAACTTCAAGGATAAAAAGATTGAAGGTAGTCAAGATTAGGGAAGAGGGTCATAAAGGAGTTTAGAAGTTTTGGGCATGGAATCCAAGCCTCAGATTTTACTTTCAGTCTTTTCAGAGAGGTCTCAAGATTCTGCTTTAAAATCCTATACAATGTCATGGGTTTCTGAATTAAGGTCTTTTACAAGATCAGAGTTTTGAGAAAAGCACTCACTGGCATGTGGAGACTGATAATTGCAGGCAGGAAGTTTATTGAGAAGCTCTCCCATCAGAGGTGGTCTGAAGAATAGACTCAACCCACCCATGGAAAGTGGTTGATATGACTTTATATATCAATAGGTGGGGAAACATTAGTCCATGTGGAGAGGTTTAGAGACTGAGTAGAGCCTGGGGCCAATAAGGGGCTGTAAAAGTGAATTCTTCCCATGTATGGCTGAGGGTAGTAGCCTAGGGGATAAGGTATTCTTGGAATGTGGGAGGGGTTGGTGGCACCTGGGCCAGGAAGGGTTGCTCCACACCCACTGTGATATGGATCCTTTATTCATTCTTGGGGGAAAATGGGCTGCCTCCATGCATGTAGGCTGTGGCTTGCTCAATCAGTCAGAATTGAGCCATGGTCTTATGACCTGTTAATCATTGTAAACCTTGTAAGGGGGAACCTCTAACATTCTTAACTCTTCAATTACATACACACACAGGCACACACACACACACATATATATATATGATGATGATGATGAAAGACCTAAGTAATGTGAATATTGGGCAGAATGGAAGGGTGAGGGGATTCAGGGCATCAACTCAGTCTAGCTACT